>JAODUP010000550.1:117500-482240 GCA_025642065.1 Paralvinella palmiformis
GGTTTCATGTATCTGAGATGTAATTTTCATTAAAGCAGACAAAGAAATTTACCCGTTGCGTTATTGGCACCCGGTGAGACGCCACAGATCACTACCGCTCGGGTTCGAATCTCGGCGTTGGCATATCTGAAGAGTGTTTCATCTTTGACTTCGCTTCATTACCTTCCGAGATAGCTTGGCCCATTTAGCCTACCATGTGCAAAAAAGTGTCCGTAAAACATCAATCATCGATCGTCATTGGCACTCGGCAATATTTAATTAGCAACGCTCTGTTCGGTGGTTACACATTATCCATCGAGCGACTGAACAAGTCAACGGGTACAACAGTTGGTCGAAAGTGAACAACTGTACTGTACTGTACTTACTCGGAATGGCTCCCCGTTCGTTCGGTTACCCTAGGTGCACCGAACACGGCCACCTGAGTTAATACCTGCGCTAAGATTACGCTGCTGACAGGTAATCTATCTGTTTGTTATGTTGCAGAAGCTGTTCTCGATGAGTGGATTGTGTGAGTGAGTGAGTGAGTGAGTGAGTGAGTGAGTGAGTGAGTGAGTGAGTGAGTGAGTGAGTGAGTGAGTGGGTGAGTGAGTGAGTGAGTGAGTGAGTGAGTGAGTGAGTGAGTGAGTGAGTGAGTGAGTGAGTGAGTGAGTTGATCAAATGAAACGCCCAACAGACACAGCTAATATTGGCGTTTGATAGCATAACCTGGGGTTCTGTAGCGCCGTGCCTTTTTTGTATGTTGGTTTGACATAATTTCTCAACTTCCACAGATGTATGTATGCCGCGAAAGAGATTCGTCAAACATCGTAGTTAGGGTTCCATTAACTACATTTTAACTATTATTAAGCCGATATTCTGAGCAGATATTAATATAATTGAATCGTATTTGGCATTACTTTGTAAGAACCAGTAATATATAACTGAATTCAGGCAGCGGATCACGGAATTAATCACAAAACGTGTCGTCATTTTCTCGACTAATAGACGATTTCTGCGACGAAAGCGCCATCTATTGGAACTCCGTTTCCGGGTGCCATTTAGCAGGACTGGCCACGATCTTTGACATTTGGGGGCTAAATCATAGGGTTTTTTGCAGTATTGAACTGTCTGATAAAATATATCGTGAGTAGTAAATATAGATTTTATCCCATTGTTTACGTTTTGTACAACGATGGTTTGCAACCTTGAAGCTTTTGGGGTCCAGATATTTTATGCTACCTTTATCCTAACGATCATCCTAATTGTAGTCTCACAATACATCCACCATTATTTACATAAAATGTTTACCGTATGTGACGTCACTCATCCATAAACCGCAGTGGACATCGGGTTCACACAATGCGCAAGCGTGGCAGAAATAATCTATTCAGAGATTGATTTCAACCTTGTAAACATCGTAAATTACAAACCCTTAAATGGCCCTGCATGCCTATTCATTTAAACTGGGAAGACCAACTGAGGCTGCAAACTAACACGTTAATGACCATCCTCAAGGTATTTCCATATTGCTCCCTTTTGAGTGAAAGAGGGTGGATGTGTTAGCTTTAGCCAGTTGTTATATAGGAACTTTGGGTACAGCAACGGAAATATTCAATCATTTATGGCTACTGTATATATATATATATATATATATATATATATATATATATATATATATATATATATATATATATATTATTCCTATATCATCGTTATAAATCATAAATAAAACATATAAAAGCCAATTTGATGGCATGCATCTTGACGGCTTTATGGCCTATAAATTAATGACCATATGCATTCCCTTCATTTGAGCCATGTAAAATAATTGCCATTTCGGCCATTATTATAATAGAGTAGACCCGTATTTAAAATAGTGGGTACATTTCTTGGCATAATTATACACAGAAATAAACTTAAGTGCTGTTTTCATAGGAATGACATAACTACATATCTACAGTATCTAAGTATTAAATGGGTCACTCAGTGAGTGGGTTATTAGTTTAATCTCGGCCCTGGTCAAACCTGAGACGATATCTCATGAGTAGGATTCGAACCTATTATTTGGAGATATATTTGCAAGACAATAATCTAAACGCAACGCTATTGTAGTGCCATTATATAGACAAGTAAGTAGATCGCGCGCACACTCGCACGCATGCACGCACACACATAAACACACGGGCACCTCCATGGCCTAACTGTACGTAGCGCAGTTAGCCACTGATCTATAGCACCTGGGTTCAAACCCCGGCCAAGCTATGCCAGAAGGGCCTTTCATCTTTCACTTCGCCTAATTATACCTTTGGAGGTCGTACGGCCCATTAAGCATACCTTGTGCACGATACAGCAACATTTACATTCACACACATACAGACACACACACACACACACAGAGAGAGAGAGAGAGAGAGAGAGAGAGAGATCACATAAAGTATTCCTTCATCCGGAGCTAGATTTGTTTTATCTCAAATATTTTATGACAAGAACTCTTGACTGGTGTGATAAATGATGAAGACCCAACCAGGGTCGGTTGTATGTTCTAAAACCAATCCACTTCGTAATATATAATCGAATGGGTTAGTGATGAACGGAAACATATGAGGTTGAGCTGTTAGGTTCGAGTAAATCGTAGTATTTACTCAGGTTTGTGACGATATTTCGTTATAGTCCAGTAATAATCCATTGTGCGGTATTGCTACTTTTAGTTAAATCACTTCAATGAGTCCATACTGTGTTAGTGTACATTCTCTTTGTTATGATCAAACTGTAATGTTTGTTAACACGCTGAGGGTATATAAAAGGCCCAACTTTTCTCTTAGGTTTCAGAGAAGAACTTCGACGCCAACTAATCGGACGTGTACCGATTTATATGGTTCATATAGGTAGGATGTATTCAGTTATTCGAACCCAGAATAAAGCTGAGGTCAGCATCTGAGGTGTCGAAATGTTTTATATACAGGTTTCTTTTGGACCACAGAAAATTACTGTTGAATGTAAACTGTGGTGTCAAAATAGTTTATATGTATGTAGCAAGTCACCATTGAACCACACAGCACGTGTTGTTTGCTGCGAGCTGTGGTATCAAATGGTATGTTTTTTACGTGCTTCCGCTTTTTGTACGTAGCCTGCATGTAGCCGCTTTCCTGTGGGCGTGACATATTTGTCGCGTACGAAAAGCGAATTAGCTGGAACCCACAGGCTGATGAGTAGACCAGACACATGTTTAGGTATACGCACACATTTATCAATATGTGGAGGTATGGAACATTTTATTTTTAGATTAATGTATGTATAGTTGTATATAGATTTATGGAGGTAGGTTTCGAATGATGTTTAGATATGTTGATGCTCTGTGCCTGTTGCCTCTTTATATGTACCATAAAACACACGCACACGCACACAAGCACAGCGAATAGATTCCACTGGTAATACAGTTTCTAATGAGTATTGTATTATTTTTAGTGGGTTACTTTTCTCCTATTATCTGAGCCCAAATTACAGCCAGCATCAAGCGATGTTAGCATCTTCAACTTTTAGTAGCTGGTTTCATCAATGATTGTTATGCCATTATGATGCTCATAAATCCTCCGCCAGAGGTCGCTCGAAGAAATTTCAATTACTTTCTGAAAATCGTATAATCATATGTGAATTCTTACTGGCCAATATTGACAATTTTATGGTACTTTGAAATGAATCAAACAAATCCTACAAGAATTCTACAAAAATTTAAAAAAATTGACATTTTTGAATGAAGCTCTCGGTGTTTGTGGTAGCTCAGCTTCCTGGAAAAATGGAAGGGAGGCAAAAAAACACAAATCCGACAAATAACACAAACTTTATCCCGAGAAAATCATCTTGAGGTTTAAGTGCTTAGGTTAATCTCTACACAGTGTTGTATCTTACAGTGCTGTATTTAACTTACCTTCTTCCAAAGCAAGAAACAAGGGGCGCTTCGGTGGCCTTACTGGTAACGCGGTTGGCCACAGATCTATAGTACCTGGGTTCAAACCCTGGTCGGGCTATGTCAGAAGGATGTTTCATCTTTCACACTTCGGCCCAATTAGCTTACCTTGTGCACAAAGGTGGCCGTAAAACAGCAACATTTACATTCACATTCAAAGACAAGAACTCGGTACGGTGTTAAAATATTCTTTCCGGTTCACCGTCTGTTAGAATTCTAGTGTCCAGCTAATCTTGGCCAACCGGATATTCCGGTGTCGCCAATTTTAAAATACCGCCTCTGCGGCCTCATGGATTAGAGCGTGGGACCCCTTATCCATGGTCACACTGTGCGGACGGTCGGATGTTCGAATTCCGGCCGTGGCACTATAGTAGGAGGCGTTTTTCACCCAACCAGGCAACTAGCAACGTTTTCTTCCCTGAATATGCCATCAATTGTAAATTGTAAATTTATTTGGAATTAATCCCCGTCGCGAAGCAGTAAATTACAGAAAACCACATAAAATAACCGCTATTTCGACCATTATTAAATTATTATAATAAGTGGCACACAGATTTCGGCCACAGGTGTCTCTCAAAATCAAAACCCAAATTTCTGTACGAACGGATTCGCTGATCAGTATACTGCTTCCCCCCCTTAGACATCCAATACAATCACGAAGCTGATCGGGTGCTGCCATCTGCTGGTGGCTGTTGCATACCAGATGTTCATGCGAGAAGCCTAATTATAACATCGATTAGTGAAGTTATGTCATTCGCCATACTACATTTAATAACTTCGATTATATAAATAGATTATCGAGCCAATATTTCTTCTAATCGGCACATAAATGACATAACATTCAATAAAAGTTGGCTAACCCGATCCGTAATTATTCGATGGCCTTTATATTGTTCCTTAATTGTGAATTATCGTATCGGTCCTGGATCTATTTCCAGTTATTGGGAACCACTTCGGAACGGCTCAAATCGTCCGACAAGGGAGCTGCCCGGACAGGTGACGTGTCCCGGTTGAAACCCGGATACGATAGAGGCAGTTTTTCGTATTGGTCACCGGTCTCGGCCATTCCTATATAAAAGGCTGTTTAGCGATCCCGAACCTGCCACTACCGAGATTGTTCAGTGATCCCTAGCTGCTATTTTCTGGGCCACGACAATCCGCATCGATAAATCACAGGAGAGAGTTACGGCGCATTCCGGAACGTTGTCTCCCTTGAAAGACTAGGTAAGAGTTCCGTATGATTTTATTATATATTTATTTTATCGTGATCTTTAAATAGAAGATGATTCTGAAAATATTCCTGCACAAACCACTTTTGCAATTGAACAATCTTCAACCGTGTCTACGTATGCACATTGCATGACCTTTTGCATTTCGTAACCATTCTAAAACGTTTCGTTTTATTTCTGAATCGAATGAAGACTAATAACAGGATATAACAAAATGGTAATATTTTATTTCTACTCATCTCGTCAATGTTAGGTGTATTCAAACGATACGCTGAAAATATTTCGGGGCTGCTGAGAAGTTGAGGGGAAAAGTTTAGTTCGAATTGGAAAGCTAAAAAATCTAATTTTACTTCACTTTGTTGGTTCAAAGGGAAAGGTTGCTACATTAATTTTCGGACTTACTTAAATTTCCATTAACAAGTGTGTTATGTCACTTTATAAAACAGGGAATAAAAAACTTGATATTTTATTCTTTTATTGTAGTAAGAGTAGTAGTAGTAGTAGTAGCAGTAGTAATAGTAATAGTAGTTGAAGTAGTAATAGTATTAGTAATAATAATAATAACAATAATAATAGTAGTAATAGTAGTAGTAGTAGTGAGCAACAGCAGCACCACCAGCAGCATAAGTAATGGTTGTAGTGGCGGTACAGTAATCCATGAAGGAATGGTGTATAGGTGTCCGCGCGCGTGCTGGTGTGCGCGTGCGTCTTAATTAAAGCGTGTATGCCCAATTATTAGACGTTCTAAGTCTATTATTTATTGTGTACTTTTTATTCTTCAATGAATGGGGATGAGTGGGGGGGGGGGTGGAGGATTCTTCATTTCTTGGTTATTGTTGTACTGAGAAATAACGTGCTAGTAAATAAAGATTTGTCATCGTTTTCATTCGACTAAACGAACCCAAATCATTTATATCTAAACAACCAAGTGATTTATGATTGTTATCTGTCGCCTCAGGTCAAATGATGAGAAAAAAAATTAGATCATATCAATGATGGGAAAAGAAATACCTTAATTTAAACTTATTCATTTGGCCCAGATGGCGTTTGTGATGATACTAGTTAACTCTATTAGGTGATTGATACAGCGACAGGGCGCTGTGTTATTAATATGTGTAGTCAGTGTTAACGATATAGATACATGCATGAAATAGATTTAATAACAACACATTTAATAATATATCATTAATGAATCAGCAGTTGTGTGGTATATGATTGAAAAACGTGCGAAAAGTGTGCACCTAAACCAAAACAGTAAATAAATAAGTCTGTATACAGTGTTATTAGTGATAAAAAATAGATAATTTACTTCTGAATCAGAGTTGGGCGATTACAGGACCAAGGTAATCGATTACGATTACTTGAAAATACTACGATTACGTTGTAAAGTAATCATGATTACAATCATGAACACAATGTATATAACTCAAACACAAATGTGATCCTTCATCAGTATTCACACATGTATAATACCGCTAATTAAACCACCAAATGTCTAGTTACATATAAACCAGTGGTGGTTGGTTACCTTGACAACAAGATCGCTGCTGGACTGATTTAAGGTGTAGATAAACATCCAATTTTCACAAGGACATTAAATCACTAATATTCCATTTAAATACATTATATTACATGTAAACGGAATTGGAATTATTTGCATATTTGGGAAATCTATATTTAGTAACGAAATGCATCAAGTGTGGCGTGAGTATATATAATTCAGAATCTGAATTATATTTTCTATATATAGGTCACACCAGGTGGGTTTCTATTCGCCTTATTCCCCTGCTTTCAGACTGACATGGAAAAGACGAAGGAAGAATTCGTGCAGTTCATCAGGCATGCCATGATGGACAAAAATTCCAACGAATTCATCGAATTTTACCAATTTCTAATAAATTGCTTCATCCGCGCCGACTCAAACATGGACGGCCAAGTGTCGGTCGACGAGTTCGACCAGCTGATCGAAGAAGCGGCCCATCTGCCGAGAAAACACGGCTTCGCGCCGAAAACGTCCGACCTCTATCCCACCGACGAAGCTCGCCAAGAAGCTCGCGCGAAATTGTTCCGAGAGATCGATTCCAATCAAGACGGCCACATCACCTTCGACGAATGGCTCGAATTCACCTTCCGACACGTAACTCGGAAACTGCACCTCGTCGACAAGGACCTCCTGGCCGGCGACGAGGCGACGAAAGACGAATTCGTCGCCTTCATCCAGAAAGCGAACGACCGTACGACGCCCGAGTATCGCGAGCTGTTCCACTTCTTGCTGAAGTGTTTCGTCGACGCCGACAAAGATCACGACGGTGCTGTACAGCCGGTGGAGTTCGACGCCATGATCGAGATGGCTACGGCCGCCCCTCGGAGACTCGGTCTGGCTCCCAATTGGAGCTCGCTGTACGAAACCAACGACGACCGCGTCGAGAAGCGGAAAGAGATCTTTAACGCGATGGACGCCAACGGGGATGGCAATATTTCGTTCGACGAATGGCTCAAGTACGTTACGGAACACATTGTCGGTAAGGTCGGAACCCAGTAGATAGGAGTCGGTTCGACGAATGGCGGATGATCCGGTACGGAAGATCGGATGGCGGCCATGACGGTATACTTGAAACACAAGTGATAACGATTATTACGGGAAACACGACATGGACGTGTCATCCCCGTAGCTAAGCGGGTGTTCTCCGAGCAATCCCTTCGCGTTATGTAGACAATGTTTGATGTGCGTATATTCCACGTAGGTTTGGAAAAGATGGAGATTAAAGAAAAAATCCAAGGATTTTCAGTAGCGCAAAGTTAGGTGGATTGATGCGGGTGTACAAAATGATATCGGTTGGATGTTGTTATGACATACATATTTTGTTCGTTTGAATGAATAAATAGAGCGATCGCTTTTGATAAACAGCAGATTTTTAATTGAAAATAGAGTTTTCTTATGTTCTAAGCAAGATGAATGTACTATATAGTCTAATTTACACACACACGCACACACTCATGCACGCATGCAGGCGCACACACACACAAGCCCTGAGAATTCCGTTCATCTCGCTATCACTTTTTGTCTGTTCCCAGAGTTAAAACTCATGCTGGGACTCGTGCTTTTCCAGTTGTTGTCCGTCCCTACTCTTTGGAAGTAACTCTCTGAACATGTGAATCATCAAATAGCATAGTTTCTTTCCGTCACCATTTGAAAACTCACCTTTATAGACTCGCTTATCCTTCCCAAGCTTCTTATCCATCTGATCATAGTTGATGAACTTTGCATCGTACCCGGACTATGAGTTTGCCCAACCCCTGTACTAGGTGACCCCTGTACTAGGTGCACCACTGAGCTCGATTCTTTTCGAGGATATTGGCGCTATAGAAGTTTTGTAATTATTGTTATTATTATAAACGGTAATTTTACTATTTATTCATGAAATTGAATTAAAACAATCTTAAATGGTACATATTTGCCACGTAAACAAACATATGCCATGATTGATATAATCTAAGCTACTATTAACACTTTTTCTACCATTTAAGAACATAATCTAGTAATTTTCTTTAACACATTCGCTCTCACAACAATAATGACATTCTATATTCTATGGGTCATGAATATTCCTTTAGAAATTTGTACGACGACTCATCCAAGGGCACCTCTGTGGTTTAACGGTAGCGTGTTGGATCACAGATCATATATAATAATGCATGTTTATATAGCGCCAGAACCATCCTTTAATATATATATATATATATATATATATAGCATCATGATTATGGTGCCGTGCGGATATTAAGTGTTTTTGAAGGATAAGATACGTTTTATCGATCATCTCCTGTTTATGAATAAGCAAGTGTCGTCATCGTTAAAAAAGTGCTCATTCGTACAGAAAGTACCACATTGTAAGTCAACTCTTAATTCTATCTATAATTTAAAATGAGTGACTTTATTGATGAATATTATTAGTATTATTCTAGTAACCATCTATAACCAAATAAAGATAATAAAAACAACAAACATGCTTCTGCGAATGGATTAAAATAACAACAACCTATAACAGGTGGACATCTGTACGACAAAATGTAAACAGACAGAGAACTGAATAGTTCAGAAGTCTACCGCACGCTCACCATTAAGGTTGACCTTCGTGGAATCTCTTTACAAATCGTTTAGCCAACGAGTTCCATCTTCTGTGATATGGCCCGGTGAAGTGAACCTGCTTGATATATGAAATATTTGTTACCTTGATTCACCGTCATAAAACATGTATTTATATATGTAATACTTAATAGATTTGGGGGAGGGGATTAAAATTGGCGTGTGTGTGTGTGTATGTATGTATATGTGTGTATGTGTATGTGTATATGTGTGTATGTGTATGTATGTGTATGTATGTGTATGTATGTGTATGTTATGTATGTGTATGTGTGTATGTGTGTGTGTATGTGTGTGTATGTATGTGTATGTGTATGTATGTGTATGTGTGTGTATGTGTGTGTGTATGTGTGTGTATGTGTGTGTATGTGTATGTATGTGTATGTGTGTGTATGTGTATGTGTGTGTATGTGTGTGTATGTGTGTGTATGTGTATGTGTATTTTAGGGTACATAGTAAGAGGCAACAGGCACAGAGCATCAACATATCTAAACATCCTTCGAGACCTACCTATATAAATCTAAATACAACTATACATACATTAATCTAAAAATAAAATGTTCCATACCTCCACATATTGATAGATGTGTGCGTATACCTAAGCATGTGTCTGGTCTACTCATCAGCCTGTGGGAACCAGCTAATTCGCTTTTCGTACGCGACAAATATGTCACGCCCACAGGAAAGCGGCTACATGCAGGCTACGTACAAAAAGCGGAAGCACGTAAAAAACATACCATTTGATACCACAGCTCGCAACAAACAACACGTGCGTGTGGTTCAATGGTGACTTGCTACATACATATCATAAACGATTTTGACACCACAGTTTACATTCAACAGTAATTTTCTGCGGTCCAAAATAAACCTGTATATAAAACATTTCGACATTTCAGATGCTGACCTCAGTTTTATTCTGGATTCGAATAACTGAATAAATCCTACCTATATGAACCATGTATCAATACACGTCCGACTGGTCTGGCGTCGAAGTTCTTCTCTAACCTAAGTGAAAATGTAAGCCTTTTATATACCCTCAGCGTGTTAACAAACATTACAGTTTGTTCACCACAAAAGAATGTACACTAACTCAGTATGGACTCACTGAAGTGATTTAACTAAAATAAAAACAAAGTAGCAATACTACACAATGGATTATTACTGGACTAGAACGAAATATCGTCTCAAACCTGAGTAAATACTATGATTTACTCGAACCTAACAGCTAACCCTCATACGTTTCCGTTCATCACTAAGGGAACGTTCATTCACGCCTAATTTAGCGTCCCTAAGTATATGCAGTTAGGTGTGGTGGGATCTAAATTAAAGCGCCTATCCACTTGATCTATTTGACCCATGGTCGAGAACAGCGGATTTCAGGCAGATCTCCGATACTGCGAATGACACGTCGGGATTATAATAGCTATACATTTAACAAATTTCCTATATCAGTGTAATCTAATTACTCATAATATGGGAAAAAACTCTGTCCGCAGCTTAATACCCATGGAGATGCCTGCCGGAGCATTGATTCACCGTCATAAAACATGTATTTATATATGTAATAGTTAGTAGATTTGGGGGGGGGGTTAAATTTGACGTGTGTTTGTGTGTGTGTGTGAGTGTGTGTGTGTGTTTGTGTGTGTGTGTGTGTGTGTGTGTGTGTGTGTGTGTGTGTGTGTGTGTGTGTGTGTGTGTGTGTGTGTGTGTGTGTGTGTGTGTGTGTGTGTGTTTTAGAGTACATAGTAAGAGGCAACAGGCACAGAGCATCAACATATCTAAACATCCTTCGAAACCTACCTCCATAAATCTAAATACATCTATACATACATTAATCTAAAAATTAAATGTTCCATACCTCCACATATTGATAAATGTGTGCGTATACCTAAGCATGTGTCTGGTCTACTCATCAGCCTGTGGGAACCAGCTAATTCGCTTTTCGTACGCGACAAATATGTCACGCCCACAGGAAAGCGGCTACATGCAGGCTACGTACAAAAAGCGGAAGCACGTAAAAATGTTATTACCACCTTTTACCTTTGTTTGTCAGTCGTCGTGATGGAAAATAGCTTGATGGTTAAACATTTCATTAGATTGGGAATGGCACACCAATAAGAAACTTAATTAAAAAAGTATTTGTCTACTCTTTCTTGCTCATTTCGTTTTTATACGACTATTATAATTTATGATTCATACATTCAGGCCATCACAAATAGCAATAGGAACATTTATAACAGCCTGTCGTAACATCATTGTCAATTATAAGAGGCAGTTAAAGATATTTATATGAAATAATACTCTCTCTCTCTCTCTCTCTCTGTGTGTGTGTGTGTGTGTGTGTGTGTGTATGTGTGTGTGTGCGTGTGCGCGCGCGCACGCAAAGTATCACAAGCCCGAACCAAAGCTTTAAAATCGTAGTATCAGCATCCTCGACTTAGTAAAATGATCATTCCATAATCTTCTGTAATCTCAAAATACAAATATCAACACCTCTCGCTTTTTAATGAGAAATACCACCGTACTCTTTCTAATTTGTTGTCTGTCTGCGGTCACGTGATTCGTCATCGTGCTTGTTAGCATTAATTTTGTGAGTGTGTGTGTGCGTGTGTGCCAACATAATAGAAAAATCCGTCCCCATGTCCCGTGGTGCCAATATCCGATTTGGCATGCTATCCAGCACCAGAATGGGATCGTGTTCACTGATTCAGTTCATAATTTGGACGAACTGCCGCGAGGGCGGATTTTATGAAGTATTGCATATCAGGATAATTAACAGAACGATTAACGAGACGATCAAAGCCTAATGACTTCTGTTGGCATTTTGGGAAACCTTAAGAAATGTTATGCAGGTGAGTGAGTGAGTGATGAACATTTTGCGAATTTTTTTAGAAATTCTCACCCATCATATTATATCCCGCCATCCAAATACAATCGACAACAACAGCATTCCAACAAAATAGCGCTTGTCTCCAAAACCCCAAAACTGTTGGTGATGACCTTTCTCCACGAGTAAACCTTTCCGGAGACCTGAATCCAAGAAGGAATTCGTGGAATCAAGTGGGAAAACACTTGCGCTTCGTCCGTTTCGAGCGATAAGAATTCCTTTCAGCATATCTTAGAGCATTAACTGTATAACACATACGGTGTACCTAAGGTGATAGCCAGTCATAAGCGTACTAGCCCTCAGATGTATGCACCACCGTGCTACAGCAAAGGCAGCGATTAGATGAGTGGCCAGTTTTCTAAATAGAATACATCGTTGTGGTCTCATCAGCAGTAATATTGTTTTCATATTTTGTTTCTTCAGATATAGCATTATTGAAAAGGAAGTTTCTGTCGACGAAAGGGCAAATACTCTAATATTCTAATATTATCGAGAATATTAGCATCTGCCCATTAGCCGTTTCGACACCTCAGAAATACATAAAAGAATACACAAATATTGCTGTATCCGCAATCATAAACTACGCATCTCAACCGTAGTATGCGTTCAAGGTGAACCAGACATCGGATGGGGTCAATTCAATTCCAATTCCGGAATTGGAATTGATTATTTAAAAAAAAATAGAATTGGAATTGATAAGTTTGGAATTGGAATTGAAGTTTCCTACAAAAAAATATACCCATAAATTAATTTACCATTTAATTTTTTAATTCAGAAATATTTCTTCCATGACAATTCTACTTAGAATATAAACTACTCGGAGTAGGTATTCCAAATAGGTACTCGGAGTAGGTACTCGGAGTACCTACTCGTGATAAAAAGTAATAGGTTAAAAAAAGAGTCGGTAAAAACGGAATTGGAATTGATACATTTGGAATTGGAATTGATAAATTTAATGTGGAATTGGAATTGACAAAATGGAATTGAGTGGAATTGGAATCGACAGATTTAATTGACTCCATGTCTGAGGTGAACATTGTTTAACTCGGCGCTGTATAACCCAGGAATACGGTTCTAATTTCAATTCTAACATTAATACAATTTTCAACAAAGCGTTATTCTAATCACATAGATAATCTCTGAAGTTGTTTGGCAGCAAATCGTGTGATAAAGATCGATGACGAATCGTACTAATTATCTTCAAGTGTCAGTTGGGCGTGTTTCGCATAGACCGCTAACAATGCTTCACGCTGGCGGGTTTTCCATTTGTCTTTATCAGCAGATAATAATAATAATAATAATAATAATAAAAATAAAAATAATAATAATAATAATAATGATCGAAATGACACTTATTTTACTTGGCTTAGCTACCTCAAATGAGGGAGACGCATATGGTCTGTAATTTACTGCTTCACCACGAGGACTAATTCTAAATAAATTTACAATATATGACATATTCGGTGGAGAAAATTTCGCCAATGGCGTGGTTGGATGAAAAACTTCTAGTCCAACTATAGTGCCAGGGTCGGGATTCGAACCTCAGACCTCCCGCACGGCATATCCATAACCATGGGTAAATAGTTCCGCACTCGACCGATGAGGCAACACAGGAAAATCAATAAACATAGAACAGTACCCGTAGACCATTAAATTGTTCGAGTTTTGTCACCTTAATTAGCTATGTCCTGCGGCTGTGGTCAATCGGGAATGGCCAATTGTACTCAGATTTATTTTTAAGTTTGCAAAGTGCGAAGCGATTTCTTGAAATTGTTCTTTTCTTGAACTTTTTCTTTTCTTTTTCACCGAACGATCTGGTCTATTGAAGTTTGCTCTTGGGTTCTGTACACATCCAGGCAGACCTCTTCTGTCATCAACTCAGATCTTGTTTTTATTATGTGAATATATTTCGGTTAACTGCAAGGCAAAGTGCATTGTAAAAATATTCAGAACATTTTGGCTCAGTAGATCAGGTGTATTCGTCATAAATAACATTAAAATCCTTTATTATAACTATGCAGCGTCTATAGCTGACATCAAGTCATAAAGACTCTTTTCATAGCGCCCAGGCTGTGACGTCGTAACCGTCTGTTTGACCTTAATGGCAATTGCTTTGAAGAGATATGCAGCAATTAAAGTATAGCTATCAATATAGCTGGTTAGGAAGTCAGAAATCAACACCAGGTGGCTGTGTCCAATAGGCGACAGCCAGGGGTCTCTACCCCAAACTTCAACAAGACAAGTCAGTATAGGCAACAGCCAGGGGTCTCTACCCCAAACTTCAACAAGACAAGTCAGTATAGGCGACAGCCAGGGGTCTCTACCCCAAACTTCAACAATACAAGTCAGTATAGGCGACAGCCAGGGGTCTCTACCCCAAACTTCAACAAGACAAGTCAGTATAGGCAACAGCCAGGGGTCTCTACCCCAAACTTCAACAAGACAAGTCAGTATAGGCGACAGACAGGGGTCTCTACCCCAAACTTCAACAAGACAAGTCAGCATAGGCAACAGCCAGGGGTCTCTACCCCAAATTTCAACAAGACAATTCATTATAAACTTCCTTAGAACTGCCGGGTTCCGACCTAGGTGTGCGAGTCTCAGGTGTCAGAGGTTGTAGGTAATAATTCCCTTTTGGAGATTTGCTGTACAGGTACCTAGGGACTGGTGATACATTACACATATCTCAGCACGAAAAGTTGCTGGTCGATATTTAGTCCCCTAATGAATCGTCCACAGTTTATATTCACGACTCGTGATTAATGTGGCAGTAATCTATTCTACACTGCTAAAACAAACAAACAAACAAACACACACACACACACACACACAGAGAGAGAGAGAGAGATCACCCTTTTAACTATAAAAAAATATAATTACAGCAAATTTTGACAAAGAGATTCTTCTAATTTTTGGTCCATGACAAAGCCAGGTACGGGCTACGTTTCACAAAACCAAACATAAAACGAACTTCACCCGTCCCTGGCCGAACTGCAATTACGACAACAGCCACGATCGGTGTCCCGAAAAAATCGAACCTAGTCAGCTCAGATCGGTAAACAACGAATAACAAGTATACGAAGTCCGACCCAGTTAATATTCTTAACCAATAACATACTATTAATAAATCGCCTTGCTATAATATAGTAACCATATGGCTTCATAAACAAATAGCACGCGCCGGAGGCACATACCTAGCTCTCCGTCGTCACAAAGACTCCTCGGTACAGGTCCATAGATCATGTGACTAGGAAGTAGACTATAACCAGCTCTAGCTTAGCCCTGGACTGGGCATATCCCAACCTGATAAATCAGTTATCAACCTCGGGAGCGTCGACCTCGAAACATACGAGAAATGATGCCATTTTTCACCCTCGAAAAGTTAAGAACGAAAAGTTCAGCTCTATCTCACTCATCGATCGATAGGGGTGCATAATAATAATAATAATAATAATAATAATAATAATACTCTTCACTTTATTTATTTATTATTCTCCAAATTTACTCATTTAATTGGTGTTGAAAATTACTACTTCAATAATGTTTCTAAATTATATATATATATATATATATATATATATATAGTCTCCGAGTTGATATATATATATATATATATGTGTGTGTGTGTGTGCGTGCGTGCGTGCGTGCGTGCGTGCGTGCGTGCGTGCGTGCGTGCGTGCGTGGGTATGTTTGTGTGTGACGGCTTTGTTTACACTCACACTACACACACACACACACTCACACACACTCACTCACACACACACACACACACACACACACACACACACACACATATATATATATATATATATATATATATATAATATTAATTCATATGTTAATATTATCATTCGATATTTTTGATAGTGCAGTCAAGGTTATAAATACTCTCTTTGCTATTATGAAGCCCAAATATATGAGTCATAAATCAATAAATAGTAGACATAAAAAACAGAGAAACTAAAATGTGAAGATGAACAGAAGAATAGACAACAAAGACATTAATTTTAAATTTTTTCTTAATCTTGTCATTTTCCCCAGTCTTCTATATACTAAATCTTACACCGACTAGCTATCTGACCAACTCACTCACTCACTCACTCACTCACTCACTCACTCACTCACTCACTCACTCACTCACTCACTCACTCACTCACTCACTCACTCACTCACTCACTCACTCACTCACTCACTCACTCACTCACTCACTCACTCACTCACTCACTCACTCACTCACTCACTCACTCACTCACTCACTCACTCACTCATCATACTCACTCACTCACTCACTCACTCACTCACCCCACCACTCATACCACCACTCACCCCACTCACTCCTCCTCCACTCCACTACCCACTCCTCCTACTGCTCATCTATCATTCATACTCACTCACTCACTCACTCACTCACTCACTCACTCACTCACTCACTCACTCACTCACTCACTCACTCACTCACTCACTCACTCACTCACTCACTCACTCACTCACTCACTCACTCACTCACTCACCATTTGGTTATTCGCTACACAAACAGATAACCACAAAATAAGTTAGTACGTAAGTAACTAACTAAGTATTGTTTATCGTTCTAGTTATCTGATGATGTTATTATAATGGCGGCTCAAAAATAAATTGCCATTAGTCAAGACCGGTCGTTGATTAACAACAGCTTTAGAACAGTAAGTATAGAAAGATGATTAGTGCAATTGTCTGAAAATGTTACTATAACATCAACTTTATCAACTATGATTGTTTGTGTATGTGTCCGTATATATGCTTGTGTGTGTGTGTGTGTGTGTGTGTGTGTTTGTGCGGGTGCGCGCGCGTGCTTAAACGCGGTGACGTTAAAGTCAGCATACCACCTAATTATGGTTGCACATTTGATTTTGGGTTTCGGACGATGATTGATGTTTTACGGCCACCCTTGTGCACATGGTAGGCTAAATAGGCCGCGCGATCTCCAAAGGCAACGAAGCGAAATCAACGATGAAACACCCTTCAGATATGACCACGCCGAGATTCGAACCCAGGTGATAGTGATCCAACGCGCTACCTGTTAGACCACGGTGGCGCCCCTTTTCGGTTTCGGATAAAACACTTCTATATTTACTAAAACTGAATTACATATCATTAATATGTATGGTCGCTAATATCGCCCATTAATTGTTGGCCAATTTCACTAATTGTTGTTCTAACCCATTGCACCAGGAAATAATAATGATATTACGGATATTGGATACCACAACAAAAGTAGTGGTAGTTTTTTACGCTTTTGACATTCATAGCAACCTGTATAACCGCTCTGTATCCCATCAGTGCAGTAATACTATTTATATATACATATACATAATTTGGTCGACTCATTCTAAATCATAACCACTTCCTCGCCACAGCAGGAACAAAAACAAAGCGAGAAAGAGATAGGAGGGAGGAGGGGGCGGGTGAGAGCCAGCCACTCTGGCGTTCATACTTCTTACCATACTAACTGTAAACAGCTGTTTTGATCTAGTCGAGAATAAGAACAGGAAACTTGTGTGCGGGTTTCGGTAACGTAAGGTCAACGAACATTAATCGTCGGTTATGGAGATGGACAGGTGGAGGTTGCTTCCTGTTATCCCACACTAACGCTGCCACTCACCACCACCCCACCCCGCACCCCCAACAACCGGGTGTTTATTTTCATACAAGCTGTTTTTACATCCTCCTTGCATAACTGGTACTGGTGCTGGTATTTTAATAATCTAGTCGAAGCTCGCTTTTGTCTTACTCGTAACACACTGGAAAGGTTAATCCTGGGCCCTTTTGGGACTTACTCTTCCTCCTGCATCCGGGCGCCTCCGTGGTCTAATTGGTAGCGCGTTGGACAACAGATCACTACCACCTGAGTTCGAATCTCGGCGTCGGCATATCTGAAGGGCGTTTCATATTTGACTTCGTTTCATTACCTTTAGAGGTCGCTCGGCCCATCTAGACTATCATGTGCACAAAAATGGCCGTAAAACATCAATCATCACCATCATCGTCGTCATCCTGCATCTGTACTGATCGTTATGATACCAAACTTCGTGCTGTAAAATTATCTGTCTATCCGTCTGTCTTAATTCTTTGAGATTATTGTCTTAATTCTTTGAGATTATTGTCTTAATTCTTTGGGATTATTGTCTTAATTCTTTGAGGTTATATCCATCAATAACGATCGTGATCCGGTAAAATGCACGTTTAAAAAACTGAACCGCAGATATGTCATGTAAGGTAGTAAAACTACCTCGTAACTCTACCTTAGTAACTTGAAGTAACGAGTAACATTTCCACTAACCACTTTTATTTGTTACGAAGAGGTTTTATTTGCGACAACGCTACCTTCTAATTCGTTACTTTCATTTACTTATTTAGTCATAACATATAGCCTATGTTTTAAGAGACAATTGATAAAGTTGTTGCAAATTATCATTACAAGTTGTCACCATCTTGCGTATCTTTGGTGATGAGTTTAGGCTAAACAAATATATTTTAATATGGTGTGGTATTCAAATGAGATTCGTAAGAATGCTCAGGATTGGTATATGCATGTTTCAGCAGATGTTCACCAATATTCAATGGGCGTCATATTTTTGCCAACCTATTTTTGAAGGCTCAATTTGTCATACGATGTTTCAGCCTGAAGCCAACTGTTTTCTAAGATTCATCGCAATTAAATTTTTAACCGCATTGGTGACATCGACAACTTTGAGAATCCAGGTTTCGCCGAAGTCGAAGAAGGGCTTAATTTGTTCGGTGAACTGAAGGCTGGAGCACATCTGTAGGTCTGAGCACTCAATGAACTTGTGGAGGCAGCACGTGTCTGTGGAGGCAGGACATTTTGTTCACTCTTGTGCACTGTGTAATTGATTCGAACATGTCGCGTAACAATACATTTTATCTTCTACTTTCGCTTTAATTACTTTTATAATGTTGTCTTACTTTTTTACTCAAGTAGACGTTTACAAGTTTACGCGTTTGTTTCTACTCGAGTACAAAATAAGAGTAGTTCCGTCACACCAGCCGAACTAGTTGCCTGTCTGACTCGAAACATTTGATAACATTATTTGTTCTCGACGAACACCGCAGCTCATCTATCGATCTAAAATAAGCGGGTAACAGAGTTAAAACGGATTGGTTCAAAATACCAATCCATAATTCAAAAAAAAAATTATTTCCAGTTCTTTTTAAAAACCCAGATCACATAAAAGTACGCGTATGATTGGAAAATGAAGTGAAAGCAAGATGGTCGAGGTTAGATAAGGAACTCATCATGATTAAATGAACATGTTGACGTTATGATCGATGTAATTCCTATTTTACTGGTATACGTAAACAAAATGAGGAAAACTACCTGAAAGTTGAGTGACAGAGAAGAGCTTTAACGTGATGTGATTAAACTAATTAAAATAGATAATCTTCTGTGTTATTTATTGTTTTGGTGTCATCACTTGACTGATCGATAACTAAGCTTTCTCATATCAACAAAGTCACTAAGTTTGGGTTTCTGCGGCTGAGAACTATCTCTGTTCTCATTGGTTCTTTAACACTTGCATAGGAAAGGTGTTTACTTGGATGACAAGTATCCAAACAACAACGACAAGGACTTTGATATCGTAAACTGCGATAAATCTATGGCGCCTCTATAAACGGGCAATTGTTTGTTTTTTTGTTGTGCGCTAACAATAAACAAATAGCCAAGGGTAAAGCCTTAGACACCATTTTCCACTATCCGTCATTATCTGTTAACTTATGAAAGGGGGGGGGGGTCACGGGACAGAACCCCCAACCTCCCAGGGACAGGACCCCCATCTCTGATATTGATCCCTCATCTTTAAAAGCAATATATCATTTGGCGACATAATAACTAGTAATAGTACTGCTATTTTTTCATTCTTACATAACCACACATTGAGTATTATGTAATATGTGTCTGAAAGCATTATTATTCAACAGACAAAGAACAATTATACTTAAGTTTATATTAAGTTACTAAGTATAATTGTGATTTGTCTGTTAAATAATAACTTACTGAGTACAATGTTTTGACAATTCTCCTAAGAGGCATAAATTCCTGGAGCTTGCATTCAAACAATATTGCCTTGATGCTATGATTAATCCACATGTTTATCCAGAGGTTAGAGAAAGTCGTTGGAATTGGAATAGCGACCCCAAGACTACGGCTCGTGGTTTGAAAAGTAGTCTGCAGAGTTTTGGAGTCATTGTTGGCTTCACAGTATTGAACAATAGTTTGTATTATTTAAAAGGCTTGTCAGCTAAACCACAAAGAAGAGATATTGACGCCTTTGAGGTAGACACAATGTTTGACGATATCAAATCAGAGATTCAATGTTTGAGGGATGACATTGGCGTAGAATTCCATAGATGATACTTTGCTGAGTCTAATACCATCATTAATGGTAAAACTAGGGATCCCTCCCCAGAGCAATTTGTATGATGGCATGACGACCTACTAACTCCGAGGTCATTAGACAACGAGGCATGCAGATATGGTCTATATATGGTCCAGGCAGTCTGACAGGGTCGATTTACCTAATACTTTGACGAAATCCTTAGTATCTGCAGATCCAGATAGATTTCAGAACATTCGATTTTTCTGGTATTAGAAGGTACTCCGGCTGCCTCATCTGCGGAAGCAGAGCGTAGTTTCTCTGTGTTGAGGCTAATCAAAAACGATTTGATCAGCCGGATAGCTGACACGAGGTTTTCTGCCTGAACATTAATGAAAATACATAACAGTAAACACATCGATTTCAAACAAATTGCAGATAGGGTCATTAAACGTTTGTTCAAGGCCAGCCTTTTCGACTAACTGATATAGATGTACATCAGGTAAGTATGCACAATACGTCACATTGTGACTGGGGACACTTTCATGTTTCTGGTAACAAATCCAGTAACCCCCAATAATCCTAACAATCTGCATATACACTGAACCAATCACTAATTCTCACAGCATGAGTCTTTATTTACAGGATTATCTACTTTTGCCAGTATACACTTGAAAAATTCGGATCTTGTAGTGCTTCAGAAAACACTTAAGCATTCATTATCTGATTTCCATTTTCACCCTTACCCACCAACACAGCACCATAACGGTTCGTTTGTGTCAGTCTTAAGACAACTGATCCTTTGCGTCGACTATCCTACTAGCGGGAGATTCAATTTTAATCCGGACAAGTGAAAATCTCATATATAACCATTCACTGAACTAAGTACAAAATGTCATTTTATAGGTTGTCCTTTGTAGACATACATTATCCAGGTATCCTGGTGGAACTCTTCATGTTCAAAAAGTTATTTCTTCTGATCAAAATGTCAATGTTAGATAAACAAATGAATCAACTGGAATCGCTACAGGATGAACTAATCAAACAATTAAAGTCTTGGACAGAGTAAAATACCTCATAACACGTACGTCTATTGTCTACAATATAGGTATTAGTAATGTTGGCGGTATTATAAACTGGAATACGTCATTTCTCTACCACGAAATTTGTTATCTAACCGATCTCATCTAAGAACTTGACCATGTATCATGTGTCACAATATATGTTACATGATATATAATCGGCGCGTATTCGCGTGTTTTTAAACCTATTTACATGTATTTAAATTTTATCGTAAGTTCTGTGTCTGGCTGTATGACCATTACTGTTGTTCTTATAATGTTTACGGGGTAGATTTTATTGTTTGTATAAAAACGATGCAGCTTATATTTAGCTGTATAAAATTTGCATTAACATAATTTAACTCATCAGTGTTTTATTATTAGTATTATTATTATTATTATCATCATGATCATAATAATCATCATTATCATCATCATTATTATTATTATTATTATTATTATTATTATTATTATTATTATTATTATTATTATATGAACATTCATATATTGTATCACCTTTTGTCTGGTTGTCTCATAAGAATTGTATATTTCACTATTGTGAGTGCTATTTGAGGGAAACTTGTGTTCTTCTGGGACGTTTACCAGAGGATATTATAAAGTTTTGGCCTCATAGGTAGAGCATGAGACTATTTGCCTATGGCTATGGTCATTCTGTGCGGGAGAGCGCAGGTTCGTGCCTCGGCTGTGGCTCTATAGTAGGAGGAGTTTTTCATTCAGCCAGGCAACTGGCAAGGTTTTATCCACCGAATATGCCATATATTCTAAATTTATTTAGAATTAATCTCCGTGGGGAAGCTCTAAATTACAGACCATATGCGTCTCCCTCATTTGAGGTTGCCAGCCACGCTAAAAAACTGCCATTTCGGCCACTACACACACACACACACACGCACACATATATATATATATATATATATATATATATATATACGCACGCACACGCAAGCACAAACATACACACACACACACACCCATATATACAAGACAATCAAAGGCGGTATAACAATTTATGTGCTTATGATGCTGTAATGGAAAGAAGGTACTACATTTTAAGGCGGCTACATCATTAGGCGACTACTACCAGCTTTTTGGTGATGTGCTCGACGGAATACTGCAGCCATTCGTCGAACGAAATGGTGCCGTCTTTATTGACGTCCATCGATTTGAAGTACTCGGCTCGCTTCGCCAAACGTTCGGCGTCGCTCTTAAACATCTGGCTGGAGGTCGGCGCTAGGCCGTGGCGTCTAGGCGCGGCGGCGGCAACTTCGATCATCTGGTCGAACTCGTTCACGTTGATCGCCCCGTCCCGATCCTTATCGGCATCAACGAAGCACTTGAGCAGGAACGAGTAGAGGTCGCGGTACTCGGGGGTCGACTTGTCCACTGCCTTCTTGGTGAACTCGAGGAACTCCTCTTTGGTGACATCTTCGCTGGTCAGCACATCCTTGGACAGCGTCTTCACCTTGGACATGATGTGCTCGACGCTGAACGATATCCACTCTTCGAGCGTGATGTAGCCATCCTTGGCCAGGTTCATCTCCTTGAACATCTTCGCCCTGGCCTCCTTTCGGACGGCGTCGTTCGGGTATATGTCGGAGCTCTTCGGGGCGAAGCCGTACCTTCGCGGCAGGACGGCCGCCTCTTCGATCATGGTGTCGAAGTCCTTCATGTGTACCTTGCCGTCGAGGTCAGTGTCGGCTCGGATGAAGCAGCTCAGAAGGAACTGGTAGAGCTCGATGAAGGCGTCCGATTTGCGGTCTGTCATCGCCTGCTTGACGAAGCGTGTGAACTCGTCTTTGGTCTTCTCCATTCTGCAACGGGAATGGTCAAGATTGTGCGATTAATTGGAGCTCTCTCTCTCTCTCTCTCTCTCTCTCTCTCTCTCTCTCTCTCTCTCTCTCTCTCTCTCTCTCTCTCTATCTATCTATCTATATATATATATATATATATATATATATATATATATTTTAGTATATATATATGTATATATATATATATCCTTCTAATATAGTCTTTGCCGCTTCAGCTGAATTCGGCTATTTGGCTTTAATATGAAAGCATTTACCGAATATTTTCCTCTTTTTTAAAAGTGTTATAGTATCAATGGAGAACATCTCACGACTAACCTTTAAATATAACCGTCATCTGGTCAATAATTGACCTCGTGTGGTATATGATATGGGCTAGGTATGCGAGTATTGGGTCAGATTTGCATAATAGATTAATATCGGAGATATTACATGGCAATAAAAATTATGAAACATCACGCAGAATATGCCACTTCGGTTCTAATAATACTAAAATGGACTAAGCCTGTGGATTATTTTTGTCACATGCCATAAACTAATAAAGTGCCAATTAAATGCCAACATTTGTCTGGATCTCTTCCGTGCTGGATTTCGCATTCCTGATCACTTTATCCTGATAGAGAACTGTTTTCACCGAAATAATAAACCCCATTAAATTCAGCTCGGATAGCCCGATGTACACCGTACACACGATAAATACGCGCAAATATGTCGAATACAAAATATTAGTCCAAGACTGAAGCTGTTAACATTGTATAAACGCTTCACGATTTTAAAAGACTCGCTGACCATCTTATATACATATGCTTAAAAGATGTTGCTGGTGGCTGTGCCTAATGTGTCTCTACCCCAAACTTCAACAAGACAAGATGTTACTCGCTTGTCGGTAGACAGTGACATAGACTTCAGTACTCTTCGTCAACAGATAAAATGTGAAATCGACGACGCTGCGTGTTCCTCCATAAAGTAATGGCATTGAACTTATTGAACTTATTTATTTACTTGCATCTTTTCCAAACGTTAATACACATCTACACAGCAGCATATCTACGGAAAATAGCGCCTATGGCAAGCACTGAAATTGCGCCCTGATCCGGACATCTGACATCCACCACTGAAATAACTTTACCATAAAATCCACTAAAAATACCAGTCAGTGGCGCCCCCTTCAGGTGGCGCCATGGGCACGTGGCCATATTTGCCATGCCTTAGATACGCCACTGCATCTATATCGACAATGCACACATGTCGTCAGTTCGGAAACACGTATTTATTTATTATTTAGTCGTTCTGTGCATATCAGTAGTAAATAACAACCAACCGTAACAGTACATGGATAGACATATAGTGTTAATAAAATCTATCACTAATCGTGCTTGTAAACATATCTGAGATATATTCCAGCAGTGCCCTAGCTGTATTTAAAAAAAAAATTATCATCGATGAATTAACCAAACAGAAAACTTGTTAGCCAACTTTGAACGAAAAAAATTTAGCCGGATAAGTCGAAACGTCATCTGTCCTTCAAATCTCCTTTGTTTTCGGTTTCGGCCGACTCCAAGCGGAAGTCGGAAAGTCGGATATGTTCCGGTTAAATATCGCGTTTCAATAAAGTTATTGGGTTGTTGGAGGTAAGTTAGCGAACGGCGCTGCCACTGGTGAGTTCGCTTCTGAGTCAGTGAGTGAGTCAGTACGTAAGACCAGAATGCATCGCAACGCCAAGGTGCCGTGCCTCTTTACGCGAACGAAATCTACACCCGGTCGCAAAACACATAGATGTATCTTCGTCTTCCAACAACATTTAAATCGCGTTCTTGTGTAAACAATGAACACGCGCAGGGAGTGGATAAAAGGGAACAGAAACGATAACCGAACATGCGCGAATATAATAATAACAATGGCCGTAGTGGGAGTTATTTTACGTGGCTTAGCTACCTCAAATGAGACGCATATGGTCTGTAATTTACTGCTTCACCACAAGAACTGATTCTAAATAAATTTAGAATTTACGATATATGGTATATTCGGTGGAGAAAACCTTGCCAGTTATCTGGTTGGATGAAAAACTTCCCCATCTGTAGTGCCACAGCCGGGATTCGAACCTCCGACCTGCAGCACATCATGACCATGAGTAAGAAAGTCCTACCCTCTTACCCATTAGGTCATACATTGGAGTTTCCCCGCTATGTATAATTCCATAACAAACAGGACGTATCAACACGGCTTGTATTTTGGAACACAAAAATTAACAGTCGTCACGAGAATTCGCCACAGTCCTTTCGCAATTGGCGAGGTAGCGATTAGGCGCAGCGAGACGGGCCCAGTTCAATTAAATGTTGACATAAATTTAAGCCAAAGCAGAATAAACTGCACAAATCGACCCCGGTACAATTGGAGTAAATATTGCTCTACAATCAAACGAGTACCACGTTAGTTGACGTTCGCTATCTGCCATCAACGACAACGCTCTACTATGATAACTTACTTGTTAATGTCGCTGGTGTCTATCACTTGATGTTGGCGTCTCGAAGTGAGCTACGTTATGAGTCGTCTAGAACACGGACTCCGACTTTATATCGACGGCAAATTGTAGAATTATATGGCGCACAAGTCCCAACAAGCTTATGTACTATGATGTAATTGCTAATCTCGATTGAACTATGCTAACTCTGTGCGTGTTTGTACTCGTGTAGGTAATTACAAATACGCATACACACGGGCCCGCGTGCGTGGGTCCAAGTTTATTGCCGTCTTTTGATGGCAGTCGTCGTGTTCTCACCTGGAAATATACTCCCATCGTGGTGTGAATGTTTTGTCATTTATATATTTGTTAAACAGTAACTTAAGGAACGACACATTATACATTTTACTATAAAGAATCGAAAGTTTTGGTAGAATAGCTTGATTAGCCTAAATGATGTAATCATGATTTATTTTGGCTAACATTATAAAACTAATTTGGACATTGAAACACAAATTTGTTTTCGCTAACATTATAATTCTAATTTAGACATTGAAACACAAATTTGTTTTCGCTACCATTATAATACTAAGGTGGACACTGAAACACAAATTTGTTTTTGTTACCATTATAATATTAATTTGGACACTGAAATACACACGCACGGGCGCGCGCAGATAAATGTTTTATGCGATACTAATCTACTAATATCAATTTCTAGGTATTAATTCTTGAGAACAATACAGCCGGGAAGTGCTGTTTGTCAGCCTGCAGAATTAGCGTAATACTATATAATTTATGGATTTCGAACAGAGATTTAATAATATGTAATATAGGGTCCCCCCGCCCCCAATAGAGAGGTGAAATAAACGTATATATATATATATATATATATATATATACTCCAAGTTATCTAACTGTTTATTAGCTGCTCGTAATCCAAGTGTTGTTTAATAATGTCTTTTAAGTGGATTAGACAGAAAACATGACCCAACAAAACATATATTATTGTGGTAAGTGGTACACCTTTTCTGGCAGTACTCATTCTACACAACGAATATATTCGCCCTGAAAAGCGAACAGGTACCAGTAGTTGTGTTTTATTTGTTAACATCTTTATAAATGATATTACGATTCCATCTTTTGAAAACAAACTATATAAGATAAAGAAGTAATTTCAAATTATAGTAAATGGATGCATCACGTGGCCTTTTGTTAGAATTTGACGGATGTGGTTCATTCACCTTAGTAGTAACAGCTAGAAGTAACAGCGGTTGTACAGTAATCTCTGAATGAATGACGGTATGTGAAACAACATATTGATAATACATTTTTATGGCTCTTTTCTTTACTTAGATCACCATTTAGTGTCACCACCTGAAAGACACCTATCCGTATTTGAACAATATAACAACACATTTTCTATATATATACGTTTATTTCTTTCACTGTTATTTGTAATACTGTACAGAAACCTTTAAACCATACCTAAGAACACTGATATCTACGGAATTTAACAACAATGAAAATAAAAAGCTGCAAATGCGCTCTCTTCGTTGGCCGCACTATTTAAACCACCAACAATGTTGACATCCACAGGAAGTGTTCTATGACATCGGGATTAATGCCGAAAACTAAGTATGTCATAAATTAATGTCCGCATAGAAATGAAACTATGGACACGAGAACATATTGGGATGCGACGCAGCTGGTTTTTCTGATAGAAACTGCTGATGTTCACACTAACGTGGATAGCAAGACACCAACTTGCAGTAAATTGCATTTAGGATGCCAATAAGGGTAAACAGTTTAAAGAATCGGCATTCCAAAGGAGAAACATATAGTTAATTCGCATCAGACATTTAAAACAATGGCCTCATGTAATGGACTAGAATAAATCCTCTGAAAGGGTTGACTATCATCGAGTTGACAGGTTGTGTGTTGGTGAAGTTCACCAAGAAGACGAGATATCCTGCGAATAAATAAGACGTCTAATATCGGCCGAATTTCAAGATACCTTTCAGTTCTGGGGATGCTTCATTTCATATATGTATCTATATATATAAAATGGAATGTATGCACAGCATTGTTCGTGTATGTGGGCATCTCGCTGCGTCTGGCTGCCACCCGCAACAGGCCAGCGACGAAACATACAAAAAGCTATATAGATCTGCCACAGCATGAAACATTAACAAAACCGCTATGGGCTTTCAGTCAGTCAGTACGTGTCTGATTATAACAGTGAATGGGCGATTTAAGGAGCACGGTCAAAATGGTTTACAAATAGAATGTTTTAGACAACAGATCAGTAAATACTGAGTGTCACAGCTAAAAGATCACAAGTCTCTAAAACATCGAAGAAACAAATAACAATGAGATACACTTAGGTATAATTCATTTGTTCACCTTAATGATCTTGAGACTAATTACAGAAAATATCATACAACGCTTAGATAATAAACATATACAAACAGATGTGAAAAGGTTTTGAATTCCTTTTATCTATTGTTTATCACCAAATGATAATAATAATAACATGGAACCAATCAGCACAGAGTTGTTTTGATAAAATAAGAAGATCACCATCCTGTGTGAAATGATCGTGTGTTTGTGAAAAAAAGCTGTCTGGGATGACACATACATACCATAATGCTGGCTGAATAGCATATACGGGCTATAAACATCAAGTAAATAACTTAGAGAACAGAACACTCATAGAATCCGTGGTCCCCACAAACAGCTGTCAAATCTGAACACCATTCCATGAAGAGTATAAGTCTCCTTCATCTCTATATTTGCGTGGAATACTCGCTCCACTAAAACAACACAAAGTTTACTGTCACAAAAATAATACACAGCTGACCGGCAATATATACAACCTGTGGCCTTCACCTCAATGTAAAACGAAATATATACATATCTCTGTAAAGGCTTTTCTTTTATAAGAAGTACGGTAAAAATATGTACACAGCTTATTTAATAATCCAAATTGTTTTCCATCTTAAGTACATACATCTAAGGCACAGAGCAGCTCTATTGAGATGCATCACAAACAGACTATACAACATAAATACAACCATATCATGAAGTTAATGAAGAATACATTACACTGTTTGATATGAATGCAATCTGCCGGAAATATAACGTGGATAAGAATGTTTCTGATTATAAAAGAACTCACGCACACAAACCATTCATATAATAGGATTTCCTATACCTGAAAATTAGCTAATTTAACTGGTATTTTGTTAATAGATACATACTGATTATTACACAATGAAATTTGTAAGCCAAATTAAATTCACTGGAGGATATATACTTCAATATATATATATATATAACTAAATTTATTTAGTTATTCCCTAAAAAACTGCAAGCAGTAATTATAGTATTGAGGAATACGATTTTAGCTATATAATTATTACTGACAGAAATAGAAATTATTTTCGCATGAAGCACAAGCAAGGCTGTGCATTAGCTTTTGCTGATCAGCGGCTGCAAGAATTGTTCTCGCAGTACATGATCATGAGACAGAAGGCACATCAAACACTGATCAAAGTCACGTGATAAAAGAACAATGTACAACTAGTATACTGTCAGCTCATCTACAAAACATAACAAAAAGGTAATTTGCGTGTGTGTGTATGTGTGTGTAGTGTGAGAGAGAACAAAAACAATACATATATCACAAATTATACAAATTTTGAGCATGAATAAATTTAGGACTTTTAAGACTGGGAAGCATCAAGATTTTGACAATGTACAGTCTACAAACCCAGAAAAACAATCACTTCACACAAAATAAAGAGCTTAGGTATGAAAAATAATCATAAACAATACTGCTGCCGTGTATTTACGTCTTGAATTAAACAGGATAAAAAGAAGAGTATCTTTTGTCAACACACAGACCTGGATAAGTTTCTATAATGCTGTAAATGTATTCCTAGGGTTGGCTGATTTGACGCTATCTGATTATGTTCGACGAATGTAATAGTATAAGGAAAGGCCTACACCGGACCGGTGTACTCTGCGAAGTGAGCACCCGTAGCACGCTTCACTTGGTCAGATGCATGTGACTCCGTCCATGGCGCCGAATCTGTGGTCCAAACGTATTCTCAGCACCACCAGATCACACGAGAGTACTCACAGCGCTAGGATTGGTCACCTGCGGGTACAGATAGCCCTGTGTTGTTGGCACATTGATGTAAGTGGCTGTGACGCTGACCTTCTGCTGCATTTGTTGCATGGTGATGATGATGCTCTTCACGTGATGAACCAATTCAGCGAACGATGGCCTCATCTTTGGATCAGTGTCCCAACAGTCTAGCATAATGGCATACCTGTTTGGAATAATTGAGGAATCAGATTATGACTCGTGATTTCCCTGAAGTATTATTACAGCATGGCTGAGCTGATACGTGGGTTATCCCCATGGAATTATGATGAGCAAAATGGTAAAATTACTATTTCCCCATATATATTTTGCATAAAATATATGTAAATAATAATTCGCGAACAATATCATAAAATGAGGTGTTTGTAGGAATATTAATAGTAATGATCACTAAATGCATCTATTTGAATATAATAAGTTACCTTCAAACATGTATTGTATCAATTTTATACAATGAGGGCTGAAAATGTATTTATAAATGATCTACAGAGTATAAATATAATTTTGCAGGGATCTCCAAAATAGCTGGAGATGAAGCCAGTAATCCTAAACCATGCAACAATTTGCATAAATAAAGAAAAGGAATAATATTTCTTCAATGAGTTTTGATACAAAACCCCTCCCCCCAACTTTCGGATGTGTTTGAGGTGATCCACTGAGCCATGACTTTGTTTTTTTCTGTAATTCCAATACTGCCAACTCTTAAATTAAACATCATCAAAGGAGTGATACATCATTACTCTTTAACAACTTGACGACGTAATAAATTAAATAGTAAACTTACAGCGAATCCGGACAATACGCCGGCTGTGGCATACGTCTGCCGATCTTCAGATATTTGATGATGTCCCAGTTGTCCACTTCCGGATATGGACAAACACCGCGCGTCATCAGCTCCCACAAAACGACACCGTAGGACCACTGCCAATATATTATAATATAGTCACAGTATTTATAAACTGAACCAAAATTTAATACCATGTTCATCTTTTATGGCCAAAGTCAAAGAATAGTGTTCACACACATGTGCATGCATGCACACACAAACGCATAGACACACAACCTGCCATACTGACCACATCAGTCTTAGTGTTGTATATCCCTTTCTCTAAGCTTTCTAGTGCCATCCATTTAACAGGAAGTTTTGCCTTTCTGTCATCACTGCTGTAATAGTCACGTTCGTAGATATCTCTGGACAAACCAAAATCTGCCACTTTTATGTTCATGTCATCATCAAGCCTGTCAGGACAGCAATGAAGTCGCATTAGTTGGCATTACTAAATCAATAACTGAATGATTATTGTTTCAGATATATCACACTGGCTAATCTCTGTAATCAATAAGTCTATCCCATTAAATAAATGCAATTGTTTTTGTGAAACTCACATGCAATTCCTGGCTGCCAGATCTCTGTGGACGAATTTCAGATTAGCCAAATAAGCCATTCCTTCAGCTATCTGTATTCCAAAATCTATCAGGTTTTTTACGGTTGGACTCTGAAATTTACATCACTAAATAATAAATCAAGCACATAATGTATTAAGGCTTTATATAAAACTAAATATTTTTAAAACAGCCAATAAGAAATTTAAATATACCTATATGTAATAAATAATAACTAAATTAATTATCATCACACCATTATTAGTACATAATAACGACATTAGCACTAAAGGTAATGTTTTTATGAGTGCAATAATTATTGTTATTTTTACTATCATTAGGATTGTTACTAGTACTATTATTACTACTACTACCACTACTATAAGAACAATTATCATAATTTATGAGAACAAGCCTTTCAATTTTTCACATCGCTATCATAATTAATAAATGGAGCATACATTTTCTTCATTGCGGATGTAGCTCAGTAGATCGCCGTGCTTCATGAATGGCAGAACAACGAGCGGTAAATCCTCTTTGTCCAGTGCTATGCCGATAAGACGCAGTATATGCGGATGATCAAATTCTCTCATCCTCAAGGCCTCTTCCAGGAAATGCTTAGCATCCAGTGAATTAACGTAGGTACTCTCTGTAACGTGAAGAAGTGATAAAAGTGATAAAATAGATGCGTCCGTGACACCGCTGTCGTACCTCAAAGTAATACGTTAAATAAGGAATGATCAACTTTTATAGTGGAAAATAATTCCTAGTAGTTCAATGCAAAGTGATGTATTTACTGGCATTTCAGCAAAATCAATATTAAGGATCCCATAACACAATCATGAGAGAAAAGGTTTACATTGTTGATAATCTGGATTATAAATGAAAGCCAAATTCAATGTACATTGTTTACAAATACTACTAAAACCTTTTACTGAACCAAAATTGATTGATTTTGATGTTAGAGAGATCCAGTTATTGATTGACTTGATCTTTACTGGCTAAGCTATGTCTAGATGGATGACTGATTATTCTGTTCTTTTTCTCTCTCTCTTTCTGTATTTATGCTTAATTATTACTACCGAACATAATTGTACAACATTGTATAAACTATGTTGTTATGAAATAAATTATATATATTAATCAACAGGAAAACTGAACTTATAATAACGATAAATATAATTTAACCACATATAACCGAGCTATCCAAACAATATACTTATTGGTGTACCAGGCTACTGTAGCAAGCATTACAACAGAAAGAATTATGCCAATAATTTTTAAAGAAATTAGGTTACAAATTAAACGAACTTTAAACGAACAGAAATAACGCCGTAACAAATGACATCCACAACTAATAAGTAAAGCAACAAATACACTACACACGTATTAAATAGTTGATACCATCGGATTTACTTACTTTAATAACTACACAGTAGGTGGCATGAAGAGGAGAGATGGAAAAACGTCATTTACTTAAAAGCTTCCATTCATTTAGAAACGAACATTTCACATCGAGTGGCTTCATAAACAGACCATTTTAGTAATTGGCCATGCAGTCAGATAAATCATTTATATCGAGTGAAAACATCTGGATAGAGTAATACAGTGGGCTATAAAGTGTCCACAGGATGCTTGGTTTAGTTGTCGGGAAAGCAAACGAACTTCTGACTTTAACAGCAGTGTGGACTGAAAACATTCATGCATTGCAATACATAGTTTATATTGTGTTGTGATAACAATTCAGACACAAAACACATGGGTCAATGGATTGCTAATATATATATATATATATATATATTATGCATATATACACACATACTTAATTATGCAGACGTGTATGTAGTGGTGATGATTTGATACAGAAGCACATCTGCCTGGCACTGTAACCATTCATACTTGTATACAGATGATTACAGGTATCTATCTACAGCCATGCAGATAGAGAAACAATCATACAGGTACCCATGAATGCTGTCAAGTAAGATTTGAATCTGTAGGGGATTTTAGAGATTAGAACACACACACACAAGTTTTATTCTAGTTGTATTCTATATTGGTAGAATAATCCAATCTGACCAGAATACAAAATGCTGATAAAATTATTTTCCTAATGATGATCAATCAAAGCATGGTAAATAAATGTAAATGTTGCTGTTTTAGGTAATGGAGTGAAGTGAAAGATGAAACACCCTTCTGACATAGCCCAGCCAGGGTTTGAACCCAGGTGCTATAGATCTTTGGCCAACCACGCTAAACTGAAGCATGGTACTTATCTGACTAACCTGAGTGTATGTAGTTTTTAATAAGTAATCAAGAACGTCAACTATTTACTACATCTTGTATAGCCAGCATGTACTACAGTATTCTCAGTTTATTTCAGTTTGTCCCATGACCATTGATGGTATAACCTGTTCCTTACAACTAAATTATTTTCCTATCATAGCATTACTCATTTTGTCTAGAATATCTGATAAAATAATTTGATTGGAAAGAACAACATTTTCAGGTATATTTGATGCATCTGTATAAACAAGACTGTGTTGTGTGCTTTCTCACTCTCTCTCTCTCTCTCTCTCTCTCTCTCTATATATATATATATATATATATATATATATATATAGTAACTTGTTGGCATTGCAATACACCATCATATTTAAATAAAGCTGGCATCTTCAATTACAGGTAGTTCTGAAACACACACACACACACACACACACTAAAAGAATGTAGCAGAGATACCAAACCATAAGAAATGAAAACTGTGATAAACTTCCATGTAACAGTAATAATACTAAACTCTGACAGGATATAAAGCTACTTGAGGCCTTACAGAACCCAGCTGAGTAGAGATTATTTATCATATGTTATAAAAAAAACACTACAGAAAACCTAACATTAGTAAGAAATACATCAGGATTCTGAGCTTCAGCAATTAATGAAGAAAACATTTAGTTCTCAAAAACAAAACAATCACACTGACATAGAGCTGTTACAACTTACTTGGTACACGTAAAATAAGTAAACATTCTGAAGTAAACAAAATATACACATATATCATCGCCATTCACACTGTTTATTTCAAATTCTCCATAATATATAACTATATAACTATATATATATATATATATATATATATACATATATATATACATAAATCACTTAACAATGTTATATAAATACTTCAGTTTACATGTTTTATGAATAATTCACCAGCTGTGCACATGACATATGATGAACACAATTTTAGGCATTGTTGTACTGCTGTCATTACTATTTGAAAAGCTCTCTCTCTCTCCCTCTCTCTCTCTCTTGTGTGTGTGTGTGTGTGTGTGTGTGTGTGTGCATGTGTGATTACAATACAATAAAACACACCTGTAAGACTTTTGAGGGTTTTCACTGCAATTTCTATTTCATCCTTTTCTTCTCCAACCTTTAAGAACCCACGATATACACAGCCGAAATGACCTAGGGAAAGATCATTTCACAATTTAAATTTATAATATTTCTACTTCAAATAACACATATATATATATGTGTGTGTGTGTGTGTGTGTGTGTGTGTGTGTGTGTGTGTGTGTGTGTGTGTGAAATATTTAACACCTAGACAGGTGAACAAAATTATTTATTTTTAATAATTGAACAGTTTAAACAAACTACAAATAAGGAGCTTTATTATTTTAGTCCAGAAATATAAGATGCTTAATGTTTCTTAATTAAAGTGCATCGGTCTAACCTTGGCCAATTATCTCGAGAAGAATGATTCTATCTCTGCTGATCATCAATCTGTTATCATCAATTAATCTTCGTGACTCATCATCCAGTATTGGCTGTCTGACTCTTGGTTCCACTAAAGTGTGTCTGTTACACATCACGTGAGAGGTTGATGACCAATAAGCTGAAGATGTAATACATAATCATATTTGGTTCACGCCATTTAATATTCACTCCTATTTCTCTAATTCTCACATTCAATCATGCACTCAGTGATTGACTGAATGACTGTAAAATACAATTAAAAAAGAATTTAAATCACACACTGTGTTGCTGTATTATATAATAATTATACCACCTTTTCCTATATAAATATCCCATGACGACATTAATTTAAATCCTTCACTTAACAAAAGCACCCTGTTGAATAGAGTCCCAATGTAACTTCTGCCAAATATGGTTCAGTGGAAGAGTACTCAAAATATCAGGTCTCAGGTCGAACCCACCAAGTGGCTACTTGTCTTTTGTATACCAACTGATCGACTCGGCTATAAATGTGTATGTGGCTGATTGAATAATTGCTACGTTTAGCCCCAGTATGGGTCACCATTAGTAAGCATGGGCTGAGGGTTACTCCCTGGCATAATAGCAGGATCAGGGTTACTGATAGTATTGGTATTCAATCCCATGACCTTTAGTTCTATAATGATTTATAATATCAACTGTGGCACGAAGCATGATTTAACTAAAATAGTGTAACAATGGAAGTAATATTCAAGAATATACTGGTAAATAAATAAATAAATTAGAAAAGTATAATTAAAGATTCCCCAAAATTAAATGCCTTAATTATTGTAATGATTCAGACTCTGTATATTTTTGGAACACACCATTTTTGGGATAAAAATAAATAGTCTCAACTATTAATAATTGAACAAAAAACTGTCAGCTAAATGTTATGATTTTAATGTTCAAACTTTAGTGCATTATTAAACAACCCAGTTATTAATAGGCCTAAAATCATGTGTTTTGTTTAATTTGTTTACAACATAATTTCTACAACAGAGATAAACATCATGCTTAAAATACACTAGTAAAGTAGTAGTTCTAAATGATAAAGACATAACCTCCTTGTATGATCACGTGATTGAAACTAACTGAATACAAAACAAAATAACTAATTGTTCTGATGGTACGTATTTGAACGGCCAGATCTGAAATAATGTTTATCGTTGGAATTATTAGTAATTGGATGTGGTATTAAGAGACCATACTTTAAATAACAACATTACATACGATTCTCCACAGGGAGTCTGTACATCTGTTCACGTGCTGAACGGCTATCACTGGAACCATTTGTGTACCGTACTCTCTGGTCACGCGGAATTTTCTTCTGGAACGGACCCCGTTTAGTTTTCTTCATCCACGACAAGACCAGGATTATAGATAGAATACCCAGCACTCCCAAAGCTGGCCCAAGAGTCGTCATTATGAAGAAGTCTGTACTGTGGTTTGAGAACTGCAGCTGGCCAACATTATAAATGCGTCTTCCTACTCTCACCTACAAATTGGTATCCAGTAGGGGCTGTTTAAATCTCCGGCAAACATATCAATATTTTATCACACAATCAGATATACAGTAGAATTTTTCATATTAGTAACCATTCTACACAGACTGGTATTAACCTATGATGATCATGAATGAAAAGTTTCAATATTTCTGATTAAAGGTAACTTGGTTATGTATGTATGTTCCCTGCTGTCCAATGCAGATATTCAAATTGGGCTCTCTCTCTCTCTCTCTGTGCATGTGTGTGTGATCACAATCACTTATGAATTTGAATAATAATTCTGGTATTAGCCAAAAATAGCTAACAATTTGTATTGGTAAACCTATTTCATATACAGTATCCACTTGACTTAATGGATTGAAGATGTTACTCAGTCAATTTCAATAATTAATATTAACATTATAAAAAGATCTGGGTAGAACTCTCCATAAACATGATTTCTTATCCTATGGAAAAACCTTTTCATAAATATTCATCAAAAGTGACCGAATTGGGAGGCATACCATTTATCCGCCTCTTTGAGCATGCACATTCTGCTAAATTTTAAAATTCAGTATTATGAAGATTCAAACCAGAGCGTCATGTATAATTATCACCAAAACTACACTTCTTTCCAGAAAGTAAATTCACCTCTTAACATAGGAAATTATCTGTCACAACTTACCGTAACCGTAACTAGACGTTCTACATCACTGTCCAGTAGTAACCGTTCTGGTTTACACACTATGATAGTTGTGCCAATCACTGTTACATTGCACTTTTCTTTATCCAAATAAACATCAACGTTTTCTTCAGTGGCAGCGAAGTCTATATACTGGCCCTGTATAATAGAAATAAGAGTTTGTTTGTTATTTTGAACATCGGTGTAACATCATTATAACTGTTTTAAAGAGGTTCTCATTAGTACAGATAAATCCAATATGAAAGTCACATTCTCTGATTATTATTTTCTATCTAAATTAAAAGTACTGGATACTAAGCGTTTAAAGTTTACAATAAAATTGTATAAATAAAGGTCAAATTTAAAAAATAAAATCCATTAAACTATATTTCTGGAATGGATGGATCCATTAAATGTAAATTGATTGTGACTTCGGAAATATGAATGAAATCACTGGCTAGTCAAAATGACAGAATTAATATCGTCACTTACGTGTACTTGTAAAAAGACATCGTCTGTGTAAAAGTACTTCACTCTTGAGTCAAAGGGTCTAATAACCGGGTCAATGTAATAGTTAAATATAACGCTGTGTGGTGTAACAGCATCCAGCACCGAGCTAATGGCAACTTTAATTGGTGTAGAGGGATCCGTAGGCATGTTAATGCCAGTAGTTGTGGAGATGTTTGGAGACGTACACAACATCCAGCTGCCATCGCGATAAACTGTGCAGTTCTGTTGATGACAAAATGAAGGTGAAGCTGGTGGAATTGGAATAATTCAAATGTCACACCAAATGTAACAGAAAGAACAAATGTTGTAAGCTCATGTCACCCTCAACGCCGAGATATTCTGCTGGATAGTTTGATTATCATAATGCAAATAATATTATAAATCATAACGCGATCAGTTTACCTCGTAATACTTGGTGCCATCGCCATTCAGCGCCATCGCTTCTATTTTCGGGTTGGTAATGATGTGTAAGTTGGCTCCTGTCACGTTAATTGGAAAACCACCGCTGGAATTGGGATTACATGGTTAGAATGTGAAATTTTCGGGTATAGAGAAATACATAAGAAGAGAAAATATAAACATACTTAGAATTATAAAGTCAATAATAAATTTTGCATTTATATCAAATGGAATTAAAATGCATATATATATATATATATATATATATATATATATATAGAGTACATCATATGCGACCATTGAATTATTCAAAATATACTGCTGTTGTATGTGAAAACATTCTAACCATAACCATCAATATCACAAAATCCCAATCTTTACACTGAACAGGAAGGATTCTTTTTTCTATGGAAACCACCAATTTTCAGTTCAAACTATAGACTTAACAGGTGGATTACAACTCTGTATTTAGATTTAAAGACAATCATTAAAAAAAGATTTTAAATTTAGTCCACTGCACAAATTCTACAAATGCATAATTTGGTTTCAGTCCATCCGCCCAGAGATATTACTGTCATACTGCTTACCTCATTATGCTGTGTCTTGGCACAATGTCGTCTACAACAGGGTCATCTTCATAAGTAAACACAGAGTTGGCAATGTGTAGCCTTGCTGAATCAATCGTCACATTGACTGGTCCATAGTTTGGCGAGTCAGCACCGTTTGTATCTAGGTCGGTCTTCACCGATTGGTTAATATTGTGTGGCCATCTGACTAACTTACGGTGCCATGATGATGTCACGCACATAATTTCACTCAATGATGTTCTAAAAAAGGGGAAATAAACATTCTGGTCAATTGATTTCTCTCCACAGTTATCATACTGAGCCAAATGTAGATTTTGTTAGATTGGATGACATTTTTGTTACACGAATTAATATGTTTAAGCACATAATTAAGAATATGCTAACTTTTTTATATGACCAATACCGATGCATTATATAAGCAATGTTTCAAGTCATCCTCCTTTTCAACGTTCCATGTGTTTGTTTTCATTAAATTGATGCATTATGAATGTTGAAATAAACAGTTTGAATTGTAAAATGACTAATGATAGTCAAACAAGATTTATGATAAATAGTGAATCATTTCAAATAATGATAAAATTTATTTTAAAAATGGTCAAGTGAAATAGACATATGTTTAAGTGAACAGAGTTTAATGATGCGATGAAGGCCGAGCTGAGTTCATTTCAGCTGCTTAAGGTTTGGCATTGGTCAGACCTGGTACGTATCACCGAGGATCGACTTCATAGTGACAACATCCAACAAACACGGGCATGATTCAGATTTGGACTCACAACCTGGAGATTTGCAGTGCAGTGTTCTAACTGCTGCACCATCGAAGTGCCCTTGATATGTCGATGGTTAAAGCATTAGACTTAGTAAATATAACAAACAGCATTGAATGTGTGTGTGTGTGTGTGTGTGTGTGTGTATGTGTGTGCTCCTGTCTGTGTGATAGATGCTACCTTACCTGTACACATCACAGGGTAGACCAGCTACAGTGACAGCAAGTTCAGAGCCTATATCCAGATACTGCCCAGTTATTGTCAGTTTTGTTCCACCTGATTTTGGACCAACAGCTGGCATAAATGACCAGATTTTAGGCACCTGCAATAACATTTATTCGAGTCAAAATTCACCTGCTGCATGCCAGAAACTATAAAGAACTCGATCATACTGAATCAAAAATAGACACTTAAACAGAATAAGACCTCAGTCGGTAGCCATCTGGGAAAAACAGCTACCTACCTCCCTATTCTAGTCACCTGGCGTTAGTCTGTTGTTGTACGAATGCTAGTCAAAAGGCTAAGAATTTGTTTACTAAGGTTATCAATAATAATAATATTAATATCTCAAACAGAAGTACTTATAATCTTGGATGAATTGTTTCATCAAGTTGCTCTATATGCACAATAGTCATATGAATTGTTTAATCAGTCCACAAATGCAATTTTATAGACCTTTCCCAACTTATGTTAGCCATCTAGTGAGAGCAAGAGGAACTACAGGTGTGGGGTAGAAAACTAATAGTAGACTGGGATGATACTAGAATTTGATAAAAGGGGAGTTCATTGATCAGTTGTACTCAAAACAGTCATAGTACTGTTTTAATGATAAGTCTTATTCACAATTGAAAGTGAGGGTATGATTCCTGCGATATTAATCTGACACTTGAAACAAATGACTCAGTCAGAAATCATATGTTTATGATAAACAAACACAGGTCAGATGTTCATAAATTGCACCCTCAAAACAGCACTCTACAAAATGACAGCAAAAAAGGGCCAGTGAAAAACCTGATCTTCCTATGTTTATATAGCAACAAAAATAAATGTCAAGTGAGATACATATATGCACATATATAATAGAACTTTTTTGTTAAAACTATTTTATAAGTGCATAATTAAGGAACCTAAACCTAATTTTAAAAAAAACTGACGCTCCGGCAAAGATTGACAAAATACCCAATCAAGTTCTAAGTAAAGCTCAAATATCCTATCCGCGCAACTGAGTAAGAAAACCGATACAACGTGACTTCCCGGGCTAGGTGCATTGGCCGGATTTACTGAACGCAAAAATGATGCTACCAACCTTATAGGAGAAGCTGACGTGTCGTGAGCTGTCCGAGCCTCTTATTGCAAACTGTTCGGTTGTATTGGTCATGTCCATCACTTCCACTTGTACTTCTCTGTCCGTGCTGTTGGGTGCCGAGCTCGTTCTACAGAGAATACTGAAAGAGAAACCCGCATCTTCACCGACAATCCACAATGATTCACCGACCCTAACCAACTCCTGAATACATTAGTTTTATTAAAATTATTGCATTGCGTTTGTAGGTTGGTAACCCGCTTCTAATTTTGCACCGTGATATTTACTATGAAACCATAGTAATTACGATGCCAACAGATTGCTGTCAGTAGTATCCATTGGATTCATCCATTATAATTAGTATTAACCATAATGCTATGAACTGGGATGATGAATGCAGGCAGTTTGCTTACTACAAATACTACGAAGTTCAAACATTTTTTATGTATTGATTTGCTCCAGAAGCAGGCTGCCACTTTGCTACTTACACTGATGTGTTTCTATGTAATATGTCACACTCCTGATAAGCTACGGTTACTGTGGCCTGGGTCAGTTTTCTGGAAGCTGTCGCATTACCGAAGTATTTACCATGAATCGTCAGAAGAGTGCCGCCTTCGAGGGGGCCGGATTTGGGCAAAAACTGAAATAAAAGTAGAGAAGATCACAAAACTCTGTGTGATAAATCCTGACCCTCTAACCCCTATTTTACACCGTATTATCTACTTATTTCATTCAATATTTATCAGGAGAATGTCTTCAATATAAACACTTCGTGCTTCCGACATTCAACATTGTACTTTAACGTCAACCAAGGTCTAAGAGTAATAACTAGCTATCAGTGTATAAGAAATAAGTCATAACATTAAAATAATCTAACGAGATCAAAGGTTAACAAAACCGTACGCATCAGTTTCAATAAGTTACGCTCACGTTGTACAGAACAGGTGGACAGCTGTCTGGTGAGAAATTTCCTGTACACTGTTCATTTCGCGTACACTTGTCCTTGCACCATCCGCAGCCCAAAGGATCGCGAGTCAGTACACACTGAGAACAATCTGAGTACACATCGCAGGATAACAGGGGGACCTTCGTGATCTAAAAATGATGACACTTCATGATTACTGGATGACACCAACAAATAACAGCATAAATAAACAATATTCTGTGTTATATCCTGATAAATGGAAATAGAAACAGAGATTAGTAAATATTGTGAGTGAGTGAGTGAGTGAGTGAGTGAGTGAGTACGCGATTTATTTATCCTCGGCGTCGGTCACACCTGGCCGATTTCAGGACACCCTAAGAAACACCCCACAAACACGGATCCGAGTCGGATTCAAACACGCAAATTGGAGATTTGCGGCGCGGCTCTCTACGGGCTGTGCTGTAGTAACGCCCTGGACCGATATATCAATGTGGACCGACACATGTTTACATTATAACCGTACTGAAGCATAATGCAGACACAGTTTTGTTTATAAAAAAAGGTTTGTACGTAAACCTCTATTGTCACGTCTTTCAACACTTGAAGTTTACGATGATGTAACCAAATTCCTATTATAATCGAATCCATTATGGCAACTGAGCGAGATGTACAGTGAGGGGGGTGTGTGGGATGGGGACCACCGCCACTGCCGCCGAACGTAAAAACAACATAAAACCAACATAAAACCTCGGGCGAGTTCAGCGGAAAAGCGACAAACGCGCTAAAAGCCGGAAAAACCCGCACTCGCCGATAGAGAGATTAAATGGACACATCAGTTTCTGGGACGGATACCCCACACAAAGATCAGCATTCTAACAAATATTTATCCGCAACCTGTTCAGAAAGTTATACTTCGCTGTTTGTTTGTGTACCTTAGACGAGACACTCCCGCGGCCGTTAGCCTCTGCTGCTGCTGTGTGTTGCTAACATAGATTCCGATCAGTTTGGATTGCTTATAAGTGTTGTTGTCATAGTAACCCTATCTAGTTGATCAATCGAAGATCGCTGATAGGCTCCAGATTTAACGCGCCACGAGGCGGCGCAATCTCCCATTCCGGATCCAGACAAAACATTCCTTTATTGCGGATACATCTGCTTCGTGTCAGATCGTAACGCACTTCGGCCGTAAGACCGGTCGTGACGCACGGGTTACGTACGGCAAGCCAAGCCAATGATTAGCTTCGTTACGTAAAAAGGGGGTCACGCATTAATTCCACAAATACGACAATAAATATTCGCCTACCTAACCGACGTCCCCATGCCTGTATCACACACACACACACACACACACACACATTATTTTTTGTTTTGCGGCCATATTTGTCTCCTTGTCAAACTACATCGAAAGGTGGTAATGAGGTGAAGTGAAAGATGAAACACCCTTCAGAGAAAGCCACACACGGGATTTGAATCTAGGTAGACTGACAGAGGAGACTCGGTCAAATGATTTAAGATGGTCAATGAAAAGCAGTTACCTTTTAAGGTAGTGTATCTGGTAAAATATGACTAGTGTTCTTGAGGGTAATCTGTCTGGACTTCAAGGACAGGTACCCATGATATCAAGTGTGTGTGTTGTGTGTACGCGCGCGTGTGTGCACATGGAATTTTATACTCTGACATAAAGATATACGAAGTCATTAACTATTCTAGGGTTAGAATAAGAAATAATAAGAAACCTCTGATGTAATATCTCCTCTTACTATAAAAAGCGATTTGTTAGGTTCAGAAGTGTTATCAGCAGTTAAAATTTCGGCTACAATAATGGTTGCATGTCAGAATATTCCTTTAATATGCTTCCGACAAGAACAAAAGAAAACCCTCGGCTTTTCGACGAAGGTGTTCACTCAATTTATATAAACATAAGTTTACATAAACATCATTATCTTCACCAGCTCTTAATTATAACTCCGATGACAGATCATAATCCAGACAACGATAATACAGGATGTCATCTTTTGTTAGCAATAGGCTATATTAATAGATATTTATTTATTAGTATAAAACCACAGAGACAACTCTCTCTCACTCTCCCCCTCTGTCTGGCTGTCGTGTCTCTCTTTCATACGCACGCGCGCTCACGTTAATCATAAGCACACCTATCCTGCACTTGCCTTTTGTTCACCTGTGCAGCTGTTAAGTTAATCTCATCCAGCTGCACCGCGTGATGTCCGACTCATCGCCGAAGACACTTATCGTTCTTTATTATATATAAAAAATACCCAATTCCAAATAATCCCGCAAGGATGCGGCCATGTGTCTAAACAGTGAAAAACCAAACCAGCCAATCAGGATGATTTTATTGTCACCTTGACAATGACACGGAATGGATTGAGGTGAAACTCCCAGGCACCCATATTTACATAATTCAGGCGTAATCCTGATCAGATCCATATGGCAACTCCACCAGAACCGAACCGCAGGCAGAACGAAGGTAGCCAGGTGTACATCTGGAGACAAAACCCCATCCTGGCCATAAATAACCATCTAGATCGTGGCAGCTAATTCGATGAACGCGCGGGATAGCGTTGACGCGTCAACAAACAAAAAAATGTTATTAATCAACAATGCTCACTAAATACTGCAAATTTATCAACCGTAAATAGCAAACAAGTCAGTTATCAGTCGTCTGAAGACCGGCTCGCGCAATAACTGCTAATAAGACCACGTTTAATGGCGAATGTTGTCCGGGGAAAGCGATTTCTTTAACCGTAATTCATCACCTTGGGCGCATTTAAGAAGAAAATGTGGAGAAAACTCGATCGAAAACGATGGACTAATGTGTTTTCCACTTGTTCCGTCGGAGCCGTTTCGCTCATTAGGTAACGGGTGATCGGACAATCTGGCCACCAGATGGCGGCACCAATCTGAATCCGGACAAAGATTCAACCACCGTACGTACGTACGTACGGGGGATTTGGTCGGGAGTGTTGTGAAATCTCATCCGGCACAAAAATACATCGCGGCCAAATCAAACAAACAGCTGTATAGATCACAAACGTTATACCGCTCGGCATATATCCTCAACCATAAAGAATGTCTCTGAAGCCCCCCCCCCTCACTCTCTCTACCTGGAAAGAATACGAGATGACAGAATACCTCGTGTAAACCGATGTTGTGTTAATATCAACTGTGGTACTTATGGAGATAATGGATTTTTATTTTTACCAACAAAACGAGGCCATCTCCGTGTCGCTTCTTAATAAAAAATACCAACAACAAAAACACAGCCGTATTCATCAGATTGCTGTTTCAGTTATTCCGGATCACAATTTTATTCTTCATTATATTTCGTGTATGCCAAATAAAAAATTCAGGAACTGAAGTAAGTAAGCAATCCTGGTTTTGAGTGAAGAAAGAAGAGCATAATTTAATATTTAATCTTTGCTTTATTAGTTGGCTAGAAACCTGAAATAAAATACATATTTCGTCACTCTGATTGCTCACAGTTACCAAAAATTTTAAAAAGTGAGACAGACAAGAAACATAGAACAGACAGAAGTATTTTATTATCTAACAGACTTGTTTACAACGCAGAACTTGAGGGGTGGGTGGTGAGTGGGTAAACTAGACCAAAGTATGAAATTAAACGAATGACAAAGAACTGAAAACCGACATCTGATAACCGCCAGAATAATCCATCCAATCAGCTGATTTATTAAAATATATGCAAATCTGAAGACGTTAATATTTCCAGCCCATTAACCAAAATCGTAATTATCCATGCAATTAGCTTATTTATTAAAATATATGCAAATCTGAAAATGTAAATTTTTTAGCCCATCAACCCAAATCGTAATTATTCAAATACACATAATCCACCCCCCAATCAGCTGATTTATTTAGATATATGCAAATCTGAAGACATCAATGTTTTCAGCCCATTAACCGAAAGCCTAATATAATTATTTGCAGCTATTCGTAATTATCCAAGTATTCATCCAATCAGCTGATTTATTAAAATATATACAAATCTCAAGACGTCAATATTTTCAGCCATTAACCAAAATCGTAATTATTCAAGTACACATTATCCACCCAATCATTCTGATTTATTGAAATATATGCAAATCTGAAGACGTCAATATTTTCAGCCCATTAACCAAAATGCTAATTAAAATTCAAGGCCGAATTTTGCGCAGCGCACTGGATCCCCAAACACAGGATGTGTAAAAGAGGTTTTGTCGATGTATGAATGGTTCCGGTTTTTGTTCGCTTAAGAGTTTGTGGCGTCCATAGACCAGATGGAACGATAAATTAAAAAAAAAATTCAACCCCCCACGTGACCGTAGTAGACTGGGTCGGCTAAATGTCATTGACTACTCTCCCACAGATAAATAGATCCAGTGATGACACTCCAACAAAAACGCCTATCTATTTCCGGTGTTTAATTGAGGACACTGCGGCGAGAAGCTATAATTGGCGAACGCGTAACGCAAGGACGCGCGCACGCACATCCGAGTAGTTCGCAGGGTGGCATAACGTCGCCACCTGGTGGCAGGTCTCGGGACACATAAGTTATGGCGTTCAGGTGTTCAACTCCTGTCACTTGTTGGTCGACTCTGCCACCAGGTGGCGCCAGTGGTGTCCTAGCTGCGAAATTCTATACCCGGGAACTTCCACGGCTAGTCCGTAAGAGATCCCGAAGACAAAGAAATCAAAATGAAGTCCGCCGACGTAGACACCCGACAAGGGGGACTGGGACTTAATTTCAGACCACATTAATTGCGTGAATTCGAATTAGCCGCATATGTTAAAGATGATTAAATCATTCCTGAAACACCGTGGTGGTGGTGGTGGTAATGGGTGGGGGGTGGTGCATTTTTGCTAGTACTTAGTAGAACATCCACATGTTATAATTGCAGTTTTCTTACACCACACGTGGCTTACATGTATAATATTTCATTTCCATCTTCGTGTAAGTGATGGACTTTTTCTCAATAGCTTACAGATCCGGTAGGTGGCGTTATTTTCGCGCCAGTAGTCAGAGCGAATAAACAGAGTTCTGTATTGGACCCCCCCCCCCCCGACAGTAGTAGTAGTAGTAGTAGTGGCGGACGTGGTGGTGATGTGTAGTGCAGTCATATTTCGGCCATTACCCTCCTTCCTTACGCCAAACCAGCCAAGGATCGATGAATTGGAAACTAGCGCACGTCAATTCTCCTTCCGATGCGTACTGCCAGAGCCCACTTTTTTTATCGGGCAATCCATCAGCCGGGCAGATCCAGGTATTGGCTAGTAACTTTTATCCAGGGAAGAAAAATCACTACGCCTCGTGAAAAGGTGAGGAAGAAGGGGAAAAAGCGCGCCGAAATTAGGATCCACACGGCTGCCGGGAGAAAAAAATTACTCTACCATTTAAAACCAACAACATCCTGGCTCACTGGTCAACGCTAAATCATACATTTTTATGCCGCATCCATATGACGTAGTTGCGCGTGTTGATAATCCAGGTAAGTAGCCGGGGCTGACTCCGCGCGCGCGCGCTCGCTCGCTCGGCCCCGCGATGCTAATACGCGGTTATGCGAAATGCGTTGTCTTACTGCCAAATAGCCATAGATGTTCACCGACGAGTTCCCCGTCCGAGTGACATTAAGCGGGGGTATCTGATTAGTTTACGAAAATCGACAACACACGCCGCGGATTCGGCGAAGGTCAGCTAAACACGGCACACAAGAGGCCGACGTCTAAAAACACCCACAACCCGTCCTAGCAACATTTATAATGGACTACGTTACGAACGCCATCTATCTCTCTATCCACCGATGTAATACCTCATCAACGAAGCTGCCGGTCGCGTACGGGGAAATACCCGCCGTCTTCGGGCAACCAAATCAGCCACCGATTTCCCAGCGTTGCTAGTACCGGATCGTTTCCGGGCGTATCCAGGACAGCGTTTGGTGGAATGTAATCGCCAAAATGGTGGGGGGGGGGGCGCGCTGGGAGGGTTGAAGCGAAGTGGGATGACCAGGCGGATGTTATTATCCGCAGTTTCCTCTCACTAGCTATCTGCGTTGCGGCTGAAGGTCATGTGGTTAATAATGGAATGCTGGAAAGAGAATGTTTACAACTAATCATCGTCCATAGCTTAATTTATGGATATAAAGCGAGCCGCGGGACTGTCGTTATCATTTGGATTTCAGGATTTTAGTCCTCTATCACCTACATCAGTCTGGACACGTACGACAATTTTGGGCGTCGAGATAAATGTTGATGTTTTACGGCCACTCTTATGCTCAAGGTAGGCTAAACGGGCCGAGCGACCTCCAAATGTAATGAGGCCAAGTGAAAGACGAAACACCCTTCTAACATAGCCCGGGTTTGAACCCAGATGCTATAGATATGTGTCCAACCGCACTACCAGTTAGGCCATGGAGGCGCCCCCATTTGGGCTGTTATGCCTCAGGGTGCTTTATTAAATCTACATTATTATTATTATATTTTGGCGAAATATTTTCCATTAAAAAAAATGGGGGTTATAATGACGAACCAGATACCAGGCTGACACCCGAACTCGGGTAATAACAAGCTCAGATGCTGAGTCATCGGTGTAACCCGCAACGGTTAGGTACAGCCGAGCCATAATTTCAAGTCAAATACGCTAAGCACACGCGCACACAAAACACGTGTTAAACATTAGTTGCGCGGAAGAGTAGAAAAAAGGGCACCATCCTTTAATTCTGACAAAATACCTAAATGCTTAATTTATGCTGGCAGGAGCAAGGGCACATTCTTAAAATTCACATTTGGAATATAGCTGCCCTTGTTATAACAATAATTACGACAAGAGAGAAATGGCAGAACGAAAAGTTTCCATTGGCACTTTCTGCTGCTACAATGTCCCGTTTCAGATTAGATTATTCCCAACATCTACCTACTGAATAGCCCCAGTGAATCCTACGGTAGCACGAGTCGAACATGCAGACACGGTTGGTTACTGCCAAGCTGAGGGGTTTTATATCGGAAGGGTTAGTGTCTTCCGCGTAACAGCTTGAGGCACAGCGAGAACCAAATCATCCCGCGGCTGAAATGAATCCCGAACCTGGAACCTTCGTATTTTTCACTCGTTCTTTCACCAACATCACTCACTCTCGTGCACGGACAGCCGGCCCGGCCCACTTGAGGTGTCCCAAACAGACAAACTGCTCGCAGACATCCGTAATGGCTCCAGTCGGTGATTAATCTAAGCAATGTTGATTTTTTTACGGGAAGGATCATTCGCTGAAAGCGCTCAGCAAACTGTTATTAATATCCTTCAGTCTGATTAAAGAGATTTTACACCTTTTGACATTGTTCCAGCTATCGTAATTGTCTCATGCAACAACATACACGTGCGTGCGCACGCACATGTCTTTGAAGTGTTATATTTGAAGTGTTTTCGTCCTAGACTTGTCAGAAGAAATTAAGGCTGCAAACGGATATCACGTAATATATATGTTACACTTAATCTGTATAATCAGGTAATATGTATATTACCTGAAGTAATACGTCTATTGCTAACTGAGATTTAATACAGATTACCTGAAAATTTCTGGTAATATACGTATTACCTGATTTTACAGATTAACTGATATATATATATATATATATATATATATATCATTATAGGTTATATGTGTAATATTTAAAAAAAGAAAGAAAAGGTGACACATTTACCATCTATCAACAAACAGCTGGCTAAAGCAGGGAGATAAAACAGACATGCTTGCTCTCAGCCTAAACAACACTGAAGGCTATAGTTGCGTTAGCTTCGGGTAATTCATTGTAAACGTAATTGCAGGTAAATGATGTATGTTTTCAAGTGGATTTTTCTAATTGGATTAAAGCTAAGCCACATCAGAGAGAAATGCCGCCAGAAAAGTGTCAGCGTTTTTCCTGGCCGCAGCGAGCACTAACGCTCCATTCGCTATCATTAGAAGGTTCTATCGAGTGAATAAATTCGGATAGCATCTAGATAACAGCTAGCAATATACTCACTAGTAATTTATATTATGAGCACTTTCTTCCGAAATGTTCCCCCCCCCCTCCCCATCCCAGATCACGAATACCTATATGCAACACCAGACACAAAATCCAGTAATTCAGTCATATTTAGTTACAAGTAATTTTGTTTTGGGTGGTGTGGTTTTTATTTTGGTTTGTATACAGCGGTGATTTACTTTCCCTTTGGGAGTATTCTCCGACTGTATGTCCCTGGGACACACAGTCAAGAGAAACATAGCCCAAAGCATTTCATAGACGGATGAAACATCCCGCATACACAGATAACACTGCGATTCGATCTCGAGGCTTCCAAGTTTGTAGACCCGCGCGGTGCTAACTGCGATCGGGAGGGGGGTGGTGGTGAAGTTTGACCTTGTTTTGCATAAAACGTATTCCTGACACGTAATCTTTAACATCAGAACGGATAACATATGCTAGTGTATACAAGGCATATGTCACTAACATAAAACATAACGTGGGAAAACGCTCACAAAGTTTAAATAGAAGCGCACGCACGCACTGGCACATCCATCAACACTTCATGCCGCCTAACTGAATTTAATATATTGCAAATAAATCCTCAAAATAGCCCCGAGAAGAATTAGCCAAACATTTAGCTTAATAATTATTGTTGTATTTACCCTACGCTCACTCAAGATGGTAAATTACCAAACTCTACCCGAAAATAAGCCATAAACCAAAGTGCCCTTCAAAATGTCGAAAATCTCCGGGGTTTTTTGTAGGCTTCACTTTCGGAGAAACCGGGCCACTTCTTTTGTTTGCCCGTGACGTAAATTTTCATAATGATAGCTCGCCGGCTGCTGCTTGGTGTCGGTGTACTTTGGCTCACTCCGGCTTTGGCAACCGACCATACATCTGCTGATAAGTTTTACGCTGTTTACGCCAATAGTACGACCTGGAGTAAGTTTTGCTTCGGGAAGACAATACTCACACCGGGCCAACGAACGTGGGGGGGGGGCGACGGCAAGGGAGAAGACTGAGCCGGCCTGGGCTCCACCGCAGCAACCGTATTTAAGCCGAAATTCTGATCAGAGCGAATTTGGGAGAACTTGTTATTGATTAGTTTCTACGACGATCGCCGATTTATAATACGATCCAGAAATCGTAGATCTCAATTACTAGACGATTCAGTGAGGTGGGGGGGGGGCGGCTGTCGGGAAGGATTGCTCTTCGGGATTATTTTAAAGTCAATATGAAGTTAGCTCTGTATTAATCCGATGACAATCTACTGAGCTGCCAGTTAACATTTGGAAAACCCCCCAGAGATTGATAGTCGAAGGAAATTATCTTAATTTATTTTTCGAAGTACCTTCCGCAGTTCCACTGTATTCCACTCAACGTGTAGAACCGACCTACTTTCGTTTGAAAGATGCAAACGCTCAAACTAAGCCGCTGATTGGTTAATATAATATTGGCGATTATTGTCAGTTATCGTCATGGCTTTCTATCGGGAATAGACACAAAATATGACTGATGCTGATGTAAAGGGGGGCGTCCCGGGCCACAATACGATATACTAACGCAAAGCAGTTTGCTCGGAAAGGAATAAAAACAGACAGGTGGACGCGTGCACACGCACTCACAGACACACATATGACATTCCCAATACTTACTATAATACACCGATAAGAACCGTTAAATGGATCATTGAAAGAAGGATTAAGTGGGATCCAGACAGAAGGAAGTACTAATTTGGCGAGTCATTAACAATTAACGCTCAAAACATTGTCTGGAACTATTTTTCTACAGTCTTCTCTGCCTCTAATTATATTAGAGTCACATGATAGTCACATGATCCCGATAGGAGCCGTATAACTATGCTTACAGTTAGTTATACTGGACAGTATTAAACACACACACACACACACACACATACAGAGAGAGAAAGAGTTATTTGAATGTTTTTGTAGTATGACCTTTTGTACAAAACACCCCTTTTTTACATATTAAATGACCATGGTCAAACCATACATCATATTAATCTAAATTTATTTATGAACGTTTCACAATCCCAATTTCAGACGAACAATCATCGATCCTGTATTTGTACACTTTTATTTATCAAATCGACAGCTCAACCTCTCTCCGATTGGCGTTCTGGAGTCAGAGATTATTACCCATTTATATACAGGACAGATATGGACAATAATATTGGAATGCACCGAATCACCTCTTGTTTAAACACATATCTAGCTCGACATATAACTGATAACAGAGCGCCGCTAAACTAAACACATGGCACTAAATATAGGATTCTGTATTAATATCACTTGTAAGTAACATAGTTCTCTCTGAGAGAGGGTCCCCGGCTATCTCAGCCGCAGTAAAGAGGTCAGAGACGGAGCCCAAACAGTGGGGGGATGATAGATAGAGGGGGGGTAACCCCAAAGATACGCCGGAGAAGAGTAAATATCACTTGGTAGAAATGTGCATGTCTACATGCAAATTTGCATCAACGCAAGAACACACACACAATCTTGTGTGTGTGTGTATGTGTGTTCACTACTTATGTGCGATCAGAATATCACCAACAAATATGTCAATATATATATATATATATATATATATATATATATATATATAGTTGGACACAGCTTGTCCGATCAGTTCCGACAAGTATTCACTATATTTTACTGCAAACTGTCGTACTTTGACATAACGTAGTAGACGAGGAATGCCATAGATCTCTTGCCTTCTAAAACTGGGTCTCTGATAAACTGCTGCTTTTACATAACTGAAATCGTTCTCAACTGTCCATGATGGCCCCGCGAAGTGTTACATTTAGCTCAGTTCAAAATCCCTCCCCCCTCTTTCTCTGAGTATGTGTGCATGTGTGTGTGGTTATATATGCATAAACACACACAACACACACACACACGCCCACACACACACACACACACACACACGCAAAACGGTGTTGTAATATGTAATGCGACATCCCTCTGGATTAATTTCACTGTTTAAAAAACCGAGACACACCCAAAGTCTCTCTCGCTCTCTCACAGTCTGTCTGTCTGTCTAGTTAATCGGGAGAGAATGAGACAGGGAGCGAGCGAGCGTAAATACGCATTTATAAACACCGGCCAGGTATGCTGGGGATGATGAAGACGATGAAGATGATACCCGACATTTGAATTACCGACCAGAAGAGACCACATCCGGCCCCGCCCCTACAGCGATCGACACTGACGGTTTCCATAGCGATTGCGACAACAAACCGGCGATACTCGAAATAGATAGAGCGAGTCAATAAAATAAAAACGAACATTTCATGGGAGCGCCCCCCTCCCATCGACGCAAATCAGACAACGAGCACACGGCACCGAATCCGAGATTGGATGTTGCTGCTGTTGTTATTGTTGTTATTGTTGTTGTTGTTTAACAGATGGCTCCGTTTTACTGGTCGCTCGACGTCTGGCCATAGAGACGCGGCGTCGAAGCGAGTTTAAATTTATCCAAATGTTTTAGGTGTCTGTTGTTTGGTGCATTATGGTGTTATCTTTTGCCGAGCCAAATGTATTCCTTTACTTAAAGCAGATGTTTTTATTCCGATACCGAACACGTGATAGAATGGCTTACAGATGGGAGAGTACAAAATTAATTAAAAGTGAAATAAAAGATTGCCTCTTTGGTGGAAAAGTAAAAAAAAATGAGCACCAACTAATGGGAAGCTCCACCCCATCGGGATCAGAATCCCCCCCCTCCCCGCGTGTAACAACAAAACACCCGCCGCCCCTACCCCCCCCCATTCCGAACCCTCTGCGCCAAACTGCTTCGCCTCCCTGGAGTGATCTCAGGAGGGACACCTTTTTCAGACAGACTGACAACAGCTCTCTCTCTCTCTCTCTAACACACACACACACACACACACACACACAGTTGTATAAAGCTGTCATTCTGTAACACATGATGTTTACTTTTACCCGGGACCCCACTCCCTCCAGCAAACATACTTCAAGATGTGTTTTGTAAGATTGTAAAGAAAATGTCTTACTTTTGAGAATAGAAAATGTCTTTTGATAATTGCTTTAGCGCCACATTCAACTGATAAATAACCCTAAATAGCCAATATATGTTGTAATATTGTAACACAATCTAAAACCTAAACACACACATATATATATATATATGTGTGTGTGTGTGTGTGTGTGTGTGTGTGTGTGTGTGTGTGTGTGTGTGTGTGTGTGTGTGTGATATGACACATACATCCATACATAATAAGAGAAATGAAATATTTGATATTATTAACACTCATATTCTATTTTTGATCCTATACCATATATAACATCACATAAACACGTTACCAATAACATATTTAACGCTATATAACAGTTTTAATTATTATTATTATTAATCATTGCATTCACACGGAAACATAATGCGGCATTTGAAATAATTAAATCAACAATAATTAAATCAACCATGTAATTATTGTTTCAAGGCGAAACTGTGCAGTATTCAGAGCATAATGAGAACCGGCATAACAAACACGCGTCTCACTTCATAATGTGGGTAATTGAAAGGCTTTTACCGAATCGAGAGGAAATATTACCAAAATGATACTCACCACATCACCGGTTAGGACATAAAGGTGTTCGCCGGCCAGATCAAAGGCCATGTCCTTGCCAACTCCGGGATGGGGCAGGCCATGGCCGACGGGAATTACTGCATATGGCGGCTGGTTCCTGGCAGAAACTAACATCTGAAAAATGACACCATCAACATCATCATACGGATACCACACGCGGATAAGTGAAATGGCTTCTTTCTTTTATTAATACATCTAGACCTAACCTGTAGGTGACACGTAAACGGTTCGTTATTCTATTCGAATGATTTGGTGCCAGTGATTAATATTTACAATACGTTATGATAATAATAATGATGATGATAATGATTGATGTTTAACGGCTACTTTTGTACATATGATAGGCTAAATGGGCCGAGCGACATCCAAAGGTAATGAAGCGAAGTCAAAGATGAAACAACCTTCAGCTATGAGCTGGAAATTGCTATTAAAATATGATAATCTATATTGTACCACCTTTTTTTCAAAAGAGAGAAAGAGAAGGTCAGAGATGAGAGAGATGAGAATTCCCAATTTAGCTTAATTTGTATTTCATAAGAAATTAATTAAGACAATTAAGAAGTTCTTTTGTTAATAAATCATCTTTATTATCAGTTGGCCAGAGTGCTGGTGCTTTGTATTGTTAAGTAGCTTCCAAGATTGGTTCTTCATATTTTAAGTCCAAGAACAGAACGGCTCCCATTTTTAAACACAAGTTATCCCGAAGCGTTCTCCTAATTGTGTATATCCTTCCTTCTTTTGCCTCGTTTCCTGCTCCAAGTCCCTGGATCTGTGTCTATATTCGGACACGCGCGCGCCAAAGTTTGATAATCAACAATTAGTGATGTTTTTCTCAATAATCGCGGTTCCCTAGCCCTCGGGGTCACCCGGCAATCACAGCTTCAACTAGCAGCAGCTGAGATGTACTCCGGGATCCTGGGAAATAGTCACAATAACAACACGTACGGAGCAGCGACTAAACAAAGCCGAGCCTGGCCGCTTTTTTAAGACGCAGCGTCTTTCTTTCGTCCTGCTCCTCTCTCGGCGCTCCTCTCTCTCCCCTCTCTGTCTGTGTCCGGACAAGGCGATCCAGAGATATCGCTTTGATCCGCTGTCGTAGGGTGTCGCTAGGCGAGCATCATAAACACTGACGTAGTAAATGAGTTAGAATGGGTCACCGGCAGATAGGAGCGCGGTTAGCTCCGGTTGCCATGGAGACCAGGATGCACGACATCACGACTTCCTATCATGTGGTCTACTGAGAAACTTATCAATGAAGTCAGGTCTGTACTACGGGGGAACAGGAAGGTCAACTCGCAGTACACTCTACACAGTAGTCTTTGTCTCTCTCTCTCTCTCTCTCTCTGCCCCTCCCTGTGTGTGCGCGTGCACGCGAATAAGCGCACCTTACAAAATACAGGTTTTGCGACCAAACAGAGGACGCGGCCCACATAAAACAAACAACCGATTCGAGTTCAAGCGACAGCCTGGGGATACTCCCCGAACTACAAGCAAAGCAAAGTTCCGCCTAATACTCGTCTCGTTTCTTCGTCGGAAACGCATCTTAATGCCTAAAACAAACACCGAGCTTCAATCCGGCAACCGGCGGTTCTTTTCCTTCTGGGGCTCGTCGGTTTGTGAACGAGCCGAGCCCACGCTTAGTTTTATCCTAGAAATAGTCGCTCTCGGCGAACCACGGCGCAAAACTTGAAGTCTCATCTGGATAAAGCATCCACTCACCCATCCTGCTCCGACCCCCAAGTCCCCCCCCCCCAAACACCATACGCCTTTCGCGACGCTGACAACCCAGACACTCACGTCATCGTGTTATGGAGCGCTATCTTCGAGAAGGTCTCTCAGAGTAGCAACTTCTCTAACTTCTCAGAATCATTATGTGTGGCTTCCAGATGACGTTATGTCGTTGTTCCGGCGCACCAACCATGTAAAAGACGACGACAGCCACTTCAAGTTTGAACCATTTTCGCTTTCTCTAGACGTCATTTAATAACCCCCCCCCCCCCCGATTGAGCATTGCGTTAGCCTCATCTCGCCAATTTTGACGCGCTATTTGTAATCACGAAATCGTTTTCTAGCCGTTAAATATACAAATAAACACCCCCACGGTCTATTACGCATCAAGCCCAGTACGATCCATCCATTTTGAAATAGCAAAATCGACCAAAATGACAAATAGCTTTTCCGCGGAGAAAGAATGTGAAAAGAAATTGGCCAGCTCTTGACATAACTCTCTCTCTCTCTCTCTCTCTCTATCTGAATGTCTTTATTGCACAAATATACGAAGCACTGATGCCAATACGTAATGTAAACACCTATTTCTGGCTGGTCACTGCCGAGATATTACGAAGCCGTCCCCATTAACCGAGCCCGTGATGGATTGATATCAGGGAAAAAATTGGTGACAACGAAATGGATCGAATATTATCTCATCAGCCAGTCGACTGGTGGAGTAAATAAGTCTGGATGACAACGGAGGACTATCACAAATTGACATTTTTATGTATTAACGACATCGGAACGACATAATATCACATCTATGTATACATAACATGATATAAAATTATGATACGAGGAGATAATACAGTTTTGTAAACAATATGTGTCACCCATCTTTTATTTTCTTTCAATCTTGCAAACAACACGAGATCAGACATGGGGGTCGGTCCAATTCCAAAATTGAAATTGATTATTTGAAGAAGAAAAAAATTGGAATTGATAAATTTGGAATTGGAATTGAAGTTTCCCACAAAAAATTAAATCCACAAATTAATTTACCATTTAATTTAGAAATATTTCTTCCATGACAATCCTACTTGTAATAGAAACTACTCGGAGTAGCTATTCCAAGCAGGTACCCGGAGTAGGTACTCAGAGTACCTACTCTGTAGGTACTGAGTAGGTACACAGAGTACCTACTCGTGGTAAAAAGTAGTAGGTAGAGTCGGTAAAAAACGGTATTAGATTTGAAAAACTTAGTATGGGAAATGTCTGCACGAGATACATGATACGAGAATGACGTGTGCGTGCGTTTGTGCGCTCGCTCGCACAGACACACCAACTGTGGATTGGAATTAGCCCATCGAAATAATGACCTAAAATTAATGTTCCTTGTTTGAACACGACGATCATCAAAAATATAGTCTGCGTAATAACAACAACAACACATAGCTAACAAATTACATTGAAATAAATTTTCTAACATCATTTGAAATATTTTCATTTGGCGTGTTTTATTTAACTCGTGTCTATCAGGAGACGACGGAGACTGATTATTCATATAATAAAGCCAGACTTCAAAGCTTCCGGCCACATTACCGACTCGGCCATATCGATCTAATCAGTACCGGTGTTAATTAACCCGGTATACATCGCCCCTAAAGTAGACGAAGTCCTCCTTATAGTATAACGTGACGGCCTTTCCCTTTGGGTGGTCGGTCGCGTACGGCATAACGCAGCCAGCTCCCGCTCCACTGAGCTATAGGGACAGGCCGAGTTTTGCCGCATCACGAGTCATATTTCAAAGCATCGCGATTGAAGCTGCGCACATCAATCAGCATTCGGCGAGAAGACGCTGCTCTGCACTGCCTATTTAAAAGCATCGGCGAGCCATTGTTTGACATTTGGCGTGCTCACGAACGAGACGGGGGTACTGATCTAGTGCGGGTATATCGCCGGCCGATGGGCAAGTGCGTCTGAGCGGTGGCACTTTGAAAATGGACTCCTATTTCGTTTCGCAGACTTCCAAGACTGACACCGAGGGCGTGCCGCCAACATCACAGAACACGGATACACACGGAGTGCTTTTGAACAGATAACAACTGACAGAATGGATGAACGAAAGTCGGAGTCTGATCACTTCATCATCACGCAATAATTCTTCTATTTTGATCATCTCATGGTTGGAATACTGTCTGTTTTGTGATGATTCTCAGCAATGAGAAAATACCTGCCCCAGAAGGCACATAATAAAGTAAGGACCAGCCCTTATAAGGATTTTAATGAAGTAAGGACCAGCTCTTATAAGGCATATATATATATATATATATATATATATATATAATGAAGTAAGGACCAGCATATTATGAAGGACCAGCTCTTATGAGGTATATAATGAAGTATGGGCCAACTCTGATGGGGGCATATTATGAAGTAGGAACCAGATATTTTCCCATCTGGCAATTAGAACAATACAATTGGAGAAATAACTAACTCTCATTCATTTTGTGGTTTCAGTTGGAGGCTTCATTCGGTCGATTGATCACTATTTCTTTTGTTACCATTATAGAACTTGTCTATCCTTGAATGAGGGAGAATTTGGACAAAATCACAAATAAAAAAGTGATTCTCATTATCATTTTGCCTAGTTAATTCTGAATATCGCAATACGGATATATTTAATGAAAGATTTACAATATTGCACCTGTATGTTTTATTAAATTATAAATTATTCATTTTTCAATCTGTTTCATTTATTTTTTATTTTGGAGAGAGTCGAAAGCCTACTTTCTGTGTCTCTCTGTGTGTATGTTTGTTTGTGTGTGTGTGTGTGTGTGTGTGTGTGGGTGGGGGGGAGTTATGGTACATAATTTCTCAGTAAATAGCAATTATGTCTTAATTCTTGGTATCAATATCAATATAATTATTATGGCTGTTAGAAGCTTAAATAGCTTATACCAACTTGCGCATCTCTTTCTGGTATTAAGCAGAAGCAAATAATATTTTGCCTATTCCCAAGGGAGTTAAGCTTATAAGTGATAAATTATACGAACATTGGTGAAGAATTCACGAAACACAATTCCTAAAAAAACATTGTATAAGAAACACGCAAACTTGTTACATCATCCTTCTTTCATTTTATTCATCAAACACGTCGATTAGAAAAGTGGTATAATATTATTTATTATATAATAGGGAGTCTTTGTGTTAAACGCATCACCAAGTTGATAAATGGATGAATACAAGCTAATTCCGTGGTATAATGTACAAGCATATGGACTGGACAACTTCCAGAGACCTCCAGGATCAAAACTTTTAGACTTCGAAAACTTCTACTGATAATGCTAATAAACGTATTCCAAAAATAAGATGTTTATCTTACAGTGACAACGGCCTCAGTCCAGACATAACAAATCAATGAATAATGAGAGAAAATTATTTCGATATTTAGGTAAATAAACAAGATGTCTTCGTGGATGGGCTTTTCCACGAAGAGTAAACAAGAAAGCACTTGCCAGCCATAAATTGGAGTGAAACAAAACGATTTACGCTTCTAATTTTAAAATATTTGAAATAAACAATATTTAAATATGAAATCCCTGCATGGAAATTGTCTACATGAAGGGCGTTGGAAAGCATCTTTGTATTTTATATTATTCCCCTATTTTGTAATACTCATAAGAGAAACTGTATTAATTACGTTTTATTCTTATATTTTGCAATTTCGTCTTCAAAGTAGAATAAACAACTTCTTGGCCACAAACAAGACTCACTGACAAACCAGTATAAACAAATTCGCTCTTGCACAAAATATTAACATAAAAATTCTGAACTTATAAATTGTTCGGAATACCTGGACACCTAGGAAGAGCTTAGAACATTTACCAGCAAGCTGCACCTTTGAAATAATTTATCGTGGAAATATTAAAACCTTTCTAATGTTTAGGAGTATTTGAAGAATTTGAAGTGAGCGATTGGCCAACTATTAAGCGTTGCCTTGAACTTCTAAAACTTTTGCCGAGTTAATTTGTTCATAAACATATAAAATAAGCACCCAATCACCCGTCGAATCGGGGAAGTTCACTTGGTGTAATCTGATCAAAGAATTTGATTTATAAAACTCCTCCTTCCCTCGACGAAAATCCATTTAAACACAGAAACATATTGTATAGCTTCCATTTAATGCATTTACACCGGAAACATTTAGACGGTCACCATGGAAACGAATAATTACGTACAATAACAAGTGACGAAACTTAGCACTTATAGTACAAGGTTTTTTTTTTATTATTAATTTCTGTAACAGTAGGCATCTCCACACAGACTAGATGGGATGTGAGGCAAGCCATTACTGGGAGGATCATAAATTAAAAATGTGTTAAATGCCTCATATAATGTAATACGAAGACCATTAATAAATGTTATCGCACATGGAAACCAAAACAAACCAAATTGTCAGTGAAGATAAACCAAGCCGCCGACTCAGCACATGGAGTTCGCTACCAAATGATCACACAAACACGAGATTAACCCGAATGTTCCAGATAACCGAAATCTGACTTAATCCGATTAAAACGGAACTTCCACAGCGGTAAATGGCAGCTTTTAACTCTGGCTTCTAAAGGGCCTTGAATTATAAAGCAGAATTCCATTTAGATGCAGGGATGCAGCAATAATTAAATACATTTGCTGCCAGGTAATATCCAGGATGACGGTACTAAGTCTTGCGCACGGTCGAGTGTGTTCAACGGATGGGGAATTACTGCTGTTTCTAAGCAGGCACCCCCAGTCACAGATTAATGCCAATTAAACTGAAAGATTAGCCTTAAATGATCTGTTTATTACCAGCTTATCTACCGAATCTATTTATATATATAAGCCATTCATAATGTGTACTGAACGATCACGCTCAAGTGTGCCTGCGCATGCGCATACACGTATGCACACGCACATCTGCATTTACACGAAAACACGGATATATAAGTGGACACAAATTTTAAATAATTAATCGTGACAGATTTCAGATGAGAACTGTTTTAATAAGTTTTTTTTTTAATTACTAAACTACAGTTTTAATATGCCATTGTTTTTATATCCAAATTAACTCAATCTAGGATGTTCAGTTTTCCCATAGTTGACGTGATCCCCAAACTACTACTAGTGCTACTGACGCACTCAATCTTTCTTATAAACACATCAGCTGGCTTTTATCCATTCATCATGTCAAGAAACTAATTTACAGACGAATGCCCTGGAACGTATAAAAATTAGCAATACGCAGCGGAACAAGTCTCCCATTATAACAGGAAATAGTCCAACCGAATGGCCTTGACCATACGATAAACCTGTGCCATCATTCAAATGCTCCCTTGACAATCACGTCACTGTTAATGCCCGGCAAGAAAACGGCCCCAGAAAATGGCCACGCGTTTGGCAGCACTTCTGCTAAATCGGCATCCACAACATTCATTCATATTCCTCCACTGGACGGGAGGCCGATTCTCCGAGAGCAGTAATACATTCCATCTGTAAATGATAACTCTTAGTTCAGGGGTCGTTTTCTATAAGTTCTCTGGCTGTCTGATCATAGGAACGAAGTACAACTATGTTCTGAAACTTCACCGTAACTACGTCAACACACACACACACAAGAGAGAGAGAGAGAGAGAGATGTAGATTGAGCGTTAAAAACAAAACATTTTGGCATATCTTTCTTGGTAGGTTTTCAGATAGACTTATTTTTTTGGCTTTATCTTAAAGTGACGAATCTGCATTCCGGCTGTAAACTTGAAACATTGCCGTAAATGCGATACGATTCGCGCCAACGGATATCTGTAATTCTATCATGTAATTCTGTAATGTCAGAACTTATACAAAACATAGTGCATTATTGGCAAGAAAATATCAGAACGTTTCAAACTCGGGTATCGCGTTCGACTGCAGATCTAAGCGTGCACAATATTTCATCTTTCGTATCACTTCATTACCTTCAGAGATAGCCTGGATCATTTAGCTGACGACGTGTAGAAGTGTGACCGTAAAATAATAAAAAATTCCAAGTAAAATAAATATTATGTGGTTATCGATCAACCAGAAACAGTCGAGTAGCAAAGTTGAAAGATGTTTCATTCTTGGTCGCATGATGCAGACATTATCCTAGACCGGCTAATCGTTGCGGAAACCGAATTCCCTATTGACCATGTCGCCGATACAAACTCCTTTGATTTCAGGTAAGAGAATCACTCACAAATTGAACGGCGTGTTGGAAACACGTGCGCCCTTCGAATGGATACACGGTACACCAACATAGTACCGACTATAGAGTTGAAACAGAAGCTGGAACGTTCCACCGGCCACGCAGCCTTCGACGACCAGAAACACTTGATTACAGGTTTTCACCGATAATTAACTCGCCAGTGATTACCAATTGCCGCGATCTTTCAGAACTGTATACCAGCTAATAAACCGGAGTCCTGGATCGGTGCTGACAGAAAACATCTCATCCAGAAGATCAAAACCTCAGGTTCTGAGAGCTATGTTTATTTGGCTAGCTGTGGGGGATTTTTTCCTGGCCGATCCAGGTGTTCTTCCCAGTTGTTCGGTATACCTGGATCTTAATTCTGATGGATGTCAGCGCTCACTTCGCGTGTTCATTCATAGAACCGACCGAAGAGGGGCAATTTATGGCCAAAATTATCGAGAATACAACACGATCATCACCACAACACAGCGTCATAAGAATTCGGAATACGCTGTCAGAAGCGACAATAAGCAAACAGCTCGTAGACATAACCCGAAGACGGAATACACTGCAGAGTCCACTGCAATTTCGTACGACATCCAATACGAAGTGCTTCGGTTATGTAAAACATCTGCGAACCTGATCACCTCTCAGCGTTATTAAAGTTAATGCCACAATCAATTACAATCACTTCGTCGTCAGATGATGTTGTTACAAGTGGCAGGCAGCAGCCAAGTCTAGTTTGGGAGCTGAACACACTGGAACCCCTCTTCTGGTCATTCACCACGCTGAACACACCACACACACGCACACACACACACACACACACACACGCACAGATCACATAAAATATGTTTTGATCGAGTCAAGGACACATTCTGCCGCGATTCCTTCATCCGGAGCTAGATTTGTTTTATCTCAAATATTTTATGACAAGAACTCTTGACTGGTGTGATAAATGATGAAGACCCAACCAGGGTCGGTTGTATGTTCTAAAACCAATCCATTTCGTAATATATAATCGAATCGGCTACAGAAAACAGGCGTACAAAATAAAAGACTGATTACATTCCTGAACGGGATCAGCTCGTAGAATGAGATCGGATTAAGTCTTCTTTCAGCGTTTACTCAGAACAGATTAAACGTCGTACAAAGCCTGCCATCTAGCGTGTCTAAATTCCGTTGCATCTCCGTCGTGCTTTTTCTAATTTCATTCTCTACGCGTGAAAATATATATACAGGTCTGCAATTAAACGACACAGTTCCAATTGTGCCAAACTATAAATGATCATTCACTGACTGATTAGGTAAAATAAATATCTACCCGAATCGTAAACAATGCCAGGTTACATGGTATCCCATTACATTAATTATAAATGTATCTCTTACTGTCAAATATATTACTAAATAATAACCGGAAGGACGCCATTTTGCAAATACTATTCCAATTCATTTTTACGCAGATTAAGTGAGTCTTATTAACATGAAGAATTTTAATAAAAATAAGTTAATAAATAAATAAATAAAATCAACAAATAAAAACGCCAAAGAAATAAATTTTTCATTCTCGAAGCTGATTAATGAAAATAAAACTCATTTGGGAAAAACAAATGGCATTCTAATTGACAGAATAAGCGAAAACTTGCTACATACAATGTGCAATTTCTGAGATTGTGACTGATATGCTCAACTTGTATTATATCTGTAAGCTGTCGGATCACTAACACTCACACCTGTTTGTAGTCCAGGTAACAGTTATTCTAAGTGTAATAAGTTTTTACCCAGTTTACTGCTGTAAGACAGGTGAAGGCAAAACGAACTAGCTTATGAAGGATAAACAAACAGCGAATCTGGATATGATGTGTCTGGATACCATTAAAACACGGAACATATCTTAGTAAATTACCAATATATATATATATATATATATATATATATATATATATATATTCTCCATAATCCAATATAAATCATTATGACATATCTCTCTCACACACTCTCTCCCTCTCTCTTACTACATGTCAATGGGTGCTCACGTGTGCACGCGCGTGCCCGTGAGCACAATCTTCTCCATTACGCTTTCTTGTTTCCGCTATTCATTTTTGATTCCCTCGCGTTTGTGCCAAACTCTTAATTGTAGTTTGAGCAGTGCCCCAGTAAGCCTGGATTCCAGTAACCACTCTGCGTCATCCCAAGGTGAAAAGGTGTGGGGCTCTTTTTTTCTAATGGGACAGCTTAAAAACGCCGTCTGGATCTGTTCCGCTATCAGGCACCATCACATGTACCACGTCAGATGGATTAATCAGTCTTAATCCGAAGATATCGCTCCGGTTTCCTGTTGTTGTGTCTTTGTCTTCTTTACGACTCGAATGAGTCACGTGCATGACATGCATTTGGCATCGAGTAAAATAAACGATTTACACCTAAATCGCGAATGACGACGATTCCTCAACGCATGATCCCAATTTTTAGACGCCCCGATATCGGGATATTTAAGGGCGCTGCGTCTCAGATTCGTTGCTTTTAATGAGGTTTGCCTCATTAAACCTACAAGACTCGTATTGTGTACACGCCGCCAAATAACCATCGATCCATTGATAAATAAATGCTCCCCCAAAACGCCGAATTAAATATTCTCGTATCGATTTCTCCGGATTTCTCTCTCGGCCCATTTGAAATATTAGACAATCTTCTCACCGGCCAAGACAACGAATGGCTTTCGGTATCTCGGACGCCGAAGACAGCGCGCCCGCCGATACCTGACCGCTTAAAACAAACATTACCCAGAAATGCACGCGGGATACTCCAATAGGTACCGACGTTATCACTCGGAAACTACTTTTCGTGAGTGAATACACGGGAAAACTATTTAGAAAGACAGGTATCACTTCCCAGGTCAGAACAAAGGTTCGCGATTAGAAAAGAAGAAAAAAAGTGCGGATCTGATGATAAAAAAAAAACCCATGGAACTTTTAGCGCTCCCCACTTACCCCGAAGAAGGAACAACGGGACTGTTGCCTTTTTGGTAAAGATTGCTCTTTGACTGTACGCTATATTGGTCTTGATGGCAACGATAAGTAAGGTCGGTAGTGGGGGGAGGGGATGAAGGGGGGGGGATGCCTAGAGCACTTTCACCACTTCTCGCCGGAAATATAAAAAGTCAACTCATATGAAGACATTTTTCTTAATGGCGGGGAAATATTGAAGTTGTTTTGGCCTTCGTTTGTGATTTGTATGCACTGCACTGGCACAAACTTTGTTATTTGCTTAAATGGTTAAACTTGGTATATTCTATGGAACACATACACACACACAGGGTTATATATATATATATATATATATATATATATATATATAGAGAGAGAGAGAGAGAGAGAGCATTCATAGACAAAGAAAGCTGGGCGCCACTTAGGAGTCAGAGTGATGCCAGCCTACAAAGGAGACACATCGAAAAGGCCTGAAGCATTTCTAAGTTATCACGATAAAGACGAAGTGAGAGAGAGAGCTGCCACCAACCGAAGCCCGAAGTTCCCATTTTTTTCTTCTTTTCACGCCGATGTGCCTCTCCCCAGCCACAGGAAACTGGTACGACACAACTCGAATCGGTCACCGTGGTTACCGACCCAGTAGGTACCTGACCTAGGTCGCCATGGAAACTGGTAATGCTGCGCGGGAACGGGATCTCGTACGCGCAGAAAAAACGGTTCAGTGAAAAAAAACCCGCTCAACCGCACAAAACGGCGCCAATTCTTAGCGCTCGCTGGTTGACAGGCGCCAAAAAAGCCCCCAAAAACTAAAATTAAAAAAATCGGGCCGAACTGAGATTGCTAAAAAGATTTGCCTCGTTATGGAAATCGGCGAATTGTGATTCGCCAATCAGGCACGACGTCATTACGGCTCAGCCTCGTTCATTTGCTCGCAGATGTCGGAGTTTCTTCCGAACAAACAAATTATAGATAACTAGAATGGGGTTTGAGACCGAGAGAGAGTGAGTGAAAGATAGGGAGTGAGAGAAAGAAAGAAAAAAAATACCCAGGTGCCGTCTAAATCTCGGTGTCTGCTTGTAATTTCCAGAGTGGAAAATCTCCGAGGAGGAGGAGGAGGCGGCCATCACCACCACCATCATCATCCCAGACGATGTCAGCTGAACTCGAAATGGGGGCCCCGCCAGATAAAGACAATCTTCAGCCGGAGTGCGTTGCCGCCAAAACAACACTTGAGGCGGCTCTAACCGAGACATCGGCGTACACGTGTTGTCCCGGATTGGCGATAATATTCCGGAGCCGGTTGCGTGTTCCTGACGTGCGATAACGCCCCGGACAGGTGTACGTACGGAGCCGGGCAGGAAACGGAATTACAAATAATCGGCGAGCGAACGCGGCCCGGTAACTAACTGGCCGGCTATCTGGAAATCTGCCGGTCAGAGGTCAGCGCCACGCGACGGACGGACGACGATACGCGCGGGGCCCGGATTCGTTCCGGAAATCCGGTACCGTCCATCAGTTGTCATAAGGATGGAGGCTGTAAGATAAAGCTGGAACCATTTATAAGATGTAATCGCTGTTATAGGTTTTCCTGCTCGGTTGATACGGAGATAAATTTACAACGGATTTATAAGTGGGTGATGATCTCCGAAGGGTGGAGTCTTCTTGTCAGTTTTTATCAATTTGTCATACGTTCCGAAATAACAATAAACAATGTGTTTTCTTTTAAATCGGGACACGTCTGGAGACTTACTAAATCGAAGCGGCATTCTCCAGATTCGCGAAGGTTTTCCGACAGTTTTCAATTTATGCTTCACTTTTTGCAGCCATTCAACGGTAAAACGAGTTTTCTGTAGGGACATTGTTTTCGAAACAGTTTTTCTCCCTTCTTTCTTTCTCTCGATCATTTCTGACCTCGTTTCGTATCTATCACACACCGTATGACGTATTTTGGCCATTAATGTTTTCGGTAGTCTATCAGAAGTATTAAATTAAGTGTAGATACGCCATCAATACACATGTTTAACATACCAGAGCGCCGAGGTGACAGATTCATCCCCCCCACATCCGATATCTTGGCTCGTTTCTTTCATAAAATAACACAATCCGATATCTGCGATACGACGTCGAGTAGATAGCAGTACCCAGCCGCGGAGACAGTACCCATATTGGGCATCCCGAAGCGCTGGGTACAGGATCCCCCGGTGTTTGGGAATTTGCGTACATATAATTCATCGGGTGACCTGTGCTCTCGATACACGATGGCTAAAAGGAATGTTCTCACAAGGCTTAGATGTGTCTAGGAGCTGATATTTATTTACTGGTAACATCTCTCCTTCGGGATCCCTCTTTTGCAGACGTTTCACACACACACACACACACAGAGAGAGAGAGAGAGAGAGAGAGAGAGATCAGTGATATCCTTCTACTGCGGCTTAGTAACTCTGTGATCAACTATTTTAATCATTTACAACCATCAACACAACAAAAACACCAACACAATAATAGTTACCGCTTTTATCAGAATATTTTCCGCATACACCACCACACACCACCACACACCACCCCTTTCCCCACATCAATGACTAGCGGTTCGCATTAACCATGATATTATATATTTAAATTATATGGTACCCACGCCAGGCTCCTGGGTGGCTTCAGTGAGCGGTTCGAGTTATTACGAATTATGCGGTTATGGCAAATTCGCGCTAAGCGATGAATACGAATAAAGGACGGGACCTTGTGTGTTTATATGGTAAGCATCGGATAGCGAGCGATAGCGGTTCGTCATGACCAAATGACAGACTGAAGGAGTGTTCGTCTGGCCGTTCGTTTCTGTTCTGTTATTCGGCGAACATCGCCGACCTCTATTCAAGAGAGGACTCCAGAACAAATCTCGAATGTCTTCTCGGGGACCGGACGCGCAATCCGTTGATAAATATTTAGACTTGGATCACTTCATCCGGAGTTTAAACGCCGTGTTTAATGACGTGTTTTACTTAAACATTCTTCGCTAATGTAAGCCGCCGAAACTTGAGTGGCCAATTTCGGGCCCACGTCGGCGACGCGTCGGTTCCGGGGGACCCTTCCGGCGAAACGAGGACAGCTAGACACCCGACGAACACGCGTCGTCTGCTCCAGATAATACTCCACATGAAAAATGCCAAATTTAGTTCTTACGCGGTATTACGTACGTCAATGCAGATATTTTCACACACGCACGCACGCACACACCAGAGAGAGAGAAAGAGAGAGAGAGAGCTTATTACATACTTCCTGTTGTGACACATACAAGTGGGACAAATATTTTTTCCTTCATATTTCGCAGGATATCAAGCTTTAGCCTACTAACACTAAAACGATTTAAGCTTCGCCAGCAAGGTCACCAGCACCACTTTAATAGTAGCATTCACTAATATACAATACTGAAGGTCGTGCATCGGAAGTATATATAGAGCTTTAGTCACATACATGTGTGCGTGTGTGTGCGCGCGCGCGTGTGCATCGGAACACGAATCCAAGCGAATAATAAAAGCCCAAACGGAATGCATTATCACGTGTGTAAGTTGTAATTCTGAAACGAACGAATTTAACATGTAATCATGAATGGGGCCGAGCCTACTCTTAATCGTAATTAAACCGTTACCACTCGAGTATTGCTTCTGTTTCTCAGTAAAAACCTCCGAAATAAAACGATTATCACTTTAAAGCGCGCAGCCCGAGGGAGGTTTAAAACGTCCAATTTGATAGTGAAATTACGATATAATTCGTGCATGTTTTAGATAAAGACCAAATGAAATATGAAAGAGTTCTACTTGTAGCCACTAAACAATAAGACAAAAATCACAACTGGATTTATTAATATACAACCGGAAGAGATTGTTAAAGTGTCATTACGGATAACCGCAATTATGCGAATGAGAGGCTATTAAAATACTATACACACGCGCGCGCGCGGGCCCGCGTTCGCACACAGCTTTTGAGACCTGTTAACCGTACAACTGGCTCAGTGGATACTTTACGGATATAATGATAGAGCCCACCACGCGCGCGCACGCACGCAGAGAGGGAGAGAGATATTATTTGTGTGTGTGTGTGTGTGTCATTCTTTAAGCCTCGAATATTGTTTATGCATGCATACAAACACACATTCTCACTCACTCACTAACTCACTCGACACGCGAACGCATCGTTTCACCGTTGCGTCAAGAGCGCTACTTCGTTCTGTGGCACAAACAACAAAAATACTAAAAACTGCCATTATCCAAAAATAATATAATTGCCGCATATCAAGGAAAATGTGAACTAACTCGACACTGCGGCGGGTGTTGATAATTACACTGAACGGCTGGCTAAAAAGCTTCTCAATGATTGTGAACAATCAGGACTTTTTACGGGGGTAATTTTACTACGAACTATTTCCTGTTTTGTATACAGCGTCATCCTGACGGAGACACGAAACCATTCGACGTGGCCCGAGTATCACACTTCGGCGCGGACTTTACGATGTTTGGTCACCCATTAAAGTATTATATTTCAGGTATTCCGACGAAGTGGACAGGGCACTATTTGGAAGAGCGCAATCAATAAAGTGTCCCGTGAACGCGGGGGACTGCGGCTTGGGGAGACTGCTCTGGTTAACGCGTTGGGGGGGGGGATTGGGGGGTGAGGTAGTTTGTTCAACGTTTGTTATTAATTCAGTTACAAACATCTACCACACCGGGGCGCCTCTTTTGGTCTAACTCAACTGGTAGCGCGTTGGATCACAGATCACTACCACCTGAGTTCGAATCTCGGCGTGGGCATATCTGAAGGGTGTTTCATCTTTGCCGTCGCCCCATTACCTTCGGAGGTCGCTCGGCCCATTTAGCCTACCCTGTGCACGAAAGTGATCGTATAAAATCAATCATCATCATCATGCCCCACACTGGTTGGATGCATTGCATCGGGCACCGCACCATCTTATGCACGGTCTAGGTCAGGCCCACCCCTCACGTACGACGAACCATGGTGACCACCCCCCTCCCATCCATCACTACTACATCTAATGAGTCAGGTTAATCTGAATTAGCCACCGCTTGAGTTAGACGGTTGGTTGAGGTATCGACTCATCCATTGTTAGGTTATTATAAGCTTAACAACGCATCACTCACTCTACGGCTTCGTCTCTATTTACTTTCAACCGAAACTCCGTCTAATAATACGATGGATGTTTTAAGTGTCCTGCAGAATTAGGACAACAACATTCGTTGGCTCTCATCACATGCTGCATTAAGTAATTTCATTCTATCCGCTGTCAATAGTGAACGTATACCGTGTTTTTACGGGTTACAGTCAAACCATGCTTTGGCGACCAGAGGCTGTATTGTTGTTAATAATATTTAAATCTACATTTAAATAGCGCCCTATTCAGCTAGATAGCGTTTAAAAGGCGCTTTCCGGTATTGTTATCCCCGACTCAGACCTGTTTCAATCCAGGACGCATCTCAACTCCCAAATGGAGCATACAACGCATGCTGTCATTATAGACCCAATGCGTTACTCGGACACATAGCCATCACGACCCTTCGGTTACGAGTCCTACGCTATATAACTAACTGCGCCATCACGGCTCGTTATAGTAGGAACTATAGTAAGTGTGTTAGTGGGTGAGTGAATGACTGCACCAGTGATTTCTCGGTTCAGCACCTGCTTCACTGGTACCTATAACCGAGAGGTCTACCCTCTAAAGGAAACGGTTGCTGTTTTATGGCCATTTTTAGGTGTACTAGGTAGGATAAAGGAGAAGAGCGAAAAAAGAAGGATGAAACACCCACCAGACATAACCCAGCCAGTGCTAGAGGTCTTGTGGCAAACCGCGCTATCGTTTAGCCCATGAATGCACTCTTAGTCCCTAAGGGAATGAGACGATTAGGCCTTCTATTGGCGGATGAAATATCCGACGGAAGCGGACACCGGCACACAACTAACTACACTATGATTGGTATAAACGGCGGAAAGAGTTTAGTTGTTTACCTTCTACGCTGAACCACACCTGGGCCCTATGGCCGGGGGTGGTGGATGGGGGGATGCACAAGTATTAGTAGGATTCGAACCCAAAACCTGGAGGTTAGCAGCGCAATGCTCTAATCAATGTGCTATCGGAAGTCCTTGTTTATTGAAGATAAAAATCAGGACTCTTTAAATGTAGATCTAATGGAGGGATATTTAGCGTAAAGAATCGCAAACATTTGAATTTCACGGTAACGACCGTTTCCGGTACCGCGTCGGTACTATCACGGTACCGATTTTCGTTTCCCGTGATTATTATATTGAGTACGACTATATAAAATATACAATTTTGGTTATATAAATTATGTTTCATACATTATATTCTGGTATCGACTGGGAGGATTAGAACCTAGGATCAGTCACCAGGAAAGACATCCAGATAAATAGACGTCCAGTTAGCTAATTTGTACCGTCATGGTGAAGTTAAGTGATCCACGATTATGTAATTGTGACAGACAAAAATGTGTATTCGGTATACCATACAAAAATGTTCCTGTTTTACGGCCACTTTTCTGCACAGGGTAGGCTAAATGGGCCGAACGACTCCAAGGTAAGGAGGCGAAGTGAAAGATGAAATACCCTTCTGACATAGCCCGGCCGGGGTTTGAACGCAGGTGCTATAGATCTTTGGCTAACCGCGCTACCGGTTAGGCTACGGAAGCGCCCCCGGGTCTACCATACAGTTAATTATGTAACAAATACAGTTGAAGTTAAATTATCTTTATTCAAATCTATGGCGCTAAAAATCGGTTCCTATGACTTGTTTTCGCGGAATCTAAAACCAATTTCCGATGGGTTTCCATAACCACGGTGAACGGGACTGAGAAAGTGTTTCAGATGAAATGTGAAATCCACAGCCCTGAAATGGTCATCGTGTTTGGGTTCCACTGTAGTTGATTACCGATCTATAGAGTAAATCAGCAAAGAGAGAACCACGCTTACTGGTTCCACGCCACTTTTATTCCAGGTCGTTTGAAGCAGAAATCCTGTAAAAAGCCTATCCCGTTTCACCACAACAGCTGCTTGATTCGGGACTCCTTTTGGCGGTTGATCCCGAAAGCGAAAAGAGAACGAACCAAACCGCTGCACAAGCCATTAATCAAAGTCGTGATTGATGGCTAAAACCTCAGGTCGGTCGCTTCCTTTGGTAAACCTCTAACCTGACCAACTGTTAGAGATCAGTAGAGCTGATGACAGTAAGAGTGGTCTTAGGACACACACACACACACACACAGAGAGAGAGAGAGAGATAGATTACACATGACAGAATATGGTGGATTCATTGTGTTCCAGATTCATTCCACCGATAACCTTCCAGACGATATAATTAAGATTTTGTTATTCGCTAAGTCTATCCGAGTGCCTTTTCACACGCTGCCAGAACATAAGGGCCGTATTGTTCTTCAAAGCTGTGTACCCAACGCACATGTACTGGCATCTAAAACAGATACCTTCAAGTTCTGTTTGATACACATTACGATAATTATCAACAGATGACACACACGCGCGCGCGCGCGCGCTCGCCCGCCCGCACGCACACACAACAAAAATCACGATCCGTTTGGTACCTTTGGTGTCAACATTTAAACTGTTCTAAGTTAAATTGAAAGTGTCATAAAATCCTTGCACACTGTATGACTGTTTGACACCAGGACACTGATAGTACCGCTAATTATGTCTCTGGGTGTATGATACTGTGTGTATGTGTGTGTGTGTGTGTGAGAGGGGGGGATTATTCGTGACAGTGTGTTTGCGTGTGTGTGTGTATGTGTGAAAAAGGTAATAGAAGTGGGTGCAAATAAGCATGCAAATTAATGAGTATGTGAGTGAGTAGGTGAGTGATTGGGTGAGGCTTTTAGACTTCCCACAATATACTACTAAAGATAGACTGAATTTGTGAGAAAGCCAAACCAAGACAAACCAAGCCAACATTGTTACCCATACCTAAAAGAACGTACCAGATCATCACTACCAATCAAGAGGACAAATTTGTACCCTACCTTAAGTATTTCACCAGTGGATGTTCCCATTATAGCAATCGTTCGTCCCTTGTAGATGACTACTGCCAGTGATGTAGCCAAATAAGTGGTGGTGAACAGAGTTTCCGTGGTACTACTGTGACTGTATCTACTGTCGATACCGACATTCAGTGGATCGCCGCAAAACGACGAATCGATGCTGGTCGCAATCTTCAGCTGGAAACAAGAGAATTTATATTAAATGAACCGTTATGAAGAGAAAATTAAACACTCTTTCTTTCTTGACGAATTAACGATATAGTATGACTGTGATACTGAGCTGTGTAGGTGTAGAAGTGTTTTTAAAGAACAGTTGCCCGATTGTAATATTGAGGGGGGAAACCTCTGTACAGCAAATTATGTGCAGGAACATCGCTAATTCTCAGAATTTTAAACTTATTTCTACATTATCGTACTAAACAAATTCGCAATGTTTGTGCGTGCACATGTGTTGATAAACATCTAGATCTAAGGAGAACTGCGAAAAGTGCCGGGAACTGGAACGTTTGAGAGGAAGGATGATGTAAAATGTGTACGTCAAACATTCCGTGGAAGAAAGGGGCATGGGAACCTCTAGTACTAGACGGTCGAAGCTGTTTAGGATTGGACATGCCGTGTGATATGCCAGACTGGTAAACTGGTTTATTGTCCATAAGACATTAAACCGAGGTGACCCCTAGCGGTAAGGCGAATGTTTATGGCAGAAAACAGCGATAAACACTTGTCCAGTTACCCAGGATGTGGTCGTAGTACAGAATGTATTGTCCCAGTAAGTGAATCAGTGTGTAAGGGAGAATCACTGTACCAGTGCGGATATACGGTTAGAAAACGTTAGAGAAATGGAGTCCATAATATGAGATTTGAGAACTGCTAATAAAATATAGTGATTTTATTAAATGGGCTTGTTTATGATACTGTTATAACTATTTCTCTTCCCGCAAAAAAGGTCACACGTAATTTGTTTTCATTCATGGTTGTAGGATGCAATATATTAATTGTTATTACTATCGTTATAATATAAAGTCGCTGCGATAATGATACGATCTAACCAAAGGCAAACGAGGGTTTGTTTTCAGCAGGAAAAAAAATATGTATTTTTATGTGCAGATGGAAACGCAGCCGTAAACTGCAAGAACAACAAGAAAATCAGAATAACAAATGAAGTATCCATGTCGAGCAGCGAAAGAACATTACCTTCGTCACTTTCGTGTAGGATCAGTTTAAGAAGACACTTCTGAGTAGTTGTTTTAATTAATGTTACATTACTGGTATTAAAGTCGTAAATGTTTTTGTATTAATTGGAATTGAACTCCGGAAAATTATACAACATCAACAACATGTTCTTTCTCTCTATCCACACACTCACACACACATACAGAGGGGGGGGGTGGTGGTTTGTTTAACATTTGGGACCTATGGCCGAGAGGTGACTCCCTATGGAGGGAAACATCCGATAAACATGTATGAGACAAATTCGAACCCACAACCTGAAGGTTTGTAGTGCCACGCTTAAATCACTGCGCCATCACAGCACCCCAGAGAGGGGAGGAAGAGGAGGATCTATTTGCCCTTTGGGTAAGTCGCTTGTTATTAGGGGAGGGGGGAATTTTATCATCATGCACACACACACACAGTCTGGACTTGTACTCCATCCCGTAGAGTGGCGGCCAGAAGACTTACGTCTTTCCGACAATGTCGATTCGGTTGTATCCACTCGAGCAACGAGCCCTTCTCCATGTAGCAGTTCTTCTGCGCCTTGACGAACTCCTCCTCGACGCCTGACATGGAATAGCCACAAAGACCGGTACCGTAAGACGGGTCGGCCGTGTCGTTATCCTTGTCCTTACTCCTACCGTAGAGCACGTACAGCACCTTGTCTTCGCGCGTCGCCCCGACCCGGTTACGCAGGTCGCCGACGTCGGCCAGAAAAGCCGCCTGCGGTATGTTGTAGAAGGTGGTGATCCCGTTCATCTTGCGGCAGGACAGACGCAGCTCGGTGTAGGAATAGAAGCCGGGATCGTTCCGGCAGACGCGCGCCAGACGCGCCTCGAACGAGCCGGTGGTGTCGATGTTCTGGCGCTGCAGCGTCACGAAGTAGGCGAAGCCCTTGTACTCGAAGCCGTAGACGTACTTCACCCGATAATCCTCGATGTACGTCTCGTCTATAGCCACGGCCGTCCTCCGACGAAGAGACCCCATGTCGTCGTCGCTGGCGTATTCCAAGCGATAGCCGGTGCCCGACCGGGCGAGCCTTCTAGCCGACAGGGCCGGCTGGGACAGCGACAGGGGACGACCGTCGTACGTGGAGGCGACGTAGAGAGAACGTCGCGAATCATCGTCGTCGACGTCGCCGGCGAAGAAGGCGAAGTTCGTCTCCCGACTGCCGGCGTAATTGGCCTCGTTCGTCGTCGATAGGTTCCGTAACGCCGAGAGATCGTCGGTCGGGATTACGGAACACAATCCCTGCCGGACGGTGCCGCAGAATATCAGTCGTCCGCCGTCCGGATCCACTTCCAGGATACGCGCTTCGTTGTCGTGAGGGCTCAGCCCGCGGCAGGATCTGGGATCGGCTGGGTCGCAGGTGACGCTGTCCAGAACTGGACCGGTCCTCAGCGACGCGTAGCTCTTCAAATCCGGATCGAGCCTGGCGACGACGTTGCTCCCGGCGACGAATACGTCGCCCGTGTCCGGATCGACGGTCACCTGGCTTAAATCCGACCCGGCGATGCGACGAGCGAATCCCGATGAGAGCATCTCGCCGCTCCGGACGCAGCCCAATATAACCGACATCAACAAGAAGCCGTTACCACGGAGCCGACCAGCTTCGTTAGCCATTGTTAGCTAGACGTGTTTACTCCATTCTGGCCAGCTAGCCACCGTCCTGTCCTCTCTGTTTTCCCAAATGGGCTCCTTGCGCTGATCCGACACAAAGACGAGCTGTCAGCTCTCGTTCCCTGTCCTTTATTAAGTCAGCCAACATCAAAATTCTTCCAGGTCAGCTTCTGTGACATAACTCTACACCGGAGAGATGCACAGAGAGACGCGCACAGATAGACTACAGAGAGCGACAGAGCGACGAATGCACACACACACACACACACACTCGGGGAGTCAGTTCACACGATGATGGGCGCCGCTCTAGAGCAACACGCTCCTATCTACGCGGACGGGACATCGCATCGCTTCCGACATACATAATTCACTGTCACCAGACGAGTGGGGGCGAACTGACAACGAGACCCGTACGACTTCATCTGGAACGGGCGCCGTTCGTAACCCGCGTAACAGGCAACGCGCATCCTGAACCCGGGGGCTCTCACCGCGGGTCCTGAAAGTCGTTCGAACACATCATTAGGTATCTCTCTCTTCTAAAACAGTCGCAGTGAGTAGTCTAATATGGCGACCGCTGAACGATTTCAGCTTTCTTGTCACGACAATGAATTAGAATTGTTTTTATATTATGTACTTAACAACGCAATCCGGGAAGTTCCGTCCCAATTCACTCACCTTCTCCCACTGCGCGTTACTTCACGACAACCAGGTGTCTTTGTTTTGATTGCGATCCTCGCATCCCATCCCGGTGACTAACACAGTCAACGGCTCGCCGTATCCCGACTTCGTCCACAAATAAATTACCGAGTCGCAGGAATCGCCCCCCTCCGCTCCAGATGCCTCTTTGATATCCAGAACGCAGGCGTCTTTCAGACGGAGTTAAATTTTGAACAATAGTGCCAGATTTGACTGTCTCTATCCACGCGCACACACACACACACAAGCGCGAGCCCCTCGACTTTTAGACCAGGACAACGCCGTTTACAGTGTTCTTTTCGCGTGTGCGTGCGCTAGTCTACGCGTGTGCACGCGTTCATGTTTTGTTGTTACCGCACAGTTGAGGGGGGAAGGGCCCCCAGTGAGTAGGTCGGCCGGTGTTTGTGGAACACTCGCACGGATCCCAGCTGCCTCCTCGTACAACTTCTCAACAACGAATGTCCTTCCTTGACAAGTGTGCGTACGTGTGTGTAACTCATGCTCTCGGCAGAGGAGCGAGCTAGTGAGAGCGAGTGAGTGAGGCCCGCTGAAGAAGAAAAAAAGAGGCCCCTACGCCGCCGAAGTGCGGCTTCCATTCACCGGTTGCCTGGCCGAGACCGCTGATCCCGGAGACCTCGCCTGTCAATCAGACCAGCCGGGAGTCGGGCGAGGAGGCCTATAACCGAACCCCCCCCGTTCGTTCGGGATCCCGACGAACGAGCGCGGCTCACTCGGCCAATCGGAGAGCCTTTTCGTCGACCAATCTACGGTCGAACGCCAGGCGCGCCACTCTCTCTCTCCTCGACCGGCAAGGACGATTATCGCTGCTTTAGCCATTATGTAACCGCCATAAACTACCGCCGCAGTTTTCCCTCGAGTACGTTCTGGTTATAATCGTAGTTACTACCCGCTGAAAACCGGCACCAAGTAGGTTTTCCGCGGGTGAAAGACGGACTACAGATCCGGACCCGGAAATCGTCCCCGGCCAACGGCGAAGCTTCTCTGAAAACAACAGACGCAAGCGCGTCTTCCTCATGAATTCGTATCTGGCGCGAGTTGCGGGGGAACATTGTTATAACATCTCGGACGTTGTGGTTTAAAGTCGTTTCTTACGCGGCAGATATTACGTTAAAGAAAGACGAAAAACTAAGTTTGCTTTTGGAACTGCCTATTTGCAGTGGAACGATTGGGTTTGGGGTGGTATTTGTGTCGTTAATACTTGAAAGTTATTAGGTGCCGTGCCATATTCGTGATACTGTGAATTAAGAGGAAAGGAGTAGCCCAGAAATCGCTCGACTTATGCTGAGTCGGAACAAATTCACTCGTTGATTCAGCGACTCTCTCTATACGCTGAAATAACATGCGAAGGAAAGATCGGATTTTAAATGGGGTTTATCAATTAATTAAGCGCTACCTTCCCAAATACGTTCCAGTTAAAAGCAGCCAGTTAGGACGCTCGCTTTAGCCGAAGGTCCCTACCGTGCTGCCATCTACCCTATCGGATATTGCGATGCAAATATCACAAGTCCATAAAAGGTCATACCATGGAAGGTATCTTTCAGTTTTAAAAGACTTTTTTGGTTTAAATTGGAAATTCATCGTTTCCGTACACACACACACACACACACGACCCAATAACTAAATGTCAAGGGAAATATTTCCAACAGTTAAAACACTATGAAAACATTATACTTCTATTTTTGAAATTAGCAATTACAATGAAGTGATTGTTATGGTTTGAAATTACTACCGGTATTTCAGTTTATATTAAATAATAATAAACACTTAACATCTAAGCAAAATGAGTTTTAGCTTTGTACACCAAAACTATTTTTTTCCTAGGGAATGCATTATTCTTGGTTGTAACGAACACACACACGCACGCACGCACATACGCACACACACACACTTTCTGAAGCAAACAAGATAACGCACTTCTCTGTTGTGGTTAAGTTTGAATATTTTATTGTATTTATACTTTGAGGTTATATTATAATTCAGAGTGTGAACATCTAAAACAACCAGACTAGGCCATAATCCAGACGAATCTCATCTCATCACTAAGATGTTGATTGATTTGGTGTTGAAGGATCAGCTTGAGTGTCAGCATTTTCTCCAATTCTAGCTGACTCTAGAACTGGAAATTTGTCACAGTCTTGTGTCGGTTCAGATCCCACAGGTGGCTTATTTGTTGCGCAATCTGGTTTGACCGGCCGATAACTTGTCCCGGTATCAGATGTCTTCGAGGACTGACCATCCGTTACTGATGGTGATGGTGGCCTATCGAGCACTTCAGGTTCCGGGTTGCTGTTCTCAGTATGTGATGTACAGTCAGCAACAGTACCTTCTTTGTGGCCATGATCTGGTGACTGCATGGAAGGCTGAACATCTTCACAATCAGCAGAGCTATCCGAGTGCAATTCCTAACATGAATTGGTGTAAAATGTGGCATATCTTGATTAATCTTATGACATGTTAAAAAAATGTAACATGGCCACCAGGATACAATCAAGGTGGGAAACAAAATGCACTAAACATATACAGTTATCTCTGAAATCTGAAGCTTATATATATATATATATATATATATATATATATATGCAGTATGTCATATATGGACTCATTCAGAAAGTCAACAATGTATTACCTTTTCTTTGGCAAGCTGTTTTAGCTGAGAGTAAACCCCGATTAATGGTGTACCATAATCTTCAGGGCTTTTGCAAATGTCAAAATGATGTAGATGTAGAGTTGCTAACCACTTCATCATTGTGAAATGAGAATTAAGGATACAGCACAAACACAACGGATGTCACCAAATTTAACAACACAAAATACCACTTACAAGATATTAATATCGACCAGAATTTTACACCAAAACTAAAGGATATGATCTCTCTTCTATCTCTGTGTCAATAATTGTTGGATAGATGTAATCTTCTTTGAATCTGTTGATCTCACTCTGTTGGTAGGGATTAACGATTAGGTATACATAACCAACTTATTCAGTCGATAATATTCTAACGCAGGACAAATTTTTTCTCTTCAGATAAAATTTAGATCGACTGTGTGACTAATTCTACACAGTGTCACTGGTCAGCTTTTTAACTCTTGGTGAGAGTGATTTAAGTGCATTTTGAAAGAGTCATATACAATTTCTGTTGGTTGGCATTACAGCTTTGGAATTAAGTTAAACTGAATTATCAGTGCACTGCCAGCTTATTGAAGAAATAGTCATGCACGATGTACCAGTTATTTAGAAAAAAGTCAGATCTACTAAGTACACATAGCAGTTTTTGTACAACTTTAATACAAAAGTGCTACTTACATACATATGTCTCCTTAATAATTAATATTTCATTATTTACTGGCAAGACTGGAACATGACAACTTTTATCAATACACTTTTGTATGAATGCAAAGATTAACAGCGGCAAACTAGGCAGTGGACAATAAAGCAGCATCCATCTAATTGTAACAAGCCATGGCCAATATACGCGGCCTAGATATTTTAACTAAACTAAACCGACACATTTCTGCGTTTCTTTCCCTAAAAACGAACATCATTGTCTACTTACTTCATATTTCTCCCATAATATAGGTTCGTGCATGCCATCATCACCAAATCTCTTATTATAATAATCATAGTGTACTCTGTCAAGCATCAAGCCAAGACCTGGAGCTTTTGGTATATCACACTGAAATAAAACAATGCATACAGAACTGACCACAAATCAGACCTATATTCTGATATATGTATATGCATGTGCATGCACACACACACACACATGCACATATATTACCAATAAATAATTATAATTACATCACAAACCTTATCACTACCATATGCTTTTTCAACAGCATCCGTTCCTGCCAGACCTCGTACTATTGCAATAGTTAACCCTGTTCAGCAGATAAAAGGTTACGAATTTATCAGTCTATACGATCACCTGTATTTATTTACATGATAACTGATATTATGCATTCATACACTGACTCCAGTGTTTCATAAATTTGTCTTCTCATAATATAACTGAGTTCTAAGATTCTAACCTATCATTTTTCTGATTTGATGCAACATAAAACTTTGGCCTTTTACACTTATCAATGCAAATTGGACTTCCTTTCTGACAAAAGGACTTCCCATCTGAAAATAACAGAACAAAATTCTTACATAACATTGAAAGCAGCACATGTTAGGACTGTGATGAAATTATTACCAAGAATTATAAAAGCTTTGGAAGAAAGTTCACAGTAAGAAGTTAGAATTTTTATGCTAAATAAAGATTGTTTTGACCGATTGAACAACTCACTGAGAATTCCATTATGTATCTCTTAGCACTGGGATCACTAGGCTTTCTGAAATATCAAAATTGATGTAGATGTAGTCTTTAACAGATGCATACAAGTCATGAAGCAGAATATAAAATACTAGGCACAGCAAAACAATTATTATGCATGATCTGTACATGTACAAATACATAATAAAAAAAGTGATTAAGTCCCAGAAACACACACACACACATACATCCACACACACACACAAAGCACCACACATATAATTACTAACTTTCCTGATGTGAAGTTGTGGAAGTTTTTGGTGCCCTTGAACAAAGCCAAAGTATTATTAACTTTCTCAAACGCTTCATCTGAAAAACAAATCTGATGTTTAGACAAACCTTTTCACAGGAGTGGTAGTAAATAAAATAGGATTTTTAAACTTCTAGAGTAACAAATAAACTCTCACCTGTGATTCTGTATTTTTGAAGAACAAACTGAAAGGCCACAAAACATGAGAAGCCTGATGCAATATTTCAATCTTAGCATGATATATTTTCAACAAGGTAAATAATTTCTTATATTTCAGATTTCTCATAAAGATTGAACTATTCAATTTAATGACATGCTTAATAATAACTACCTACTGCAGTAATACAAAGACACTAAATGAAGCCTTTTCTAAATATCAAACAATCAGCAAAGAATTATAATGAAAGCTAGATATGTGTGTTTATCTACGTGTTTAAACAAATTAATAGTAGGTAAGGTCCAAACCTCTTCACAGGGAGTGAAAGCATATGTTGGTAACAGATACTGGTATGTTCTGGCAGATGCTGCATTCTTGCTGTCAAACCTCTTTGTAACTCGCTGGAGAGCTGTTTAAATTTAAAATAAATTTTTGAACTTATTTAACTCAATAAAGCATGGAATATTTTTAAGTCATTCAGTTCATTATTAACTCTAAGCAAAATAAATTTTCATACTAAACTAAGACAAAGTAATTCCTTTTGGCTCATGTGACATCATGTTTCATAAATCTGTCAAATGTGAATACATTTGATGAGATTGCTTTCCTAATAATCAGATTTTTGTATTACTCCCTTCTCATGCACTTAGTGGTACTGATCATTCGACATTCTCTCTCTCTCTCTCTCTCTCTATATATATATATGTATATATATATATATAATGTCTAATAAAATATTTTAAATCTACATACCTATTATTCTGATTTGTTCCACTAGATGTTTGTTGATTTTCTCCACTGGATTTTGTATATTTACATCCATGTAATATAACAAAAGAAAGTACAATAAATATATCTGCATACCACAGCATTGTTCTTTAAGAGTTTAATATAATCATCAAGAAAAATAAAAAACAAATCTGTTAATGGTTTCATAAAAGATTTCGTAATGAATTAATAAAAGAAAAGAGACTTTTTTTGTCAAAGACCAACAAACATATCAGAAAAAGATTTAAATGTTTTTTTTTGTATCAGTGGTGTTGTAGTTTAGACATCATTCAGATATGCTGTCAATTATAATACAAGACTTATCATCAGAGAACAGATTTGGCCTGCTGCTGAAACACCCTTGTCCGTCCGTGCTGCCCTCTGGAAGTACATCTGCAAAATATTTATTTCAGCATGTCATGTGTATGTGTGTGTGTGTATGCGTTATCAACACAACAATACAAATATTCATATAAAATGTACCATATTGTATCAGAAATAATAAACCTATTAATAAATATACAAAAACAATTAACAAAAAAGACTCACCTTTCTGCTGGGATTATCTATATGCTCTTTACTTGCTAGCTGGGCCTTCAATAGAGCTTCCATCAAGTCACTTTCTATGGTTTTGGCTCCTGGATTTCTGAAAGTTGCAAAAAATAGATTGTTACGAATACATAATGATGCATATATTATATACATACATCATGATTGCTTACATTCATAACGTTCATAACGTCACCTGTATGTTTTGTATATTCCCAGGAACATCTGTGCAGTCAGAATCTGAACAATACTTATGCAAAATAGTATATAAATTTTAGAATCAATTCTGGAGATAAAAATGCAAGAAAAGATTTTTAATGGAATTAATTATTATAGCATTTGTGAAATATGAAACATATTGCTAAAGCTTGACCATGATCAAATTTGTCATATGCATAAACATATATAAATGCATGGAAAGGAGTTATGTAATCCAGGTTACATTACCTATCTATTTATTTACTATGTGTACTTTCATATAACCTAAAGGATTTTTTTGGTAGTAATCAATGAACTGTTATAAAGCTCGGGCAATTTTAATGCTGCAATTCATACAAGATCTGGTTCTGGCTGGAATGAACCATCTGATAAAATTTACTCCAGTTTTATAAATAATGATACAATGGTAATCTTTTAGTAAATTCAGCTCAACACATAAGTTGGAATATAGTACTTGAAGCATCTGCTGAAGATATATAATTGTCTTAGTGTTAATAAGATACTACCATTTAATACAGATCACTGTTTTGGTGGTTCTAAACATTTAAAGACGTCTTGCACAACTATTATTACTAGTTCCATTTTGAAGTATTACCAATGCATGGTTCTATAATAAATAAGTGAAACAAAGATTTTCATAAAATACACATTATAATAATAAATCTTTTTGAAAAATGACTTACAAGAGAAGAAGAGCTGATTTAACATGTACCTATTATAGAAGAACCAAATGTAAATCATAAAAAAAAACTAAATCCTCAACCTTTTCCAAACGAGATCTTGACATGAAAAGTGCTTGTCAAACAGTTATTAACCAGCAGTAAATACCTCTGCATGCCCAAGTATCCCTTTCCACAATATACCAGTAGCATCACTACTTTCTTCCTGTTTACTTTCTCTGCAGCTGTTTCTGAGAGATCCTGGTTATGGAATAAAATCAGTTCCATTTGTTATTGTAACGGTTGGCACTTACATAAAGCTAAACTTCCCAATAAATAAACAAACAAACTAAAACCTTTTAAAAAATGCAGACATTGCGCTTATCAAGCTTTGTAAACTAGTTTCTATACCAAAGATAGCCACTTATTATCAGCTCATTATTTATAATATGTGCTACTTCTGTTTTCTGTTTCTTCACTGGATTTCCTGCTTCCTCTTCACACTGTCTTTTATCACCACTAACAGCACCATTGCTGTTAGTCGTTGGCGTAACAAAACCAGGCAGAAGAGATGAAACAGCTTCTGCCATATTTTTAATTCTTTGGAGCTTAATAATTCCTGTTAATTTTCTAGCAGCCTGCTTAAATGTGGATGATGTACATCTGAAATCAATTATTAGGCAAAAATTTATAAAACATGACACTAATTTTATAGATCACACAACAGTGCATTGTAGATTCCAGTCTTGACTTGAATGAAAAAAACTTGCCAAACCACTGTTAAATACAACCGTTAGTAAATATACAAGATTCATGTTTTCATTCACGCTTAACTAAAAGTGTGCATGTTTATGTCAGTGAATTTATAATATAAGTGGTAAACTTTATCAGTATCCATCACAATTATGATCCTATAACACATATGAAAAATACAATCACTATATCATAGCTATAACGGCTGACATTAAATAATTTCCACCCAATAAAAATACAAGAATGATGATCACAATGCAAAATAAATGTACATTGGCAGCCACATACAAATAAATGCCTGCAATCACCAGAAATAGTTTTTATGTACTATATATAAACCGTGAACTTTTAACTAATGTCTAATCTCTCTCTGTCTGTGTAAACCAAGTGAATTTCCCTAACAACTTATGTGTTAGCATTTCACGAGTTAGCTAGAATGGATGATGGATGAATGTTGTTTAACGACACATTAGCTAGAGTTAGCTAGAAAGTGTTCTACACAGGTAATAAATAGGATCAGGTGGCTAAAACAAATTTCAGCAATCAGCTTATGATGTTTAAATAAATAGAACAGTCAATATATAGTAAACTATACAATTAAGAAACAAATATTGTTATTTTTACATTGCTGAATATGAGGATCACTTGAATAAGAAACGTGCAGCAAAATAATTTGACGAAGAAATTTTCTTTCCATGCAAAAATATGCCGATTTAAAAATGTTGCTGTTTTGTGGCCATTTTTGTACACAAGGTAGTCTAAATGGGCTGAGGGACCTCCAAAGGTAATGAAGTGAATGGATGAAATATGATACACACAAAAGTAATCTGTGATATGAGCCACATGACCCAGTAAGTGGAAAGCCTGCTGTAGAGAACTGGGCCTGTACTAAAACAGTACCAAATCTGGGTTAATAATTTTATTCCTGGAGTAAAGGAACACAATCGAACCAGTACTGAAATGATACCAAATTTGTTAATAATTGTATCAGCACATTTTCTGTCCAGTAACAAGACAGTATTGAACTGATACAAAAACAAGTTGACCAGGCTAGCAACATTATTAATATAGCAGCCCAATACATGAAGGTAATAATCTGTTACCAGCCCATTACCACTGGTGTATATGTGGCCAAGACAGGAAATGGTACTGGGTTGATAATGCAGCAATTAATGGCCTGTTGTGGCAATATTTAAATGAGATGAAGAACTTTCATATCTATGTTTTAAGAAAGCTATTTAAAAAAGTGACATGGCATTTTAAAGCTTTTTCCAAGCTCTATCATCGTCACAGTAATTAATTTTTAAAGATATTCAACAAATTCTATAAAATTGTGAAAGCATCGTCACAGTTGTTTGATCTAATTCTAAATTATTGACTTAAATTGTGATTTAAATCATTGCCAAAAGAGCATGTATTTTGATTTTATGATTAGTGCATTTATTTTTATTGACCAAGTACCAAAAATGAAATGTTATTTTAAATCAGTTGTTACATATGCATAATGCTAGATAATTATTTTTACATATATTTAGAATTAAATAGCAAATAAATTTCAACACCATATATAGTCACACTAATCTGTGATAATTCTCCAAAATCTAGGGTTGAATGATCCTGAGAGATCAACACAATAGAAGGTGTCAAGTGAAGCCATGCTCCTTCAATGTGGTAAACTGGATGAATCTGGATCTGATCTGACCAATGAAGTCACATCTTTTCTATGGATTTAGGGGATTATCGAGTTAATGGTTAAGCACTTGGTGTTTAGCCAGGATGGGCATATGAGGTGAGCATTCAATTCATAATCGTATAGATTCACTATTGATATTTATCTAATCCTGAGAACATACCAGAAACAAATCCTGATTCTGCAACTTTGAGACTACAGTATTATGTATTTTATCAGTATATATTGATATTTGTCAACTTAACAATGTTTGGGAGAAAACAGGATAGCGTGTTGCTATACTTTGATAAGACTAAAGTTGTGGGGAAAGCAATTTGTCAGGCACTGTGTAAGAAATGTGACAATTAAATGCAGGGACTTGTTGCCAGAATAAACTCTGTATGGCCATGTACTTCTAACCCTGTTTGACATAATTACAATTACAATACACCATTTCAGACAATGCCTGTTATTCGAGAATCTCAAGAAAACTTCCAAAGTTAAAATATAACACACTGCTGACTACTGGACACCTTACGAATTTAGTAAAGCTCAGGCACTGTCTGCCAAACCCTAATTCTGTCATGGTAACACGCAAGCAACACAGTATCTTGTGGGTGAATGACCATGTGAAATGGTGCTGCTGTCTCCAATGAATTAATTAAAAAGGGGGACATCCCCTGAGGACATAATACACCCTGGCAGTGTCCAGACTCAAGAGTATTTCAGCTTTATCTGTCTGTACTGCTCCCCTATGAGTAGTGGGGGAAGAGATATGAAAAGCCACTCAATAATAAAAAAGGGACCACACTGCAAATAAATGGTCACACTTTTTTGCACTGGAATCTAGATCATGAAATTAAAAACAATCAATCATAAGTACAAGAATAATAATTTATCTCCCTTTATTTATTACATATTTGTCAATTCAAACATGGCTTAGTTGATAGTTTGGAGATGAATATTGTGACATTTCATTGCAGCAGAAGCATTATAATTTATATACACCATGGAAACTGAAAATTGTGCTTATGGGTCTGGACCTATAGCCACTTTGTAACACTTACTGATGGACAAAATATCACAATGCAAATCCGATATAATATAAATTTGAGCAAGATACTGCCATCAAAACACAGGCCTTATTGAGTTCTCAAGTAAAAAATTACAGACTTTAAATTTAAACTAAAAGGTTAACGGCTCACTGACCATTTAATATCAGATTCAGTAAGTGAGTAATTAGTTAGGTATATGTAGACCTTGGCCTGGAGACTTTGCCCTGTGAAATAAAGGAGACTTCGGCCCTTGTCAAATAAAGGAAATCTTATTATACTGAGTTATGGTGTGACAGACACCCCGTAGACCTATATATTATGATACATTGAACAGATAACAATTGTAATAAGTGTTGGTTTAAGATAAATTTATAAATTCAGATAAATGTGTAACTTCTAGCATGGTTAGCAATCTTTGGGCATATGTAAGTAAACGGACGAACACTAGTGAGGAAAACTTGCGTAAAAATATATTTATTATTAAAAGCATTATAATAATGTAATGTTGACTAGGACCACATACACAGATGACACATGCATTCATTTACATTAAACATACTTTCATATAAATATTAGTGCCATTTCTCATGAATACATTACAAGCTTCATTTGAGATTTACACTACTCAGACTGTGACTTTTGGTCCACACAACAGTTGATGGTAGTTGGCATTGTGTGACAGTGTTAGGAAGTACTGTGCACAGCCCATTGACAGAGAAATATTCTCTGATTAGTTCATTCACTATGGTGCTGGCAGATTTAAATGGATTTTCCTATGCCACCACCTTTACCAAGTGGGTAATGCCTCTATATCCTAATGGTAAGAAGGCTGGACTTTCTTACTCATGGTCATGCTGTGTGGGAAGTCTGAGGTTCGAATCCCAGTCATGGCATTATTTTTCATCCAATCAAGAAACTTGCAAGTTTTTTTTGCTGAATATGCCATCTATTGTAAATTCTAAATTTATTTAGATTTAGTCCCTATGGTGAAGTTGTAAATTACAGACATTTGAGGTAGATAAGCCACATAAAATAACTGCCATTTGGGCTATTAGTTAATAATGAAGGCGGTGATTTCAGCATCACAACCTTTTATACATAATTTTTAATATAATTTATTATATTTACTATAGAAGACTAGAACAAGTAGATGCCTAGGGCTAGAAGTCTACAGCTGGCGAATTGGCTCGACCATGAATGGCGAATAGACCATGAAAACTGGTACATTTTAGGTGGCGAGAAGGCTTCGGTGGCGAGCGTTCCCCTTTACAGTGTTCTAGTCTAAGTCTAAGACACACCTACTCTAGATCTAGTCTAAGTCACTAACTGACTAGGTCTAACTCTAACTAAGTAAGTAAGTCTAGACTCGAGTCTAGACCTAGATATAATTCTGATTGAATACTGTAACTGTTACTTCACAAGCAAGTAACATGTGTTATACAATTAAAAATACAAAGAGGTTGCTTCTGAAAGAACCCACCTAATCAATATCATTTGGCATGCTAGCTAGGTTAATAAAAATTAAATAAGTCACATTTAGTGAATCAGTGGAAACGATAACAAATCCTCGTGTCCATGTTTTGCCAAGAAAACTTTATTTATTTATTTCCGGTTTCGTACGGAATAGCAACTGTGACATGACAACATATAATTATCTCACACACACACACATATATATATATATATATATATATATACACACAAACACACACACACACACATATATATAATGTATCTCTGCAAGTGGATGTTTTTGTGTGTGTGTGTCGTAAGGTATGTAGGAAAATGAATATACAATTCATTGATTGCGAACTGTTCTTATTTGCGCATGCGCACGTATTTGAGCGGAGGCTTGGGAATGTCAACAAATCAGTTGTTCGTGTAACGGTTCAAATTTTCATTTGATAGACTAGAACCAAGTTGATGCATGTTGAGGATATTCATCAGTTACATTAATAACGGCGTATAAAGAAAATACCAAGCGCGATTGACTATGCCGGTTAAATTTCAGGTCAGTATTTAAACGATGTTTGAGATCTGGACTCTATCTAGTCTCAGTATTGAAATTAGTTCTAGATCTAGACTCTAAACATGTTACGACAAATCGAATTGCTTGGCGCCTGGTTTAAGATTTCATAAAAGATGACTGTATAATATATATTTCGAGACCTACACCACGTATAGATCTAATACAAACTGGTGTTTGGTAATAAATCGTATCTTCTGATTCTGAACAAGGGGAAACGTCTTGGTCTCGGACCTGCAGTGTATACTGTATACAGTATTATATAATTAGACTAGTATAGTCTATAGACTATAGTCTAGATTTTCTAATCGATAGACTAGATCATATATGTAATCATGAATAATAACTTCCTAATATTAAATGTAGTGTACTAATAAAGATATATAATTAATAGTATCTACTAGTCTAGATCTAATGAGTCTAATCTACCTTTTCTAGTAAAGCTAGAATCTCGATTCTAGTTAGACAGTCTAGTCCTGGGCTGGGGCTAGTAATACAAATAGGCCCTGTTTATTTATGACAAGCCACCACATATGATATTATCAAATAAGAATTATAACCAGATACCTGTTTTAGATGTAGTACCTAGACTAGTGTTTTGGTGAGGTATTAAATCTACTGATCAAAATTGAACAAACAGTGCCACTTCAACGTTGTGCTTGGGTTTACTATTCTCACTTGTATTTTTGTAGATATAACTCATATAGTGATAGTTTAGAAGGAGGATGGCAATATCTCCCTAGATCAATATATAATACACAAATATTAATAAATTAATTGATATATTTGTTTTCCGGGGCTGAGCTGTCCAAGGCAACTTGGCCTGGGCCGAGCTGTCCAAGCACCTGTCAGTTCCATTTGGTCACTTGACTCAATTCCACATCATATTGATCAATTCCAAATTTTCCAATTCCGTTTTTTACCTACTACTTTTTACCATCAGTAGGATTGTCATGGAAGAAATATTTCTGAATTAAAAAATGAAATGTTAAATTAATTTGTGGATTTGTATTTTTTAAGGAAAATTCAATTCCAGTTCCTTTTTTTAAAATAACCAATTCCGGAATTGAACATTAATTCCAATTCCGGAATTGGATTAACCCCATGTCTGCAGTGAATTGAATTTTACACATGCGTGTATGATGATGATTGGTGTTTTATGGCAACTTTTGTGCACATGGTGGTATGCTAAATGTGTTGAGCGACCTCCAAAGTTAATGAAGTGAAGTCAAAGATGAAACAGCCTTCAGATATGCTCATGCTGGAATTTGAACATGGGTGGTAGTGATTTGTGGTCCAACACGCTACTGCGTTGTATGTGACAGTGTACAAATTATTCACCGCAAAGTTACAGGGTTGGTCATTTCAGTCATAGAACACTGTTACTAATATCACTTTGACAATCCTTGCATTTAGCAGTAGTCTTGTCATCACCAACATCATGTGGGATATTTTGGTTTTCCCATGTTGCTGTCAAATATTGCACTTTATAACTGGTTTTAGAATGTGACAATTCACTATTTAGAGACCATTGGTAAGGTATCGGTGTGGCTGTTTTAAACTATGATATTTACCACTGTGAAGAGCTCCAAAACAGCAGAAAATCATTCTACGAAAAACAAACTTGAGACTACTGCATATCTTGCCTCAAAATGTTAGTAGCTCAGAAGGGGTTGTGTTTTAGACTACTTGCTAGCCCAAAGACAAAATGCACATGTCCCGGCTACCGATTTCTCCGACCCTGTATTAAGTGAAGCAGTAAAAGCCACCAGCTCAGCTAATACTCGTATTAGCCAGCCTTTGGCCAACCCTGCAAAGTTATGTTGTGTAATGTTTCTTTTGTATTACTAAATGGGATCAATTCCATTTGGTCAATTCTAATTCCACATCAAATTGATCAATTCGATATACTCTGCTAGGAAATCACCAGTTTGAAACGTGGATCTAACATTATAGCCAGTTTGAAGTCATCCATCACCTCGTATGGAGCCAACCACTTCTCAATGCCGTCTTGCTTGGAGTAGGTACTCAGGGTATTTGTTTGTAGCAAACTTCAATTCCAAATTTATCAATTCCATTTTTTTTAAATAAGCAATTCCAATTTTGGAATTAGAATTGCCCATCAATTCTGGACCACACATCATTAAGTGCTCGAGTCAGTCACAGTGTGCCTCATCTGACTCTATAGCTCTATTGCAGATAACCTGCTGTATATCACTAAGTCTGTAAAATCATTCTTTATTGGCTCAACAGTAGGTGGGCTGGATTCATTTTCATCTGCTGATGTGGGATCGTCAGTTTTATCATATGCTTAGAACTCTTCTTCGGTCTATGCTGATGATGATGATGGCATTGACACTGGTGTAATTGGCAAAAGATGAATTCGTTTGAAGTTGTTTCACTATTATCATCCAGACAAAGTTTCTACATGATGAATGACTGAAATGATAAAATGTGATCTACACTAGGTTTAAATAAACAGTTTATCTAAACCTATTTTAGATCACATTTTATTATTTCGGTCTTTAATCTAGCACAGAATCAAACCAGTTTATCTGCTTTGAATAAATATTCTGTTGGCTAGAGCACACCAGTTAAAAGGTTATTCTGACTGTGTAGGCCTGTTAACCTGTTACAGTCATGGCTTTTTCTTGGCGATGGGCTGAAAATAATAGCAAATAACTGGGTCATTTTCTGTTGGTCATAAATATGTAATAACTACGAATTTGTTATACCAGTGTTCATAATATGCATAAATGATAACAGTAGAAAAGAAATTGGTTTGTAATAAGGAGCTAACACATATACAAAGATCCACTAAAAATGCTGCCACACTTTGGACCGAGTACATTAACCAACAATGGACACCAGGATTTCTTCTCACTGTTGGAAGCAGCATTCTATATCCAAAGGAATGATTGTTTTATGCTGTGTGCGTTATAACGTGAATGTTGGTACAACCCTGTGTGATTATTGTTTGAATGCTTAAATCAATTTATAAGTGATTCTCAGTATGTATTACATTTCCTGATTTATTATCATATGTTGTAGTTTATTACGGATTAATAAAATACTATATGCTTCAGTCTTGGATTATCTGAATTTTTCTTCATTCGCTTGTAATTTTCATAATTGACGATGGTTTAAATTGGTCGTCATACCCAAGTTGAATTATTTTGCCTAAACGCTGATCACAGCTGGGACATATGGCTGAGGGATGACTGCCACAGGAAACATTCCTCAAACATAGATATAAGCCAGATACAACCTAGAGGTGTTTAGTGTGTTGGACGTGTTTAGTATACCCACAGCACATAAGTAGAACTGTTTGCGCTTGATCAACTGTACTGACCTAAACTGATTTGTAGCTGTTTTGTTATTATTTTAGTTAGGCGGTCTTGTGAAATCTGATTTTATAAATGATACAACACTATTATCAAGCAACTGGGAAAAGTAATTTGTGGAAAGAATTAGCTGGCACAGGTATAAAAGAGAGTGAAAATAACTACCTAGTCTAGTTTTCATGATAAACCGTCATTGGCTAACATTATTAATATTAGATGGTGGATAGTTGGGCAGTGACAGGCATCTGGTTTTCAATATTTGGCTCATGGTTAGTGATGTTTGATATTGGTACACCCTACAATACTGGATTCACTATTAACAAATTATTAAAATTGTTATTTATTAGAGGAAGGCAAGCTTTTTGTGTGTGCTCTTTTGGGGCATTCTCTGACTTGGGTAGATTATGTACATTAACAGGAAACAAAAACTATATGCCTTGTCTTGTTAATACTTGATTTTGCCATTCGAATTTATGTAAGCGTTTAGCTTTTATGTTGCAGTAATGTACCTTCCAGTAAGATACATGTTGCTTAGTTTTAAAATGGTTAATAGTTTTTTTTTAATGTTACCCATAAAAGGTGTAGATATTTTACATGGACAACATTGGATTTCACAATACAAACACCATTGTCAGGGATGTCAGAAATTATTAGAACCAATCAATGGCATCCATCAGAAGTGTACATTATCCTGCAAAATATTCACCATAGTATTATTTATTATAGTCATATATGTATAAATATAGTTTCTGACATTTAAGAAGAATTAAGAATGTTTATTTATGATGTTAGCCTAATTTAACTTAATTAGTTAATATTTTTCCTGCTCGTAAATTAATTTATGCGTGAGAAATGTATGTTGTCTTATCTCTCAGCGTGGTACTGAATACTGGAACAAATTTAAAGAGCCAGAAAAACTTTGGGAGAAAGAACTAATGCAGCAGACTGTTGCAGGTGTTCCTTCTGTTCAGTTAGGTAGTACACACAGTGGTGATGTTTCAATGTTTGTAATTAAGCTTTATTGTTACTATTATGTTGTATAGCCTGCTTGCATAACATAAGTGCATGGTAACTGTCATGCTGTGTTGCTGAGACTTCCATTTCTAGAGTTGCACTCACAAGTGTGAAGATGCAACATTAATTGAGGTGATGTTGCATCTTAATTAGCACCTTCAAACAGATGTATAAATTAGTTTAGCCAGTGGCTTGTGTATATGTAAATAATGGTTCTATTGACCAGTGTTTTGTTGTTTTGATATATTTGAAGTGATTGTTTGAAGTATATCTATACCTGTGAGGTGAGTAAACACTGATTTGCATACTCGGCCTGCTTGAAATTTATGTTGAAACCCCAGATCACCATTGTTGCCAAGTATTAATGTATTTCCCATGACTAAATAATTTTGTTGTTGTCAGATTTGCCCATTTATTTTGAACACTTTTTTAACAACTCCCAGTTTGCTTGTGCATAGATTTATAAGCCATATTAATCTAAAATATATATATATAGATACATAATGGTAATCATTTATTTTAAAAAGAAATGATCTGGTGGATTCACACATCCAGTCAAACCTTCACCGGGTCCCCTATATAACATATACTCCCACCTTCTAATTAGAACATGCCTCTTAATTGTATTAAAACCATTTAAAGATTGGTGGGTGAAGCAGCAGGGGTATTCCCAAGATGGTAGTGTTTGATCCACTGAAGTTATGTCAGCACACATCATCCTATGCCGTTTCCCTGTCCCTGCCTGCTAGCTATGACTTGTATGAGTGGATAAATCCAGACACCTGCTTTAACACACTACCTTAACTTCCACACTAACATACCAAACCTCTAATGACTTTAACCCTGCTGCTGCTGTTATTCACATTTTTATATCCATTCATATAATTGAACAGATTATTTTTTTCCAATACACTGATCGTCTATGCTTTTGAGATGATCCATTTGGTATAATACTAAACAGCGTACTAAAAATGATTTTCCATTGTTTTCTGTTCCATTACTTATATTTGCTAATATGCACAAAAGAATCCTTAAATATTATCAGCTGGTTTATTGTTACCTGCATGATATTTTGTTATTGAAATAATGAAAAAATTAGTGCAAAGTTACTCAATCTCCAACAAATAATTGGGCTCTACTGAATTTTTCATAATTTTTTTAAATTAAATATTTGGTTATGTGTTGAAGTAACTTTCAGTTTCCAGTCAACAATAGGCATATATGCTTGTTTGTGTGCTAATAAAAATTGCTAATAAATTCATTCTACATTTTGCTTTACTAAAAGTCATATTTATCATACTTCTGATCAATACTGGTAACTCGGTCTGTCAAAGAAAACTTGACAAAAATACTTTGGTGTCGAGTACTTTAAAGAAGCATTTCTCTTGGTGTTATCAGGATATGCTTTTCAAATTTGACTACCTGTGGGGCTCCTATTACAAAATTAGATCATTTAAGCATATTCAGACTTGAAAAACTGTACCAGCTGAATAACACTAAATCACAATGATTGTCAAATATGGGCTGCTGTTATAACCATTAAAGGGCCAGTCCACCCTCAGATAATATTCCTTAAATATGTAATGCTTAGAACAGTAACCAAAAATTTCACAATAATAATCACAAAATATACCTAATATTATAGATATAGGGAAATAATCCAAATTACTGGAGGGCCGCCATTACGGCTGCACCAGAAGCCAGATTCGAAGGCGGGAAGGAGAAAACTGAAATGATCTAACATCACATTGGGCGCTCTCTAGACGGACGTGAATTTTAATTTCTCTTGAGCGTTAATATCTGAGCCATTTTGAATCATCTTTCTCTTATACGGTTCTTTCTGGCTCAAACTGATGTGGTTGTATGTCATTCATGACGTAATTTTAACAAGATAATTGTGTTATGTTCTGGAATAATTCTTTGCTCACACTTGTTTACATGCTTTTGTACGGGCTCTACAGACTTCAGGTCAACCAGATGCATCGAAGTGACATCAGCATTCAGGAGCTTCCTGTCTCTGTCTAGCTTCAAAATGGCGGCACCCACAGGCCATTAAAAGTCTATTAATCAGTACTTTGAACTGGATTATTTAATATGTGGGTGATCATTTACACATTTTGATATTATTTATGATATTTGTGATTATCGGTGTATTAGTCCTGAAAATTTGAAATGAAGGTGGACTATCCCTTTAATGATTATTTTTGTATATGACAAAATGATTATTCCACATGTTCAATGAAAAAAAACCATTGGGGTCAGGCTTGTAGCATTGAAACAACTTCATAATGCCACAGTATGCAAGTATTTTGTTAAATGTTCACTCGTCAATATGATCAAATTTCCTTTTTGCTTTACTGTCATGATTACTGGCTGATCAAAAGAAAAGTAGATGTTAATAATTTCTTAAATTTTATTTCGCAAAGTTTGAACTAATGAACTGTAATATTTACATCACAAAATGTGATGCAACGTGGTTTGTTATGTGCTCTCTGTTCCAGTTTAAATTAGTACATTTCTTGGCTAACATGTTACTCTCTGTGTGTTACTCCATTGTACGTAGTGTCCATCTTTTAGAGTTCTGTATTGTCTTGTTAGCAAGATTCTACTGCTGTACATGGTGTCGTTTGTTCTGGTACAGAATACAGACTTTACTTTATTGGCACAAATCCATATCATGTTTTTTACTTTGTTCATCATAACTGATATAGTGTATTGCTGATTTCAGAGTCATTCAGAATACAACCAACAGTTTCAGCATGGCATGGATCCCTATGATCCACCACTACCAGACTTTTACAAACTTCCATCAGAACAAAAGATCGTCCCACAGAAAAATGGTATGCCTAGACTTGTCTGACGTTTCCATGAGTATATTTCATATTCTGTAGCCAATAAAGTGCAGCCAGATTAGCTGCAAGAGTTTGTATTCTGTTATTAACATAGCTATCAAAATTAATCTGAATTAGTGCTAGCATGTTGCTTTCTTGTAAACAGTTCATTTCTTATTAGGTGTTAATAGTCCAGGGTGCATCGTTCTGAGTCTGGTCTAACCCCATTTTTACTGGCTTGTTTTAGATAGTGGGTTAACTGTTTAAAATTTCTTGTGCTGAGCATAAGTTTCAGTTCTTGTGTGTTGTTGTTGTACGTGTCAAACAGAACTGGAACGTGTGCTTGTATCTAATTTTAGCCCGACTTATGACACCTAATAATAAATGTAGTCATTTAAGTGTGTTTGTGTCAAGCTATGGTTAGCCACTCATACAATGCTGTAGCTGTACAGTGTGTTTTCTTTAATCACCTTTATAACTGCTCTTAAGCTGTTTATGCTCATTCACATGTGAAGCTTAGTCTCGTTTATCTGTCAGACGTGCCAATTGCCTGTTTAATAAATGCTAATTGAATAGCATAATAATGAACAGTGTAAGTTACTGCCAAAACAAATTATAATTTGTATACAGGTTCTTTTCTTTTTTATAATAGCATTTGAACCAGTTAAGTTGTTATTTATTGTCTTTGGCATCTGTGATAAATTGTGTTAATTAAATTAGTTTCTATATTTGATTCTACCTGTTTATTTAACATCTACTGTATTGGCAAACTTTGGGAGAGAACAACTTGCATGTGATATTAATGTGGGCCTATTCTTCAGGTGTTACCCATGAGCCTCCACTACAACACAAAAAGAAGTCTCTCTCAGCTACCGAACATCTGCCACACAAATACATGTGCTTGGAGCCACCACTACAGAGAAAGAAGAAGCCAGTCCAGCCTCACGGAAGCAAATCTGTGGGATTGAGTGAGAGCGGTGAGGAATATGTGCTGCTCGGAAGTCAAAAGAAGTTTGCTCCAAATGTTGTCTACAAGGCAAAGGTTGGTTGTCTAATGTCATTAAGACAAGTTCTTATTGGTTTTGTTCCTGTGGCGAGTTACTTGATGTTTGGAATGATTTTCATTTGCAGCCAGTGAACGTTTCACAGGAAGCGGATAAAACGCCGGAGGATGAACACATGAGTACACCTATGGCTCCGCGTCCTGACCCACCTCCACATGTCGTGGTAGATACAGGCATGCCAAAACATCTGAGGAAGTCCGATAAACAGCGGGACAACACCAGGAAACAGAACAGAGATTTGGAGAAGCATGTGCGTGATGTACAACAACAACAGAACAGGGATGTGAGTAGAGAGAATTACCATTCCCGACAACAGAATGGAGATCTCGGCGACCAGGATAAAATAACCAGACAACAGAATAAACATTCAGATAAAAGTGTGGCTTTACCGGAGGCTAAAACGTCAAAAAAACAGCATCACGATACTAGACAACAGGTTAGTGTTATTGACATGATGGAGCAGTTAATTTAATCCATGATTAGAGCAAAGATCAATTACTTGTCACGGTTTTGATTGCTAGCATTAAGCTTCTTGGGTGAAATTAATGCTGAACCACTAATTCATAATGAAATGTTTTTCAGGTTTTATTTGGTTGTGCCATTATTAATAAATAATCTGTTCACATAAGGAGTTATAATTGTGTAACCGTGGATTACATCTCTTGGTTAATACCTTGTTATTGTGACTAGCTACAAGATACTAATTGGAGAAATGCCAAGAAGTCTCCACCCAAACCACAACAATCAGCAGTGGAGCCTAAACCTAGAGAAAAATCAGCTGCCATGAAGTCTAACAGACTTTTACAGAATGGTGGCTTGGCACCTCAGGAACAGGCACCTGTATGTAGTTATTAATGATGTGTAGACTGGTAAAAACATGTTTTGGCAGTTATTGCCCGTGATGTGTGAAAACATAATACTGTGAAAACTGTGCTTAGGGTAATAACTGGTGGTGGAGAATTAACTTGTTGGTAAACTCTGTATAATATTTAGTAGGTAGGAATCATTCTCAGCACAGATCAGTGTAAAAGTGCAATACTTTTTTACACCTGCGAACTGAAAAATAGTTGATAGTGTCACTGAAATGAAGATGGTAAAGTCTTTAAATTTCAGACTTAGGTTTTTTTGGTGAACGAAGCAGGTGTTATTAATAAAGATGCATTTTGTGTATTTTCTAAGTAATTTGAGCCTTATTTGAAACTGAACAGTGGTTATCTGTCTAAAAATTGATTTAATGGAGTTATGGTGTTTTTTATTACTCTACCTTCAGTCTGACTATGCTTTGAAATACAAAGCTGGAGTGGCTCCACCTAGAGGACAGGGTCCAAAACGATTATCAGAATACCAGAGACAGTTTGCCTGGAAACAAGGTGTTGATTCATCCCCACTTCTAGATGCTGAACAGGTACTTTTCCTTTCATGATGATGATGGTAATGTTAGAATAAATAAATGTAATACTAATACAGTTTCTGCCAGGAGTGGGTTAGTTTGTTTTAGAAAAATTTCATGATCTGAATAATTGATATCCAACTAGTAATTCTGTACAGCTTTAAAACAACAATAGCTAATTTATCAAAGATACGTTTAGATTATTGTAGATATTTGATTGTCTTGATGTTTGTTTTTGATCTGAAGTCTGCATATATCGTTCTAATTCTGATCCTATTCTGAAGTTGTTGGTTTATTTACTTTTGTTTAAAACAAGGTTGTGTACAAAAGCAGCTCACAAATAATACCACGAAAGACGAAGTTCAATAAAACAACCGAATACCGAAGAGAGTTCCAGCCATGGGAGTCATTAGGTGAACCTATTGCGGGTGTATTGGACAAGGCATCTTCATCGCGGTCAGCCAAACACAAGGTATAAACGAACAGTAATGGAATGGCAGTGAAATGTGATCTTTAGTTACAGATTAAAACTATATTTTCATTAATTAGTAGTTATTGGATTATTTATTTTTCTGTAACACGGAAGAGAACTGTTTGTTTTTTAAGTTTAGCTCATACTCATAGTACAAATACCTTTTGATTTCAGATACAGAGAAGTAAGAGTGCTGAAGGTATGTACTACTTTTTGCAAACAGCTTAAAAACATTCAGCTAATTGAATCATGATTTATCAATCAAGACTGGATATTATAGTTCTGTGACTTCCTAAATGGTATATGGGACACCTCCGTGGTCTAGTGGTAGCGTGTTGGACCACAGATCACTACCACCCGTGTTTGAATCTCGGCGTGGTCATATCTGAAGGTTGTTTCATCTTTGACTTCACTTCATTACCTTTGGAGGTCGCTCAGCCCATTTAGCTTACCATGTGCACAAAAGTGGCCGTAAAAAACAATCATCATCATCATCATCATTCTAAATTGTATATATGTAAAACATGAATTCTAAGAACATTTTATGATGTCCTAGCTCTCACTCCCGACAAGAGGCAGCCTGCTGGTAAAGAAAAGGTCACGTCTGAAGTTGATCCACGTTTGGTACAGGAGTCATTGAATCCTCTTAGACCATACTTTCCACACGGACCTTACAAGTAAGAACAAGAGTGTTTAAAATATGCATTTTGTCTAGATACTAATTGGCAGTTTGCAAACTTATATATTTATATATTACTGGTAATTTTGATGAAAATGTCTAATTATCAATTAAATTTGTTATACAAATGATTTGAAGCTATTGAATATTTGTGATATTCATTCCAAAACAATAGAGAAAGTACTTCCTTTTATGTTTTTAGGACACTGAATGGCCTAAATTGTGCGGATGTGTCGTTAAACAACATTCATTCTTTTATGTTTCTCACTAAGTATATGTGCTTGTTGCAGAAATTACAACTCAGAATATGCGGCTAATTTTGCTGCTCCTCAGGCATATGAGTATGAACAAGGAACTTGGAAAGGAGCTAATCCTCCACACCTACAGACTGACCAAGTAAAAAATTATATTAATATTCTTTGTTTCTTCTGTTGGCTTATAGGAACAGTTCGTCTTCATTTCCAATTTTCAGAATTAATATAAATATGGTCACGCAAATTATAAATGATGTCAAAATATGAACACAGTCAGTCATATATTAAATAATCCAGTTCAAAGCTCTGGTTAATTGACTATTAGTGGTCTGTAGGTGCCCCCATTTTGTAGCCAGAGATACTTTTGAAATCTGAGGTCAGTTAAGCTGTTTGTATTATCTGGTTATAACAATGTAAACAGAGATCAGCCAAACATGTATTTTTGGAACCAATGCGTATTTATTAATAATACAGTATTGGTTGGTCCAAACAGCCTCATCTGTTATTGAAATGGCTAAAGAAAACCACAATATAATGAAATTCCTTAAGACAATTGTTTTATGCTCTTGTAACGAGAAGTATCTACTGAGCTGTCAGATTTATGATGATGAACCGCTGACTGCATCAGCTACTATAAGTATTAGTTAGGTTCAGCACGGGTGGGGGGCAGTTAAGGTCATGAGGATGGCTAAGCCATAGCATATGACCTGACCGGATTGAGATGGCCACATAATCCCTGTGCCATTCGAGGTCAGCCCACACAACTTTTTCCTTCCCGTCATACAATCTGACATTCATGACAGCTGTAATGGCTACCCTCCAGTAATTAGGATTATTTCCTTATGTCTGTAATACCAGGTAGAGTTATTTTGTGATTTTTTGTTACTTTAATAACTATTGCACATTTCAATCAAATTGTCTGATGGTGAACTGTTCCTTTAATAAATAATTTCTGACGTGTATATCAGTCATATAAGTACTTATATTAAAGGGATAACAATGTTTCATTTTGTTTATACCAGAATGTTAAAACTAAAGAAATCAAACCAACAAAGATTGCTTCCAAATCACAGCCAGTTGAAGAAAGGCCGAAGTCATCACCTGGTCTGACCACTAAAGATAGCCAGCTGGCTAGTCCTACAAACAGCTGGTTTGTGGAGGTGGTTGAACTACGTAGACGCGCTGAGGAATATAAACGGCGTGCCCAGGGAACACATTTCTCACGTCAACATTTAGTACAGCTGCTAGCAAAACAGGCTGATTTATGGGATACAGCTAGCACAAGCAGTATGCTGTCTGCTTTGTCACTTGAGCACCCACATGTGGACCGGTAATTTGAAACAGCTGTGGAATAATTTATATCTTTAGTGGATTATTGGTTTCAAGTTTTTTCCAATTTTTTTTGTTAGATAGCAATTTGTTTCACCACAACAGACGAATCTAGTGGCTGTCTATTTCTTGGAATGCAGTAAATTCCTCGTATTCTGTTACCTTTAAGGTCTGTTATTGCAGATCGCCCAAAGTATCTATCAAGAAGAAGAGTTTGACATCTAAAGACTTGGCCAGTGCACCACCAGCTGGTAAAAAGACAGCGTGGGGTGATGACAGGGAACCACCATCAAGTAGGACAACTGATGAATCAGTTAGATCTGCAAGGTATTAATTGTTGTTGGTATGAAAGGTATATCAGTAACTGGCAGCATCCTGTTCTGTACAACTGAGGCTGGATTATAGTAGCCTTATTTCAGCCTCTACACACCGTAGTTCACTCAACTGTAAATGTGTATCAGATAAATATATAAATGACAATACTTGAGGGAGGGGATTTGTGATCCGAAGGCTGCAAGCTATGTGAATTTAGGTTTAGAAAAACTGATACGAACCAGCAGTTTAATGTCAGGATGCTTGCAGATAGGTGTGAGAATATCTTGCATTTTACATTAAATGTCATTTTAACTAAGCCTATACCAAGAATATACTGAGAGTATACTTAATGTGACTGTGTGTGTTACTGCTATTTCTATGACAAGCATCCTGTCATGATGCTGGAATATTATGCTTTGCATATGTAGAATTTTACTTGGTGAACAATTCAAAATGGACAGCCAAAACTAAATTAGGAGAAAAGTTGAAAAGGATGTTGCGTGGATGCAGTATTTCATGATGACTTTACCCCTATCTAAGAATACTTTAAAAAAAATATTTCTAGGGTGGAGCTCTTGGATCTTTTCTTTTGTAAACGTTTTCTTTCTGGTTAAAAGTAGGTTCACACATGAATAGATTATTTGAATATTAACATGCCAATATTTAGATACATTAACAGGACTCTGAACGCTATGCTTGAATTTTGATTGCTTTCAGCATTGTCTCGACTTTTGATACTCAGTCAGTCCAAAACGACTTATCTGAGGCTCCAACTTTGGTTGGTGATGAAACAGAGAGGGGCTCAGACAGCATCACATCGCCACCTGGTCGTATACCAACACCGAAGATGCCACGTACAGGCCTTAGGCACCACTTAGATCGCACCACTCCTCTGCAGGGTGGTGCTTTACTGAGTTCCCCACCCAGGAACAAGGCGGCATCAATGAATAACATTCTGAGAAATATATCGGCACCAGTTGATTCTATGACTTCTGCTTCCTCTGGTAATTTAAGTCTAATAATTTAATTCCTTGAAATAATAATGATCCACACTGCTAGATTAAAGCCAGTCACTTTAAGTAGAATGGATATAATGAAATGCATTTTTGATTGTATTTCTTGTTATGCAGCAGCTGGAGAGGTACAAGGAGAATCTAAGCAGCAGCCCTCACCCAGTGCAAGATCAGATATTTCTCAGGTATGTTGCACGTGTGGCTTAGAATCTGATACACAAGATGTCCACATGTCACATAAAAAACTCCATAAGGTTGTTCAGACAGAGCTGCTCCAATCAGATCCGGAATTGGCTGCTCCAGTCACAAGCAAAGTTCAACACCGTACAGGTGCTGCCAAAGCCAAAATTTGCCAATCTCGTGCAAAGAAATTAGAATCGGATGGCAATGGGTCTAAGCATCGTAATATTAAAGATGTCTGTGATCCTCAAATATCACCCACATGGGATAGTAGGCAGTTTCAGCATGCAGTGAAAGATCTTGGTAGCCTGCAGCAAAAACTGATGGAGGAGGCTAAACAAAGTCGTGCAAATATCCAGTGCATCCGAGGAGCAAAAAACAAACATCGGGCTGAGCATGTGACAAGCAAAACGTTTAAATCCTTGCCTCGTAACCCAGTAATATCTCATAATAATATGAGCAGTGGCAGTGTTAGGGATGTGCAGACAGAATCGAGTCTGTTTCCAGGAAGCTTCGATGAGCAAGCCGAGTTATCATTGGCTGAACGTCTGGAAAAACAAATCCAGATTACTGAAGGATTATGTCAGGTGATACAATTTAAAGATTAGCATGATTCATTTATATATATATATATATATATATATATATATATATATATATACACACACACATGAGTAGCCTTCTCATTGTCTTCCATTATGCGCTGATCTGTTCCCTTTCTACAATAGTACAAGGTGGATTGGGTTCTTAATAAGAATATTAACATTCTAGAAATATGGTTAGAGCTGTTGTGATGGTTTAATTATAATTGGCAAACCTAATTTATTTACACAATAGTGCCATAACTGTAGCATTATATAGCTGTGTCTTGTCTTATTGCTAGTAACCTCAGAAAATGTAAGACTTATTGCATGCATCTTAATGTTAATAACCTCAGTAGTTATAAGACTTACTGCATGTGTCCTTTCTGTTTCTCTCTCTCGCACATGCGTGCACACACATACACAAAACACACACACCACAAATCTTGTTTAGTGTGACATGCAAGAATTATCAGTGTCTAGTAGTGTACCTGACTTCCGACCTCCAGGAACTGGATTGAATCCCAGTGTTATCTGTGTGCAGGGTTCCTACATATCCTGGAAAATAACAAATTCATTTTACATGTCTTGGAAGTGTCCTTGAATTTGACAAAATTCCTGGAAAAAATATTGCCTGTGAAATGTTAATTTTGTCTTGGAAATGTCCTGGAAAATAATATTTCCTTGGCTGTGGGAACCATGTGTGTGTGTTGGATGTTTTATTGGATCCTTTCAGTTCCCTAAGTAATGGTTTCAGCTTTATGTCCCAGGTTTGACCAGCAACAAGACTAAAAACTAACATAGGTCACTCACTCGCTTCAGTATGATAGAATATAAGTAGCTCACCCAAGTTGGTGTTCGTTACATCCACAAATGATGGGAATGTTCTCAAGAAATTCAAACACAAGTTCATTTTAGCTTTCTTTGGTCAGTCTTCATTTTGTTGCATATTTTCTGTGATCATTTCAAATAAAGAGCAACTTGTGACCTGGCCTATATCAATTTAACTGTAGTGTTGCTGAGCTCTAAAAACAAAGTTGGCTTCACTGATTTTTCCTCTTTGGAATTTCTTTAAGATTCTTAAAAATCACTCTATGATGGGTGAAAAATAATCTGTAATTTTGTAAGTTGTAAAGGAAGACAGCCTAAGTCCTGTCGGTGTTTAGTATTGTTGCTCTGATACATTTCTTGCATCTTCATCTGCACAAGCACAGACACTCTATTTCACTGTTTCTTTCATGTCGAATCGTTGTGTATAGATTTCTCTCAGTTATCACTTGCGCTTGATCGGTTTAGAGTCTGTTCATTTCTTGTATCTTTTCTCTGCTCTTCCTGTGTTGATTAATGATTATGTTGCTATTTTTATGTTCATGTTATATTTATTCAGACTAATATAGTGTGTATATATTTCTTTATCAAATTTGTTTACGCAATTGCACACACACACGCACACATATTGAGCTTTTTATAATTCTTGATCTTTCTGTACAGTTTAACTCAAAAGTTACCATTTTACTCATGTCTGCTGTTGATTAGGAAACATTAAGAATATAGCAACATTGCTTATTTGCATTATATTTCAGACATCAAAGAAAGTGAAAAAAATGGTGAAACCGTTGTATGGTATGCCAACACGTGATACACATGTTCTGATTGATGAGACAGCCTCCGTTGATCAACCTCTCATTACTGACTATGTGGATACTCCAGTAAAACATGGTATATCTCACTCAGACTCTATTCAGTAACACCTCATTGTGCCTTTTGGTATTATCTTGTTTTTGGGGGGGGGGTGAGATCGGCAGGATGGTATATGTTCTTACATCTCATTCTTTTCCTATTTGTATATTCTGTAGCTAAGCACAATAAAGACAAGTTCCCAGATATAGATGTTCCGTCAACCATCCAGGAAGATACCGCCGACACCAGATTATCAAAGATGCGGTCCTCATTGAGCAAGATGTCAAAGTCGGCTCAAAATGAAGTAACATTAGGTAAGCAGTAGTCATAAAAAGTTTACATTTATACTGTGCAAAATTGTTCATTATCTTGGAGTCACTATTAAGAGTATATGAAAATACTTACTGTGGGTCTGGAAACAGTGTTCTGTTACTCTGTGATTTTCATGAATATATTTACACTTATACAATATGAAATGAACAACAGGGAACTCGGAGAAACTATTAATTTGTATATTTTGTAATAAGAAATATAAAGATTCTGCAGTTATTTACTCATGGAGATGACTATTTTCAAATACCATTTATAGGTGATATTCATCAACGTCCAGCTGAAGATGATGTCTTATCCATGTCTATGCGTTCTGTGGCATCGAGCTGCTCACTGGCCTCAGAAGTTCTTCAGAGGGCTCGAGATAGACGTGAGCAATTCTGGGGCGTTTCTGGACGAGCTTAAATGTTCGACATTCTTCTTAAACACATATTTGTTATTTTTCAAGGTTGTTTTGTAGCTCCAATTAACTGATATAGTAGAATAATCACTTGTTTTTATAAATAGGTGTGTTAAAGGTGTAGTATTTATCTGACAAGTTTATTGCTGTGTTTCTGTTATGCATTATCAATCTGATATATATATATATATATATGTTTGTGTGTTTGTATGTGTGTGAAATAAAGTAGGATTTGTTTATCTGGATCAACAGATTTCAAATTCTTTTGGTACTTTCAGAGATTCATTAAATCCAATATCTAGGTTCAGGTTCTTGCAGTGGCCAGTTATACTGGTGATACATAATGCCTTACATTGGGTGTAATTTATGTAATATATATTATTCTGTTGAATCACTGACATTAGTAAAGAAGTGAGCTATCAAATTCAGTTGCCAGACCCAAAAATTGTTTAGGGAAAATTCTTGATTTTGGACTAAGATTGTTGGTTGGACTAACTGCTTTTGGAATCTGTTGGTTGTTAGTGTTAGTGCCTGTAAGTTATTTCGACCTTCATGTGTATGCTTTATAATGTATATATAAACACAGCGTATGTGCACATACACATATTGTAATTGAAGGTAAACACGTTTGTGCCATTAAATTCGTATTTCAATCAGATTAGGGATTTATTTATTAATGTACCAGTAATTGTAGAGATTGTATGAAATGTAACTTATTCCAAGGTAAAGAATACAATTTGCATAGATATTAATTATGAGATGATTCAGCATGACAGTTCACCTTCATGTTGATATTATATGTTATGGGTTCAATTATGTTTTGCAATTAGCGAGTCTTTTATGATTTTATAGAATTTTTTTCCGTTGTTTTAAACCCTTATTACTAGTTTCTGAGATGCAGATATCTCTGTAGTATATGATATTGTTTCGTGCTAGATTTGTAGCCACAGGATGGAGCTTTTTAATTTCATTTATGAATTAATTATATATCGCAGATGTTGATATTTAATATATCTTTATGCAAACTGTGATAATTTTTATGCAGCTTTATTCTGTATGTACTTTCCTACCTTTTGTTATGTATTAATATAGAAAAAAGTATTTTTACTAGCAACTCTTGTATGTAAGATATTTCTTTAGCGATATAAACACTGATGAAACTTATAGGGAGTGTAGCTGTTAATCTGTTATTTTCCCCACAAAACGTATTTAGCAAACTTAATTTTTGGTAAGTAGATTTTGGACAACAAATACGTTTTGCTTGAAGAAAAAATATAATTTTTCCAGTTGCATCCACACTGTAGAGCAGTTTAATAATAATGACCTAGTTAAATTCAGACATGTACAAATTTTAGTGTTAACTTTATTAAAACATCACATATTATAGTTATTATACACAAACTACTAATGTACAACATAGTACCTGCATACAGTTTCTCGCATACAATAATTAATAAGATCACTCAGTGAGATTATGTTATTCAACATGATTCTATGATGTTTTCCAAAATGGCAGTAATTTCCCTTTCTTCGCTGTCAGATTCTTCAGTTTTGTGATACAAACACTTCTCTTACCAGGCATAATTTTAAAATCATTTGTAGATGAAATGGGACTCTCATTTACTGTGTGTTGTTCTTTGTATAGCACGCCTACATATCAGTTACTTCATGGTAATAGACCTACCACCATGAATTCCTACAAGGAAATGGAACACACCTGGCTTAAATTTATACACCTTAAACTTCATGGTAATAGACCTACCACCATGAATTCCTACAAGGAAATGGAACACACCTGGCTTAAATTTATAAACAAATCCAGAGTTAATGGCAGGTGGTTTAAACAGACAGACACAAACATGATAGAGATTAGTTAACGACCAGTTATTATAAAGTAGCACAAAAGTTGGAAGCTGGATATTCATGCCAGCAAAAAGACAACAAAGTGTACTAAAAATTAAACTGAAGAGAATTTGAAGAAATCTTCACAAGATGCCACTCGTAAAACTCCATGGTAACAGCTGTATAGAATTTACCCCAAGGATTACAATATGATCGGGAAAGGACAAACAAGTTTTGGGATGTCATAATCTTGCATTGCCTTCTGTAGGATTTTATAATAACCTGTGGAAATAAATTACAACTAATTGTTGCTGACTGGAATGTGTGCCATGGAATCCAGTGAAGCTATAATGAATAAACTAGCCTACCGACAAATATTCCTCGTCACTGAATAAAAAAGTCAGATATCTAACAGACCACTCGAAGTCTACTAATCGTGAACTGAACTTAATCAGATGTATTCACTGTGATTGTTTTGCCCTTCGGATCATCAAATCTGTCCATTGTATTAATGCTGCTGAGCATTGCCACGCCAAAAGCCAGGATGGCTACTAGAACCAACATTGAGATGATCCCCATCCATATTGGTATGGTGAAGAAACCGATGCAGTCACTGGCCCTTCCGAACCGATTCCTGCCTATGCTGAAACCTTGCAGCTGAAATAGATTTATTTTCATACATGACCGGGAGCATACTCTGCACAAAAATGTGAACACATTTCTTTTCCTTGGGTATTTTATATAATAAATTACCAGCAGTAAGTGGCACAAAATTATCCCGATAGAATGATTAAGAGAGCTACCTGGAGATTCTTCATTTGGAACACACTAACAGCTACATCTGCGTGGTCTGTCGTATTCACCAACTGTTGAACCTTAGGCTTGGTGCAGTGGTAAGAGTGTTTGTATGGGGCATAGATTGATCCAACGACGAGAGGTAAATTAGTTTTTTGTTCATCATTTATGTGATAAGACACGTGCCAATCTTTCGCTTCCCAATAACCAGTCGATGTATTTCCAAATGTCACACTTGAAACCAAAATGAGACAGAATATAACACAAACAAATTAATGGAAAAAAAGAAGTTTTGTTATCATCTAGAGTTATAGAAATTTAAAACTGTTGACCAAAGCTTTTTTGGACAAATACAATCTCCCTCTTAAACTGTCAAAACAATTATGGTATATCTGTTATCATTATAATTTTTTTAATTGGAGGTCACCAAATACAACCCATTTCATAAAAAATATCAACTTACATCAAGTTCAGAGACTTCAAATCACCAACAGGATTGAAGTTTAGCACGAGTCTGTAAACAAAATATTATGTAGCAGATTTAATCATTCACAAGATCATTCTGCCAACATTATTTGATGCAAACATGAATTCATTTCAACCCGTCACTCTGCTGTCTGTCAAAATGAATGCCTGTCTGCATATTCAACAGAATATTTGACATTTTTGAAATACGACAGAATGTGTGAAACATAACTTACTGTGGTGTCGGAAAACATGTTGAACCATTTGTATCTGCCCTTGACTCTAGCTCCCATGTCATGTTTGTTGTTTTACCATTCTGAATCTGGAAGGTTATGTTCTCAGCATAGAAGAATATGCATGGTGAAATGTTATAGAAGTGATTCGGGATGTCTTCAGTAGCCAGCAGATGGCGTCCGAGGTAGAGGTGCTCCCTGGGAGACTTGGATGAAGAGCCAGCAGTATAGAGGGCACTGTACTGACGACCAAGTACATTCATTCTTGAAGACACAGTGCCTATTACTTCATCTGCAAAGAAATTATTATGACCATTACGGCCAAAAAATGTATCCAGCAATTTAAATAATTAATACGGTATAAGAAAATTTTAGACTACAAATAGGTATGCCCCACTCATAACACTAAATTTTACATTACATTTCTTTCACACAATTACTGAACACATAACTTAATTGAAACACACCTGCTTTTCTCAGATTTTCAGCCCCTGACAGATGGAAGATGATTAGATTACGTCCACCAGTGGTGAGGGGGACGTCATCAAGAGAATATGGCGATGTGAGCTCATGGACTTGTCCATCAAAATTCTTCTTCCATGAGCTAATAGCATCAACTGGTGATACAACACGAGGCAGGTGTGTAGAAGGATGGGTTGTCATCAAACTCTACCATGAAAAAGTATCAAGGCACTGGCATGAATTTTCAACGTAATGAAAATGGTTCAACAATAATTCTTACCAATTAAAAGATAACAGACTGAATATTCTCACCTCTCCACGTCGAAATTTGTATTAGTTAGTATGTAATACACATAACTAGACCTGCAAGGATACATGCCTTCACCATAAAACCATTGAAATTTTTTGTCAATCAATGTTTTAACCTTCTGATAAGGACCTAGTCTCCAAATTGATTTGAATATTTACTAGTTTCCATGGAAAAGCCCTGTCATGGTGTCTTTCAATTTATGTCAGCATCACCCACATATATCTTCTTTTCCTCAGGATTTTATTGTAAAACTATTCAGCTTTTGGCAAGACAAAATGTTGTATTCATGGTGTAATACTGAAGCCTTTAGATTATATCAGCTCACTCAATTTCAAAACATGATTTCACAAAATTTAAACACATTTTGCATATAAACATAAAAAGAATGCCCCAAACAGTAAATAATTGACAAGAAAGAGAAAATAGATTGTCCATTTTGAAGGTTTGGTGGCAAATGGTAGTGAAAGCATGGATTCTAGCAAATATATATCTATATTTTACAAAAGGAACAAACAAGTGCCACAGTTGTTCTATATAACCCACTAATATAACAACAACAAAACTGAAACTTAATACATCTTAGTGTGTGCTATACTGAATTATACAACACAGCATGTATAAACTAGCTCAGAATGAATGACAAATATTATGCTAAATGAGCAATTTAAACAGACTGGAACATAAATGGTGTATAATGTATCTATTCAGTTAACAATTTTACAGACGTTTTTCATTCCAGAAGTATAATCACCTTTATGTTGTGGAAGTCGCCTCCATCACTGTTCTGATTGTATGCATTGGCACTGTGAGTGATATCATCCAGACTTAGCTAAAAATGAGGACGAGATCAGAAATTTAGAACATCTTATAATGAACAGTTGGAATTGTATGATGATGATTGGGTGTTTTACAGCCACTTTTGTTCACATGGTAAGCAAAATGGGCCGATCGACCTCTAAAGGTAATGAAGTGAAGTCACAGATGAAATAACCTTCAGATATGCCCATGCCGAGATTCGAACATGGTGGTAGTGATCTGTGGTCCATGCACTACCAACTAGACCATGGAGGCTGTAAATATGTTTGTTCTGTGATCAAAATATTAGATTCCTTGTCTACTACAGCACAAACTAATTATAGTCATACACATGCACAAATATGTGTGCAAGCATATGCGCAAGCACACGGCGTACAATACCTGATCCCGAATGAACACCAAGATATCTTGAGCATTAGCTTGACTCAGCTGTCTCAGTACGGTATCAACAAAATCATCACTCGTCACAGAATGTCCAGCTGCTGGAGTCTTTAAATCCGGTACACTATAAAAATAATATAAAGCTTATGTTAAAACTTTCACATCTGATACGATATAGAAATAAATGTAAAGTTTTGAAAATCGTGTAAAATATCAATATGTAAACAATCTTTCAGATCAACTCCGATAGAAGATTCAAAACAAGCTTTCAGATGAAATGCTTCAATTCACATTTGGATTTTCAAGACAAACACTGAATTTTTCAATAACAACGAGGTGTCCATGTTGAAGAATGTCATAAATTATGACATCATGTCGATGACTTCTGGATGCGATGGCAATAGTTAAATACTGTTGACCGTTAGGGAACAGCGAATGCAGGCAGATGGTCACCTGCTGCTTATCATTCCTGTCATAACAGTCCATATGCAAAAAGATGGTGAGAGTTCAAGATGAAGATTCAAATAAGCAAATGATGCTCACGGATAGACGATAAAAATTCTGGGATCAAGGAATAATGCTCCTTAGTGAAGAGGTCTATCATTGATTGTGAAAGAAATGATGAGGTGAAGCTTTTAATTGGTTATTGATGGGCTATAAAATTATTATACACTAGCCCTGCTAACCAGTATATAGATTGTGAGCTCGCTGCGAGTGTTGGAAAGCTGAAAAAAGTAGTACTTAGCTTCAGCACTGGTCACACGTACCATGTTTGGCTGGGAGTAGGATGGTAGCTCAGGGTAGGATAAATCATGTTTTCCAAAAAATCACAAATTATTATTTTTTAATTAATCCAGATTGTTTTTTATTTAAATTCGTTTTTCTCAATTCTGCCAACAAGCCCATGTATTTCTTTGCCATATTTCTTGCATGTTGCCTGACATACTGCTTTCCTGACAAATTTAGTCTTATCAGAGTATAAACACACACAATCCTGTGTTCTGCCAGACATGGGGAAGTTGACAATATACTGATAAATTACCAGCTGTAAATTACACATTCCTGAAGTCCAAAAAATTGCATAGTCAGGTTTTTAATTCTGGTATGTATTAGGCATGAGATAACTATCAGTAGTGAATCAATGTGACTGCCCACTTTATATACCCATCCTAGCTAAATACCAAGATCTTAACATTAACTCAATGATCCCCTAAATGCATAAAAAAGATGCGACTTCATGTGTCAGATCAGCTCCAAATTCATCCCATTTAGCACAATAAACCAGCATAGCTTTTTTACTGATCTCCCATAATCATCCCAACCACACATTGTCACTGATTAGTTAAGCCGACCCAGTCTCGGCTTAATGGCTGCAACCTACGGTATGTCCAGACAGAGATATAATTCTGTAATGGATAGAACTAATAACTCATCATAACAGATATTAAATGTATTTACTGTTACTTAAACTTCATGGCACTTATTTTATCTGCTAAATATTAATCCATAAACAACACATCATATGTTTTATTTATGAATATGCTAGTTGTAAATCAATCATCCAATGTAATAGAAAATTTCAGCTATCAGTTCAAACCACATGAAATATCTACATATTTAGACATGATCCTATGCTAAGGTTTCAGTTATGACCCAATTAAGTGTATGAAATTACTCACATATCTTAGCAAACAACAGAATAATACTGGGAATGTTGCCCTCAATAACACAGGTCGGGTGTCTTTAAAGTCACCTTGACTTGAGTCTTGCCAGTGTTCTATCAATAATACTTTTAAACCATCAAGTTAAATTTTGCTATACATGCAAAATTTATAATTTTAATAAATGCAGCCTTCCTTTTCTTAACTGCACACAAATAAGTTAACTAACTATACTCTACAGTTAGATCTGCAATCTAAGTCTAAATGGTTAAAAACAAAAGCTAACGACAAAACGAGGATGATAGAGCCTAGACTAGTAGAGCCTAGATCTAATTATGACTAATAGATAGGAAGACTGAAACGTGCAACATAATAATTTACCGTACCATAATTAAGCCTAGCTCTCAATGCTAAGAATAAATACAGTCGTTTCTGAATTAATTCGGAAAAGTATAAACATGAAATTCAATGACTATGACCATCACCATGGCATGTTTGGCATGTAAGGCTTCACCAGTTCATCATCTGTAAATGTCGCAAATTCCTAGAATCACATTTTGCGAAAGACGAATACATAAATATAACGTATTTATGTCATTAACTTACTTCTTGTTTCCCCAAATCAAGACAGGAACAACGTCATTTGATACGCAAAAGCCAACATTCAAAAATAAAATTATCATCAATGACAGCTCCATCTTGTCTGCATAACATCAGATCACATGATGACATTGATCGGTTGTACTATTTTGTTCAAAAACCTACATAAAAACCCTGCATATTTCGTTTCTTGGCAGGTGCTCTTCAGTAAGAACAGCAACAATTTTGACTAGGTCTGTGCACGTGGTATACTAATCTGGGGATAAATATAAAATACTGGACTGAAGATTGAACCAAGGTGGTAGAAATTTTTGGCCAACCACACTACCCAATTATAAAGAGAAATATCACTTTACTCATCTTTTCATCACACAAATAAAAGTAAGTCACTCATTATAAGTACATGACCCTATTATTGCTTTGTTCACAGGAAAAAGGTTTCCCAAATTAGTCAAAATGTCAGCGTTATTTAATAAATCAATTTCGGTCAGAGATATATTAAAATTTTGCCTAGAAATAAAGCTACAGTTATTTTAATACTTGCTTTTGCTAGCATCTCACGTGGACAAATATGCCAGAGTTTTAATCAGGAATCTTCGGGAAAATTTGGAATGTTGACGCTATATTTGACGAACATAGACGCCAAAAACTCACCTTGGCCTAGTTTAACCCGTATTATGAATTTCATAATGTCATTGTTAAATGTGTAAAATTGTGTATTGTGCCGCTTATTATTGTGCAAATGGATCTGCCAGTGGATGGAGTATCCATTTGTTCCCCAAAACAACACGGATTTGCTGGATTGGATGTGAAACATGAACAGAGTACAGTGGAAGCTAACCACTGCAATCTTTGGTGGAACGTATGTACACATTATCAATGACTGATGAAAGTTTCGGGATTTAAGGATTTAGGTAACATTTCAATGGAAATATGATAGTTGGTCGCTAGCATAGTTTTCAGTGTGGCAGTGCATTTGATAGGGAATAACATAATTGTTTGCTACGTTATATTAACTTCGAAATATAAATCTTTTTCTTGTGATATTTATCTGAGCAGCTCGGAACAGATATTATATGAGTTAAGGAGCCCAAGCGTTGTGAGGGTTGTCGTTGTTATAATGTCTAGCATCCTGGTTCTAGCTGAATACTAGAAAGGTTTTTGTTCAGTGAGTTGGGGGCATCATTTAACATTATCATGAAGCCATCTATGACTTTGTGAACTGGAACACCAACATTTGAATTGATGTAGAAAAATTAAACAACATAGTTACCTAGAGCCAGTACAGTGATGTAATAGTGGTATGCCTAAACTATCGAAACTCAGCGACTAGATAGTTTCACATTCCACATTAATTCAATGTGTTTGCAAAATAATTAATGGAATTGCGATTGTATAATTGCCTAGGAGGATTTCACTTGCAAAGAAAATATACTTAATTAAGGTAACAGTTCACCCTCAGATAATATGAATTAAAGGTGTGTACTGCGTATAAAGGTAACCTAAAATCCGACACTAATAATCACAAACTCTATTTGGTATCACAGATACAAGGAAATAATCACAATTACTGGAGGTGGCCTTTACAGCTAGCTTCCTCAAATGCCAGGCGATAGTGGTGCGTGTGTGTTCTTCGTGTGACTTTTAAGAAGGTAAGAAAAATAATTTCTTGTGGAAATTAGTGAAATTGAAATCTCGTTTGTTAGTCACGTGACAGACCTCTTTCCCCGTGAACGTACAACCAAGATGGGTTAGTTTTCAGCACGTGTTGTTTAATTATAATACTATCAAGTATATATTGAACAAGTGCATGTCATTATTTTGAAAAGATACACATTAAAACACGAGGAATTCGAATATTAATGTTTAAAGTTATAGTCTTCTATCGCTTTATACATTTTGAGTCTAAAACCACTAGACTCAGTATGCTAGCCTAGTGACTAGACTAGACTCTAGTCAGTAGATCTAGTCTAGAATAGATCTAATCATAAGCCGATAAGCCTCATAAGGCTCTCCAGGAGACTTGAATATTCCAAAAATCATGTACTATATAGTATAAAAATAGTCATAATAGCTGATAGGTCTAGTTTAGCGAGACTAGCGAGTAGATTTCATATTAGTTATTACGACAGAGTTACTCAGTTAGTAGTTATCAGACAAATTTTTTTGGACAAAATAAACATGATCATACATATAAAAACTCTCAATCATTATCATGATAACTATGACAACAGTCGACTCATTACACTGTACTTGTCTGTAGACATATCGGCCATCCATTTGAATCGCCATTTAAATTTAATAATTTTAGTAGGTTAATTAATTCAGTCATTGCATATATATATATATATATATATATATATATATATATCTTTCATGATTCTTTGTGATAAAGCCCCAATATCTCTACTTCGTCATACAAGTAAACTTTAATCAAAATTATCAGGACTCCAAAATTACAGCTGAAAATGTTCGAAGTTACGGGGTGGGTCACTCTTAATCTATTAAATTTTCTTAATATTTATTGTTTTACCCCACATTCTCAATTTTTGCTCAATGCAATGTAAGTGTGAAATGTGTAGTGTCTATCTGAGTTGTGTAATTTTGTTATTTTAATTTAATCACACTGCCAAACTAGGCTTTCGAGACATAACTGTCCATTCCTCTGAACCAAGGTGGTAACAACTATTGGCTATTCGCTCAAAAACGTTGAATGGTTCTGATCAAGTATGTGAAAAATCTGATTGAGCAATAGATACTTGGGAACATTGTCCTTATTAATGGAGCATAAAGCAATAGCTCAGTTGCCAGTTCAGGTAATTGTTTAACTGTTCACTTGGTGTTGCATCGTTTTGGCAATATCCGGTGAGGCTGGTCAGCGAGGGACTTTGAAAACAACATACAAATCCTACGATTTAGATAGAGTATGGAATATATAGGCAGATATTTACCTTTTTTCTCAGCAGCTTGGTTCCACATATATGGAAAAATACAAGTCTGAAAACCAGAGTTTTAATAAGAATATTTCAGAAGGCCTGTTTAAAATGGAACGTGTATACAGGAGATCCTGGAGATGACAATTATTAATTGCCTGTTAGCATCAATGACATGCACTTAACATGAAAAGGAAGTATATTTTCTATTAGCTAAATGGTATTCCAGCCAAAAACTATAGTCAACCACAAACAAGTTTTGATAATTGTGAGTAACTGGTGGATTATTACAAGGCGTTTTCAGTATTGTTGAAACCACTTGCCACTAGGGGGGCTGTTTAGTAAAGGGTCATATAAAATATTAACATCCAATCATGGAGCAAGATTAGGCAATACTGTGGCACTGTTGTCTTGGACTGTAGCTTTAAAAAAGTACCACATTCCATGGAAATACTCACTTTGTTTAGTGGCTCAGTGACAGTAAGATGGTGCATAGGCAATTAGACTTTGGATGGTTTGGCTTTACAGCCACCAATAATAGAGTACAAACTACTGTCATCAAGTGAGAATGCAAAAAAATAAGAAAGATTGTTAAAGCTCTAAGCGAGTTCAATCATTTATTCCATCTTGGAAATACCATTGTCTGTGTCTACTAGGCCCAGAAATTCTATGTTATGTACAGTTTGTGTAAGTCATAATATATCATCAGACTTCAGTAAAAACATAAAGGGTTCCTCTATGGTCTAGCAGTAGTGTGTTGGACCACAGATCACTACCACAGTGTTGGAATCTCGACGTGGGCAAATGTGAAGGTTGTTTCGTGTTTGACTTTGCTTCATTACCTTTGGAGGTCGCTCAGCCCATTTAGCCTACTATGTGCACAAAAGTGGTCATAAAACATCAATCATCATCAGTAAAAACATAAATTTGTTTTATATGCTATACATGTATAAAGACGCGTTAATTTATAAAACAATTTGCAAAAAAAATCGGGGCAAGTAAACTTTGGGCCAGTGCAAGTGGATTTTGGGCCTCACTTGCCAATTTTTTTTCATTTAATGGACTGCTTTCTAACTTATTGATGTTTTAATATTTTTTACCATACAACTGCAGGGTGTTCTGATACAATGTAATGCTTGTCAGGTTGATATAAATTTAGGAAAAGTGGTGTGTGTTTTCTACACGTCTATATCAGTGTCTGGATATATATTGGAGGTAGACCATCAGAGATTGACCTCCCCAGAAGGCAGGACAGTGCCCTCCCCCCTCCCCTGTGGCTGTTTGTCCAGATTTGGCAACTGAGCCATTGAAAGTGAATTAGTGTTAATTTGAAACAGAATTTGCCTTTTCAAAATGTTAAATCACTGTTCCTTTAGATGTGCAATAACTGCATCGCAGGAAAAATATACAGTCTACAATGTGCTTACAAAAGTTCTGGCATGGCATTTTCTGCTAGGTTTTGGTAAGAATATATTTTCATGCTAGTACTCTTACTAAACAATGTTCTAAAATTATTATATTTATATAGTTGAATAAAATTAATGCAGGATTCTAATAAGTGTGGTTCCCCATGTAAACAATTGAATAATGTTCAGTATAGTTTTAGTGCTAAGCCAAGAAGTTTCTAGTTATGAACTAAATAATAGATCTAATGACAGCTAGGTATAAATTATGCTTGGAAAGTTGTCACAATTTATCAAACAGGTTCCAATATTGTCAGGCAAAATGCAGTGTGTTAATAAACCTTGCTGTGTGCAACAAAAGGGGCCATCCATAATTATCATCAAGTGTTTTCTGGCCCCCTCCCCCCATGAAAGTATAAAATTTTTGAAAATGGTGACAAAATATTTCATAGCTGATATATTTTGCCAAAAATATGTCGTTCTAACGAAGCATTATTTACTTATTTTGTCAATTTTTTTATTTTCATTCATTATATGAAAATAACTTAACTGAACTAACAGTCTGCTGGAAAAATAAGTAGAAAAATAATAATTTGACTAATTCTGCACACTTATTAAAATTCACGAGGGAGGGAATGACCAAAGGGCACTTAGTTTTATAAACAAGAGTGTGTTCTTGTCATATCCCTGCTCTCCCATATATAGTTTGTATGCTTGCAAAAATGGTGATAAAAATGGATGGCCCCTAGAGTGTAATTCTACTTTTTGTTTCATGTGGATTTCCGGGTGGTCCGATGGTGCAAAGATTGGAGCATTGAGCTGCAAACATCCATAGGTCAATAGCACCTGGGTTCAAATCCTGGCTGGGCTGTGTGAGAAGAGTGTTCTAGCATTCCCTTCCCCTTATTAATGTTGGTGGTCACAGGCCATTTAGCCTAACACGTGTCACAGAAGTGGCAATAAAACATCAACAACATGTTTGCAAACCTCCCAAGTTGTGTGTTTGATATCCATCTGATAGTTTTATTTCTGGGATGTTTCCCCAGGCATTTGTCTCTCTCTCATGTGTCCCAGGTGTGACCAAGATGGAGTCAGACTGAACTAGTACTGTGTATTTTATATTGGCACGAAAGGTAATGACAGCAAGCAAAAGGGCGTGTATGACGATTGTTTGTTTTTAGGACACTATGGTGCAGTTTTGTCATGCATGCAGTAATATTAATATGAAAGATATTTGGTTGTTTTTACTTAAGCAAGGTACTATTTTTAATGTAGGTAAGCCTCACGGAATTCGAACAGCCCGTAAGATGCGGGATCATCGCCGTGATCAGAGGTGGCATGACAAAGACTACAAAAAAAGTCATTTGGGTACAAGATGGAAGGCTAATCCTTTTGGCGGTGCTTCCCATGCCAAAGGAATTGTACTGGAGAAAGTGTATGTATCCATTGACTCCAGTAATTTGAATAGTTGGCTTAGCAATATTGTTTTCAATATGTTGGTAATAAGCTTACTGATGGGCAAATTAATAAAGTATGTAATGTTCTCCTCAGACATAGGTCAGTTCCATATGGTCAATTCCATATAAAATTTATCATTTCCATTTTTACCTACTATTTTTACTATGAGTAGGAAATCCGAGTACCTACTTTGAATACCTACTCCGAATAGTTTATATTTCAAGTAGGATTGTCATGGAAGAAATATTGCTGAATTAAAACAAATTTTGTAGCAAATTTATCAATTCCAGTTTTGTTTAAATAATCAATTTTAGAATTACTGGGAAATTCGAGAACTGAATCGACCCCATGTCTCGTTCTTACAAAACTAAAAACCTGCCAACGTTTTTCTCAATTTCCTTTTATCCTATCCTAGTTGTTGCTAGGTTTGAAATCGCTGCCAATCTGTTTTAATGTGACTTTATTTTTAATAGAGGTGTCGAGGCTAAGCAGCCAAATTCTGCCATTCGTAAATGCGTTCGAGTACAGCTGATAAAGAATGGCAAGAAGATAACAGCCTTTGTACCAAGGGATGGCTGTCTTAACTATATTGAGGTGAGTGAACTGGAAATGTTCTTTAAACAGTGAACAATCAGACGGAATTAATCCTACTGCTTTAGCCCGAAATGAAGGTTTTGGGTGTGCAAAATACCAAACAGGATGTGCAGAAAAAAGTAATAGGATTATGTGCACTAGCCATGTAAAATGCAGCTGCATGGTTGGTTGGCTAAGCCTATGCTACTGCTTAAGTATTTGAATCATGAAGAAACTAACTTAATGGTATGATGCTGATTGCTTCCTTCGTTATAGTTTTGCTTATAGAACTGTTTTAACTGATGAATGGTTTTGGGGCAAAATTTTGTTAATGTATGCATGATGTTTAATGGCGCAGTATTCTGTTGCAGGAGAATGATGAAGTTCTGATTGCTGGATTTGGTCGTAAAGGTCATGCTGTAGGCGACATCCCTGGTGTTCGTTTCAAGGTAGTGAAGGTAGCCAATGTATCATTGCTGGCTTTATACAAGGAAAAGAAGGAGAGACCACGATCTTGAATTCGATGCCAACTACGATGCTTAAGGCTGTACGTGTGTACGAGTGATAATAAATAATGCCTTCATTATTTACTCTTGATCATTTGAATGCCGGAATGGTTTTGTTGATGATGCAGTGTGTGAAACTAACTTATAGCCTTACTGGACCTGCAGGTCTAGTAAACTATTTTAACACTAGACCTGCTGTGCTGACACTAGACCGAATGAGTGCAAAAATTATGGTTCAGACCTCCTTGAAAATTAAACATTACGAGTTTATCACTGAGTTAATAAACCTTGCCAACTAATGTTTGCTGCCTTTTACACTTCGGGTCATAGCCCAGAGCAGTGGAGGTGGAGCTTCGTGGTTTTCAATGTAGGCTGGATTCACGGTTTGAACAATGATCTACTGCATAATAAAATTGGAATTCAGATAGGAAAATACTTCTGTGATAGATTAGTTTCTTGTTGTTCAGCATATTCCATTATTAAATGTTGTTATTGTGAAACAATTAGAGTAAATACTTCTTTAGTGAAGTCCGCTAGTATCGGTTATTGCTTGAAAATTATTGCTCTATCAATCAATACATTTGTGTATCACAGTATATCCAATTTGATGAGTATTTTTGATCCAAATAACACGCCCATTTGTTTATTAGAATTATGCCAACCTAATCTATGCCGACTCGTTATCAGTAATGTGCACATGCACCATGAGCCTACTGCTAGATGATGATGCTACACGAAAAATGTCTACAAATAAAACAAATCATTGAAGATATCTCTGAATTGTCCTGGTAAATGATTGTGTTACAACTGTCTTGTCCATCTTCGATATTATTATGAATGGCCAAAGATGTGTATTGAAGAAACACTATGGGAAAGGCAACGCCTATACATAAACTTCAGTTACGAATAAATCAATCCACTTGTACACAGGAATTGTGTTCTGTGAACAAACACATAGAACTTCCAATTTATTCTATTTTGTTTACTAAATCAGTCTTTTTTGATAGAAATATACTAAATATCACCTTGTCTTTCATTTTCCTTTACTGACTGTTCAAATCATGGAGTATTATCACCGGCAATGATCATTAAAATATCTTGCTTACACACTGAAAAGGAATGGGGATCCAGACCGATTAAAACAAACCGTTTGTAGTAGTTCTAAATCCTGCTGCCAGATGTTACTAGCTTAATTGGCAAGGTCCAATACGTTGGCCTGTTTGCAATACACGTTAAAGCAATTCTTTGGTTGTCAGTATCCTTTTCAAATTTATCCAATAGCTTTAACAAATTTTCTTTGTGTGAAATATATTGATTTAAAAGTGTAAAACCTTAAATATCATATTTGTAACTGACAATGGTTCAATAAAATGGTGCGTATGCGGAGTTTGTCTCCTGTCAGCATTCAATAACCTTGTATTCACACCAAGCATGTGTGTATATACTATCGCATAATTAATTATCCACATAGTTGCCAGCTGAAAGTGATCCATGAAATACAAAACTTATTGCGACGTTTCTATCAAAACAAACAGTTTATGCATTACATGCAAGGTAAAAGTGACCAACCATTAGAATAAAAGTAATACCTATTAGATAAATATGAAAATGGCCACCAAAGAATTGCTTTAAACATGACGTGTCACTCGTTTTATGCAACAAACACGTGGTCGACAATAATCGAAATAGAAAAGACGCCAAAATTCCAGGTGATATATTTTAGATGTCTTGTGTGTGGGCCTAACATTTTGTCTTTGCTTTAAAGGCTAATCTGTATACTGTAGATCAGCTTAATTTGGCGACAACAAAAATGGACGACTTCATCATTTTGAACATATTGGTGACAGAAAAAAATGGCGAATTTTGGACTGTCAGGAAAGTTGATTTTTTCTTTCTTTTCTGGGCCATTCAGGGAAAATCATATTTCAAAGCACACCATTATTCATCAGCCATATCCAAATCTGAAACAGACTAGATCATTGGCCTTTATTTAAAGAGTAATTCCATTCTAAGCAGAGGGCCCTGAAACACTGGTCCTGGTCGAGCATTAATGTCGCACACTGATGATGGATAGTTAATTAGTGGCTCCTACTAAAATGACTGAATTCTCTTCTATTACGAATAATAATAATTACAAAAACTTCTATAGAACCAATATCCTTGAAAAGAAGCGAGCTCAGTGGTGCACCTAGTACAGGGGATGGGCGAACTCATACAATGATCATATTAGCACTTTGTGATTAGTTTATTCACTGGCACATGGGCTGGTTTCATGATGCATTTACATGGTTTGGCCTACAAGGTTTCTCTTGTGTGAAAATATATGTAAGTACCTTTTCATAAAAGGATTGTGAAGAAAACTGTCCTCCGACCTATGATTTGGTATCGTCTTCAAGTCACTTGGAACATCAGAAACTACTTTAGATTCTTACCATTTAAAAAATCAGTAATTCGTTTAAAGTGCAGAAATTAGTATGACCAGTTTAGTAAATCGTCTTTGTGATGGGGTGTGATGAGAATAGGCGATACACAAGTGCCAAGCTAAATAAATTGAAACAAAAACACAAAAATCTAACAATGGTTCCAGAATTAAGGTGAAAAAATTTATTCAGCAAGGTTATAGAAATAAGACAAATATACAGTTCTCAAGCAGGTGTTTTAAGTGCAGTATATATACAACTGGTTTTATACATCAATAGCATATAATACTGATCAGTAATAACATGCCAAGATAACAAGAGTTGGCAGCTATGCTAATTTGTTTACATTTCAGTCAATTCATACGATGTTGATATCCAATAGTGACAATTAGAATACAACTTGCTCACTCGTTTCACACAAAATACAGTGATGTATATTTGTTACTTTCTTGGATGTCGATGGAGAATGAGAAACTCTAGGAAGCTATTTTCTTAAGATAAAAGCAACACGATTATAAGTATTCAATATTTTACATTAATGCAAGAATTACTTTAATATACCATTTTCACACACGTGCAGGTTACTACCCTCATGAAGACTAAAAGCGGATGGATTATATTTTTGCTTAGAAAAAACTGGCTTTATTCACTATTGATTAAATCCACATAGCTGCTAATGTCTGTGTTTATAGAATTACAATCGTGGGGAGGTTTGTAACATATAGAATATTTGTTAAGGCTACCGACAGTGACTGGATGTGTCTGACGGCTAGCATCTGGAGCAAGTATGTTGAAGCCGTGATTTGTGCAACTGTGGGCTGGATTCTGACTCCACACGTTATAATTCCACAAGTGATGGCATGGGGCGGCCAGCCCAATGCAAGAACTCTTGTCATGTACATCAGTAATATCTGCTTCATCAGCCTGTATCATGGGTGATAGGTTTAGTGGCCAGCTGCACACCCCAGATTCCCGAAATCCAGAATCTTGCCAGCCGATGGTTGTAGGACATTTAACAGATGTACATTCGCTACCAGAGGCCTCCATTGAGGCCTGGCCCAATTTTGTCTCTTGATCTGGAATGCTGTCCGCGCGAATCAGCTGAATGGGGTTCTGACCCTGGATCCAATCGAAGACGGTGCATAGATTAGCCGGCAGTGCTACCGGGCACCACATGCTGATGCCATTCAAAATCCGGAGATGCTTCTCTTCTGGAAAATAAACTGTGACCACTTTGGAGGAGATCCTTTCCCCTAGACTGAGCAGAGCATTCAGTGCCAAGACGATGCTGTCATCACCAGCCGGTCGTTCATCTTGGAGATATGACACAGTTTTGACGATGTTATCAGAGCTGACTATAACAATGAAGTCTACTCTTTCTATCATATCTTGTACATCAGGCTTACTGATGACATTGTTTTTACACTCTATGTCGGATGGTTGTAAGACTTCACATATTTCAGTCAGAGCCCGAGATAAATCCAGTGACCGCTGGATGTGTTCGGTACTACTCTCTTCGTACAGTACCAGCACCTTCTGACATTTGACGATGGAATTATCTGGAATCGAAAGTGATACCAACTAATAATTAACCGAAACAACATTTTGTCAAGTGTATCCATGTAACGATTTAAAAAAATCTAAACCAATTCCTGACACCTACGATGTCATCTGATCCAATTCTTTTTACAGAAACTGATACCTGTTATGACGTCATAGCATAACGCATGTTCTTGCGATTGAAAGCAAACAATTATAAAACTATTAGGTGTATGCCAGTATTGATTTCCGTTTGATGCTAGTCGTGGGTTGAAACACGGGACCACTATATGCAGTCACAAATCTTTAATAAACACCTCGAGTGCTCGTTAATGAATGTGAGAAGATCCAGACTTGTTGATATCTCATGGAGGTTTGTTACTCATTATACATAACACTGGGTTGTTACTGTGGTTAAGATATTAACCAAATGATTGTTGACTTCTTTCAGGCAAGTCTCCTATGAACTAATGAATGCAGTTTATCACTTTCTTAACTATATCCCATTACTACATACCCGTCTTCTCCAGTGTAACTCTAGGCCGTTTGCTGACCACAGGACAGGGCATTCCTTTCTTCCAAACTATAATATAAATAATGATATATATGTGTGTGTGTGTTGTGGTTAATGTCAAATCAGGTAATACATATATTACCTGAAATATTTAGGTGATATATGTATTACATCTAATAGGTTTTCATGTAATACCCATACTGTCTAAACATTTCAAGTGATTTTCATATCTGATTATACAGATTACCTGTAGCACATAAATGTATGTGGTAGACATGTATACATATGTGTGTGTGTGTTTGGTTAAACATGTATAGGTAGATGCATGAAATGGGTGGGTGGATAGACATGTATACTTTGTGCGTGTGTGTGTTTGCATTTAAAACAAGTTTCTTGCCCCAAATTTCTTAAACCAATGATAAGTGAAGGTACTTTAATGAACCTGTAGTCGTTTAAATATTTACCAGTCAACAGGCATGGCTGTTGTCGCTGGATGAAACAAATACCAATAATACTCAGCAACACAACCAGGACTCCCGCAAGTACTCCTATAAGCACTCCATATGTTGGAATCACTCTTTTGTCAGGATCAGATAAAATCTTATTGACTGCAAGAAAAAAAAACCATTATTTAATCGCCAAAACAATTGTACTACGAATAAGTGACTAAAATGTAAAGCTTGTCTATTGTTTTGTTATGACCATAGGACTGAAACTCAAGAAAGGTCACAATTTGTTGTTTGTAGAGTTTCTAACCACAGAAACATAGTTTCAAATTATTTGGCACTGGAAACCAACCCGGCCCGATAGATTGGTAATAGATGGAACATAACTGGCATCCATGTGGGAGTTAACTGTTACAGATTTTTCTCATCTGTGAATCGCCAGCTAAAATATCTAACAGAAAACAACCGTGACAACCAACAGAAGATTTTCAAGCTGAGATTTGACGTAAGTGATCCGTGCTACTTAATTTCGTCAGCCCTAGAAGATATAAGGATGTGGAATAAAACACAGCAAAATTGTGACTCTTCCTGTTACTTTTTTTCTTCTAATCACCCTGAAAATAGTATCTACTATGTCATTAATTAGGTATCAGGAAGGGTGGAGCTAGATATTGATGGTTTGATATTATATGACCACATAAAGAAAACTTCTTAGTAATTAATTGTTACACAAACATAATCATCTTCTTTTCAATTAATTACATTCTGCATGTTACATAACTATACAATTTTAGTGTGATGTTAAACAACATTGTTATACAAAGCGAAACTATGTACATGTATCTGTGTGTCAAGTAGTATATAATATATTACAATTCAATCACAAATGAATAAATTATGTAGATAGAGAAAAAAACTGCTTAATAATTATATGTCAAACATGTACCTGCTCATGTTAAATTGTGTTTAATTAAAAGTTCACATTATTACAATTACTCCCGAGCAGATGGCCCTGCTTTTATATCTAACATTAATGGGTTTAAAATGATAGCAACTAATTTCAGTCAATCTGATTTCAATACGAGGTCCAAGTAGATATATATATATATATATATATATATATACACACAAACATTTAAATGAATCATCTGAAACAAATGGCATATTTTTGGTAAAAGTACTCGAGATGTAATCTGAAAGTATGAGCATTTTATGTATGGATGCACTCAACTACAAGTATTTACTACTTCACATCATGTAATAAATACTTCCAAACAACAAGTACGTCGGTACCTGACCCCAACTCTGGCTGCGTTTCTATTACTGAACAAAGGTTATCCGAAGTAGCAAAATCACCAAATAATGAACTGCATTAGTTACCCAAGTAAGAGCCTTTTGAAGATATTGTTAATTAAAAGATTCTTTCTGCCACAAACTGGAGCTATGATTTGGGAAGTTTTTCTCCAGAGTATCGGATGAGAAGATAGATAACAGATAAGACGTCTTCAACTAGTCCGTTCGATGCAAGTTATACAGAGGACCAGTGAAAACAATAAGTGAGACATCAAAGCTTGACAGGATCAGGTATGGATAAAATCCAGTTCTGGTGAACTAAAAATGCCTTGCAAATCAGACATCTAAACAGTATTGTGTCAGGAATTATTTTAATCAGTCGGAAGTTTTTCTCCAGAGTATTGGATGAGAAGACAGATAACAGATGAGACGTCTTCAACTAGTCCGTTCGATGCAAGTTATACAGAGGACCAGTGAAAACATTAATGTGGCAGTACAATACAAGTTGTGGCATAATTAATTCACCTGAGACATTGTATATGGATAAGGTGGTATGATGCTGAATGAAGACCAGTTCAGTGAATACAGTACTTCCATAACTCAGTTGGTGTATGTGTGTGTGACCATAATAACAACTCCTCCTACATCCATTATTTGAATAATGCCAAGTGAGACATTAAAGCTTGACAGGATCAGGTATGGATAAAATCCAGTTCTGGTGAACTAAAAATGCCTTGCAAATCAGACATCTAAACAATATTGTGTCAGGAATTATTTTAATCAGTCTGAAGACAACCTGACATGATCCAAACATAACGAGCAGGAAAAGACTGGAACTCTTAAAAATTAGTCACAGGTAATAGCTGGCCATCCATGCATGATTAAGAGAATCCTGGACAAACAATATTGCGATTCATACGTGCATTGAAGCACTTCCATTGTAGGCCATTATTGAGTCACTTCACCTATCACAACACCAGTAAATGTGTCAGGGATTCAGTAATAGATTATATTGGTGAACAACCGTCAATTGTAACACCTATCAAGAAAATGTGATGGTTTAGAACTATCATACAGGCTGAGAGGGCCAGGAAAACTACCATCATACAGCAGCAGGAAATACTGTCGATTAAAGACATGGTAACTGAATGGTATCAAGGACTGTTCTGGGCCAAAAACAAATTAACCATTGAAAATAGCCAGTGGTAAGAACTGAAATGAGTAGATGGAATTTGCTTACACCATTTAGTTATCCCAGCAGATATTGATCTAAGGGATCCATTGCTAATAAATACATCTAGACAAAATATCTGGTCATTATAATCTCAATCACCAACAATGATGTTTGTACAACATCATTTAAATGCGTTTTTAATTACATTTTGGTGATATAAACACGGTTACCTTTTGGAGACACCTGTGTAAATGCCACAGACGTACTGGCTATGTCTGTTGCTGTCACAGCATGGGTCAGACCTGTGCTACTTATCACCTGTGTACTATCTACTATCCATGAACTTCTCTCCGTCTCTGTACCATGCTCGGGAGGAAGAACCAAATCTGTAAACATTATTCACAAAACTCTACGGTCAATATTTACCAAACTAGTGTGTGTGTGTGTGTATATATATATATATATGTGTGTGTGTGAGAGTGTGTGTGTGCACACGTACAATGTATATCACCCCGAAGGCTCTTGACACTGTCATTTCCCTTGAAACACATTTTCTTCCATGTTAAATATGCAAAAATGTGGAATCATTTCATACCCACTATAAAGTGAAATCATGCTAATCATGCTAATCATTTCCCCATATGGCACCAACTACCTACGCCTAACTTGCAGCCAACAGCCACTTACTCTTCCGATTGACTGTAAATTATCAACGTGTCATTTGAATGGAAGATCAAAAACTAGTTGTGGATTTTACCATATTAGATGAAGTCATGTTTAACTTTGTCAATTGAGAGAGCGAGCGAGATCTTTGTTTGTGGTCTCACCTGGAACGCATGGATGAGGGGGTACTTTTTAGTCTGAAACATCCCTCGAATTCAAGTTAGACTCGGTCTCAAATACTTGACCTGGAGGTTTGTAACACAGTTCTCTATCTACTTTGGCATTACATCATTACATAATTGTTTACATAAATTTTATGTTTTATTGTAATTAAAAGTTTTAGCTCCTTTTCATGTCACCAGTCACATACAAATCTAACTGAAAATGTGGATTAAAATCTCCTTTATTTACATACAAGTTTTTTAAGAGTTTAATCAAGATTAACTTTTTTACATTATATTTAGTCAATAATAGTTAAGATACATATACAGTTTTCATTAGTGATCAACGTGACATTATAATCGGTATAGCTGCATGCATCTTTTCTGGCCTTAATTGCAATAAGTGCTGTAATTAAAGATATAAAGTAAAACCTATCTTTAACAACTCTCCGCCTCACAAAATTATTCTCAAAAATCCTACAAACAAAGGTGGCATTTATCTTATTCTAAATGTTCATTTCTCTTGAACTGTAATTTGAATATAAACATCAACAAATATATCTCCAACAAGAAAATGAATTACATGTCAGAGCAAACAAACACTGATAAAAAGCGACAAGATAATCTGTTCTGATGTTTTGCAAGCACCTTTGATGCTTGAAAGCGTAGATTCCGCCAACTACAGTTCCGAATGCAACACATAACCAATACAAATATTGACATATATTTTGTATATGCCTCTTTATTAGAATACAAGTCTAGCCCAGATTATTTTGATTCTGGTTTTCAGCTTTATTTCATTTATTTAATGCATTTCAAACATCTGCAGAAAGCCAAACAGTAACTGATCAAAGAATTAACAGTTAATCACAAATTATATAATTATCTTATTCAAAACTAGTTATTACATCATTCAGCTCAAATGATCTGTGAAACGAGTCAAACCTGAAAGATCCTCTGACAACACTGGATTATAGCTGTCATGTAATTAACGGAACTATTGAAAATAACAGGTTTTTGTCTTCTTCTTAAAGATCCAAATAACAACCAGAGGAACATTAGATATGAGTGACTCCTGAATACTACCAAGATCAATTTGCAGAATATAGCACTCTTAGACCACGCGTATAGAGCATTCTTTGTTGTTATATACTATAAGCAGATTTAGATCAAACTATAGTAGAATACTCTTCCATCAAAATTCAAGAGGAATGGAAATTAATCCCACATAACAATACTCCTACAATGTTTTGAGTAAATTACCATTAATATTAATCAAGAACAACCAGTAGTGCTTTATTTCATAAAATTAATAACTCATTAAAAATACGATGAAATCACTATATACATAAAAAAGCTATTTTCTACATAATTTGATGCTTAAAAGAGGAACATTGTTCTATTTTTTTATAATTTCCAACCGAAAATACCTTCCATGCATAGGAACATTCCACAGATTGGTACTCCACACAAGAGTATTCTACTGTATGTTCAACATTAGATTACTTTGTTTGTAAAAGTCTAATTCAAAACCTAAAACAAAACAACAAAATCTTTGTACGTAGAATCATTATTCTTGTACTAACATAATGTACACTTTCGGGATGCAGAATTTACCACCTAACAATGCCAACTAACTAGACTAGAACTTGATCATTGTTGTCGATGTTTGTCAGAATGTTTAGTGAATGTGACCAGGCATATTATGCAGTGTGTTACAAAATGTAGCCATTACCAAATTGTATGGCTTTAACTAATTGCACTCTCCATGGTCCATTTACTTTGCGTTGAGATTATTTTCTTAGTGTCAAAGCTCAATCAAATTAAGTACTATGGAAATTTGTGTTTCAGGGTTATTTTGGATGAGTCTCCATGTTTTCCATTGATCTCTCTCTCTGGTTGACAGATAAGATGTGGCATTCTGATTGTAATTTAGTGAACAAATGAGGTCATTTTAATAATTAAATGTTTTGTTCGAAGAAATTGTACCAATTTAACTCACCAGATGGCAGCATTTCACCATGATTAAAATTTAAAACTTCACTTTCCAAAACCCTAAAGGCACTGTATCAGTTCATTTTGAAGTATGGGGAATGTACAAAAATAGGGTGCAAATACAGCATAAGTTAACTTAGAACTGTATTTGTAGCTTGGCTGGGCAATTAATTAAATTAAGAAGCTTGGTCTGCTAAACAATTCATGGCCAATACTGTTTTTTTCATATGAATTTTTGGGAAACCAGTTTGCTCATCAATACCATTTTAGTATTAAATTAATATAATTATTAACAACACTCGACCATGTTATGTGCATGAGACAAGCATTTCAACAATTATGTGTACTTATTTTTCGATGTCAAATAAGTGTTTATCTTACCTCCATTGTTATCAAGAGTAAAATGTTTCAGTGCACCAACATCCGATGCTTTGGGATCGTAAGGTATCTGAATCACTGTCAATGTCCAATTTTCATTTTTTGGTACTGGGTAGAAGCAGTCAAATCTGAACCACATCTGAAAATATACTTTCTGTTAGACAATAAAATCAAAATAATAAAAGTACTGGTAACAATAGTCAAATTAATCAGTGATCACTGATAAAAGACCAATAAGTTCAATAAAATATCTTGTCTAAAATTATACACTAATTTGAGTTGGTTTCATGTGTTTAGATTGAACTGAATGAAGTTAAAAAAAATTGAAATAAAGTATTTCATACGTTCACAATAAACAACAATAAAAATGTCCTTTCATGACTGTACATTGTCCAACGTCAAAGATATATGTATAATCTGATGTTTATAAATGTTATAAGTGTTCTTAATGTGTGTGTTCAATGTACCAAAAACTCGCTCTGTGATTCCATCCACAAGATCATACTTGAGGGAATCCCAGCCACTGCCTTTTTAAGTAACAAACCTGCCAACTTATTAGAAAAACGAACAGTATTCAAACAACATTGAACAACACTGTGAGGAAACTGTGAGGAGAGAATAAGGAGATACAATTTTGGTTATGGTAAGCAGATGTAGCAAGGATAATCATTCCCCTACAATTTATGCCCCCTTCCCTCCTACCATATATAAAACAGCCAGGTGATATGTACATGCCAAATAAAAGTAAAAATTGTTTTAATGTTATGCTTTTATTAATATAAATGTGCATGTATATTTATTACTTGGTTCATCACATAATATAGAATTCTAGGCAGCAATGCTATTTATTCATTTGCGCGTTCCTTCACACACAGAAGACGGAAGACTCGGTGTATTTTGCTGCTATGTCTAGCACGGTTTATTTCCACTATACAAAAGATCTAACTGGTAACATGCATCGCTGTATCTAGCTGTGAGAGACACTGCTTCATTCACTGTTCTATTCATTGCTTATTCGCTGTCTGCCATAAGTCAATCGCTACTGGTTTATATAGCCATTCCCGGACCAGAGACCAATCGTGATACTTGCAGCCAGGCATCAATTATCTGACCGTATCAGTACTTAATTGATAATTTGTTTCTAATTGACTTAGTATTAACTTTTCATATCGGTGCATGCCCACTTATATAAATCTAACCCTATCTCATTTGGATTTCATGTCACCGTTTTATCGTTTATTAATTATTCCCAGCAATCTGACACTATATTTTTAAGTCATTCTTTTTCCATCAATGTCAAATTTATTAGTTCTTTCTAAATAATATGATACCTGCTGCTAGCTGTATCACGCCGAGTCATTTTCTGGGAACTGTGTGAAGCCTACATATCAACGGTTCACTAAACACTAAAGGCTTGGTAATAGCTGATGTTTACAAACTGGGCAAATCGGTATACTTTACAATAGGTGGTATGATGAACCAAGGTGACCACCATCGGCTTCACATTTATGGAAAAGTCATTTGTCAATACAGTAGCTCGGTGATTCATTAAGAAAATTAATTTACATATCATGCTGAGACCACTGTTTTAGCAGCTCACTATCAAGGGTCATGCAGCGCCTGATTTGTTGTCACAAGGTGACCTCTACTTCAAACAAGATATAATCATTTATATACAATACCCAAGAACACCTAGCTGAATGTGGTGTTTTATAAATCAAACATTATTATGATTATTATCATATGTAAAAAACACAAAAGCAACATCAGTGAAATGAAATGTTTCCAATATTACCTGTTGTAATATAAGGTACAATATTATTGTAATAATGAGTCTACAGGAAATTACTTATTTGTAGTTGAGCAGTCAAGCATGGAAAGGTTTTAAATACAAATAAATAGCTGAGATATGTATACGTGTGAAAAGGCAATAACAGAAAATCTAACTTACTTCTACAATGGTGATCTCTATATATATATATATATATATATATATATATATATGGTTGTGTGGTGTACTTGAATAGAAGCAGTACTTTAAGAGTAAAGGAACTTTGTAAGTGACTAACCTTTGACATTTCATCAATGGGCTGTTGAGTAACATTCACCTTCATTTTAATAACATTACTCCTCATTGGTGACATTAATTTTAAAAGAAAACCATCCAGATTCATATATAAATCATCTGCAAAGACAATAAATAAATTGAAAAACACGTCATAGTGGGACATCATAATTAATAATAGAATGACTGCCTTTTGAAAGATAGCAAGTAGCTTAATCAATCTTGAAAACTATGGGTTATGATTGTGTGTGTGTGTGTGTGTGTGTGTGTGTGTGTGTGTGTGTGTGTGTGTGTGTGTGTGTGTACCAGTGTGGAATAAGGGACTGGCACAGGGAATCATGAACCCTCGCTTCAAACTCTAGATGATTCATCAGGGATAAGCTGTGTTGAGACATTACAGGCATATGGCCAGATGTCTCAGTTAAACAATGTATTGTACAACTAACACAATATCATTATATGGATTATACTTGATGTTCTTACCATGTGTGTCTATTGCCCAACTGATATTAATGCCTGTAAAAAGAGCTCCACCGAAGTACCGGCGCTTTTTATAGTAAGTCACCATAAGATTTACAGGATTTGGGGGACAACTCCCTCTTGAACAGTGGAACACATCACTGAAGTTATCTGAAAGAGTTCAAAAACAATATTATATATATATATATATATATATATATATATACACACACACACACGCACACACATTCAAACCTGCTCTTAATGCCACATGTGGGGACTTGCTGAAAGTGGCATTAACAGACAGGTGGAGGTTCGAGACAGGTGGCACCCCAGGCACTTAATTAAAGGTGGAATTTCCAGTGACTGAACAACATAGAGTACATACTATTTATTTGTACGCATGCATACACATACTTTATACACATTGCACACAGATCTATATATATATATATATATATATATATATATATATAAATCTAATTACATAAAAGTCATTTATCTTGCTTTGCTTCAGTGACAAATTCATCCTTATTGTGATACTCATATCCAGTAGGTCCATGACGCGATCCAGGAATGTTCCATTGCTAGTATGCAGAGCAAACGTTCTTAATTCTTGTATATTCATTCTTGTGCTCTGTCAAGTGAGGGAGGTGCTTGATGTTTTAAGTTGTTCACATAATTTCTAGGAGGTCATTCAGCGAAGTATGAGCCACTGTCCGACAGGGAACTAATTACATCATTCCCTTAATGTAACTAAATGTTAGTTTGCATATCTCTAACAAGAGCTGTTCAAGCTCAAGAATTACATAACAATATGAAAAACACCGCCCACTACGGCACTAGCCAAGACACAGTCAGCACAAAACGTTACACAACATCGAAGACATAACTGGGGAAGAGCTATCATTGGTCAATATGTTGGTGAATGAGCTATCATTGGTCAATATGTTGGTAATATTGTTGGCCGGGGGGGACACTGACACTAACTATGGTGTTTGGCTGCATCGGCCAGGTGGCGGTTCTAGACAGGTCAGTTTGAATGGGACTTGCATCGGGACTTTGAAAGGTGACATTTAAGAAGGGCTATGGGGACAAGGATGTTTTTTGCTCTGAATTCAGGAAATATTTAGCGTGCTAAATATAATGCCAATGAAAGGCACCAAAGCAAAAATGCTTTCGGTACAGGGCACCAAAGCAATGTTTCACAGAGTTTTCACTGAATGTCTAAGTTGTCCAACAATTCAAACTGTCCTGACACAACATTCACCCAATCCAAATTAAGATCATTTATTAGGAAACTTCTTAGAAAAATAACCTATAGAATAACTGAGATGTACCTGATTCGTGAATTTAGATAATAATGAAAAACATCTCAATAATGAAGCCCCCTACCTTGATGCATATTACCATTATTAATAAGGATAACTTGTGTAAAGAACAATATGAATTCACAATGGATGACAAACTGTGGCACGAAATAAGGCCTTTAAATGTGTTTATAAAAGTCTGGCATGAGATTTCCTTGCCTTCCGTCAAGCTAGACAGAATACATTAAAAAAAACACACACTTCATTATACCAACTGGATGTTTATATGAAACTGGGCCTGATATGTGTATAGCTATAGAACTGTTTAATTAATGACATTCAAACATATAACTGTCAAATGCTCTGTCTAATGGTAGGCACTTGTTGGTCACGTGACAAACACCGCGCGCGCGCGCGCCCATCATGATTAAATTATCATTATTTTAGCTTGGCAGGAAAACAAACAATTCAAGGGAAAGACTACCATCATGGCTAGTGATGAAATTATCTTGTAATATACGAAGTGCCTACGGAATAGATGCGCTGTGTGGATCAAGCTCTGTGAGTTCCTGATGACTTGTACATTTAAGTATTAAATAGAGAGTATGGAATGTAACTGTGTCAGGAGAACATTAATATACATTAATGTACAATAATATTTTAAAAACCAACCAATTCTTGTACGTTTTAATATTAGACCTACATTCCAAATCATCATTACACTGAACCACTTCCAGAACCTGATAGCTGCGGACTTAATGTGTGTTTGGATATCTAGCACACAGCTCAGCTGTTACACATAAACCAACAAAATATGGACAACTGAATCATCACAAACCAAGCTGATAGCCTAATTTACGTGTGCTATATATAACTATGACTGGATCGTGGTCCATTACAGATTGCTACACTACGCACAGGGTAAGGTGGCTCCCTCAAGTAAACAACAAAAGATAGATATATTATGGCTGGGATTTTCCCTTGAATTCAGAACATTCCATATGTCTCGCAAGGGATGGGGCCGAAGTTAAACGTCACACTTTGTCGAGATAGAGGCCTAGTTTGATTTACATGAAACGAATAATAATGACAACAATCGGAAAATAACCTCAATAAATTTCATACAAATAATTCTTTTGGTGGGAATCCATACCATAATCCCACTGGCAAGAATTCCATTATAACGTTTGCTATGCAAAATGCAGTTGACTAGCAAACTGTAATAAATGCTCCGTAAAATGTGACGTCTTACAACTTCTGCTGAACATTCTGCAGCCAGTATTACCATAGCAGGGCATTAAGGCACATACCCAGGTCATTTCAGGTGGTCCAGGTTTGATCCCATCAAAAGGTTGAAACTTTTCCAGGGATTAATTTCTTGGCTAACAATATCGTAGGTGGCTGACCACCTTAAATGGGGCTCCCTACCCCACTGAATTAATTAAAAAGGGGGGATGTCAAAGATCCTCTGAGGGAGTAATACACACTGGCAGTGACCACCCTCGTGTTTTTTTGGCTCCATCTTCCTGTACTACTTACTACCCTACGAGTTGTCAGGAAAGAAATCAATCAATCAAAAATAATTTCTGCGTCAAAGATTGTTTTTGATTGATTGACAGCCATGAACACAGTTTATGAGGCACCACATAAGTACAAAGTCCGCATAAGGCAGTGGAAGTAGTGCCATGGGTGGAATAACACACACACACACACACACAACCATATCACCATAAAATTACATAAGAGCCATTATCTGTATTATGTAATAACCTGTTCTCTACCTATCTATCTATCTGTCTGTCTGTCTATCCATGTGTATGTATTTCAGCACGACAGCTCGTCCATGCATAGATCCACAATCTGTTTTGATTCTATTTTATTTTAATAGTGCAAACTTACAAACCAACAGAACATTTCTGTGCTGTATGTTTTTATCTAGTAGTAAAAACAGTCACTTCATTGGCATAATTTAACAAAGGCCAGGATATACGTACACTGAATAAAGCATACTTGTTTACATAATAAAGAACTACTTTCAAGTACTTTCAAGTACACTAGCTGCCAATAAAGAAAACTATCTCACATTAGGAGACACTTGAGCAGAATTAAGTGCCAACTAATATAGCTGACTTTAAACGCATACAAAAGAAAATGTAGCATTCCAAAATATCTCAAGATAATATAGCTTCCTTTCACATCTTTCATATGGCCCAAGCAGTTAATATGATATAAATGTCAGAATAGTGATATCAATATTTCAGCAGTTCATTTGATAGCTACACTGTATCACGTATAGTTGTATGAACATACAACAACACTGTAGAATGTTTACTCTTGGTTTTGGGTCTGTGGCTCTTTGTGCATACAAATCCATTCCATTCAATTGTCGTAATTAACCAATAAATGTGAAAAGGAATGTAATAAAATACTGGCAACTGGACGAACACTTATATGATTTGACCTACAGCTAGATTCAAGATTAAAGCATCAAACAGTCGGCAAAACCTAGCATGGTTTAATTATGCTACCATCATTCACATTTTTACCTTATAAAATTTATAATATAAATAAACCATAATTCCCCATCTCTCTTAATTAATCCATATCCCCCCTCCAGATCCCAACAGCTCAGTTAGCAGTGTATCATACCATCGGATTTCATCATACTGTTACTTATATATGTGAGATGTTTCATCCTTGAATAAGGCTTTTGACCCGATCAACTAATTTATCTATAATACAGACCCTCATAAATAAGTTCTCAGTATGATAAATGCTGTGGCTAAACAAAGCACTGATTTATTGGAATATATATATATATATATATATATATATATATATATGACCACGATCAATTTTGACAGAAGTACATATTTGGTTGCCACACTTGAAATACTAAATACTACTTAGTCAGGATTTATGAAACGCATATTATATAATCTGTAAATAAAGTCACACTTACTTGGTATTTTCTCAGCCTGACAGCCGTAATTCTACAGAGTACAAAAACAGAACATATAAAGTCAAAGAAGCCATTTAAGCTTAACTCCAAAACAATGACAAATGGCATACTTAACGTGGATTGGGTGTCGTGAAGAATGACTTTTACCAAATAAATAAACGAACTGAAAGCGTTGAAATTGATCAAAGCTTCGCGTCAAAGGTGACAAATCGATTACTGACTGACCTGATGATCGACACATCTGTAACCTTGGTTCGCTTTTATAAAATGACTGCATCGCTCGTACAACGGAGTTTTGATGTTCCAAGCCACCGTTGGCATTGTCCCAGTGAAGGTTGCGGCTGATATAAGAGAACAGAAGAGTGTCAAGCTGTCGGCAGGAGCCATTTCGTCAATTTTCGAACGAGTACCACAACATGACATCAGCGGCTGGACTTTTTAGAGCAGCGCTGTTCACAACCTCTGACCGACTGTACACCGCTTCTGGTTCGGCGGGTGGAAGAGAAACGATTGAGACTCCGCTAAAAAGAGCACTAGGTACCACTTCTGATCATTTCAATAGTAACAACACGTGGTTGATTAGGATATACATTCAGCCGTGTGACGTGTCCTTTCTCCGGGTGGCGAATCACTCTATTTCGATCCGTGGAAGCAACATATATCCGAGATAACGCAACTCGACGCCGCGCGTCGGCTCCGACAGCGGCACTTAGGAGTGGGCGGAGTTGACCAGGAGACAGCCCCACAACCGGCCCCACACATCCGTTGTTACCGCATCAGGTCGAGCGAGACGCACGGACACGTCTCATTGACTGGTTCCCATACGTATTGACGTTCTCCATCACAGCGTGTGTACGTCTTTTAACTCTTTACTGATCAACTTCAATCCGAGAAAGTGAGACCGTACACCAAAAAAAATCATCCTTAAAACGCGACAGTGAAGTGCTGTTTATGTGTGGTTCATTTATACACTAAATCCGACGACCGTTCACACACACACACTAAGCCCGTGAGCTTAAACAGAGAGTACCACCAATAAGTCTAAGCCAGCTAATTTTTTTCATCGAACAGAACATAGGCCCATTGCCGTTTTATTAATGAATCCTCGTTCACCGCATGGAAACAGTAACGCCCAATGGCGCCGATTTGTTCTTCACGTTTGATGGTCTATGGATGCTGGTTATATATTGTAGGTGCGCCGTTTAAACGTCCCATTTGAATTCGCTATAAGGCGACGCGGCTATGTACTGTCGTCAACCACCCATAACGTTATGAGTCGAGAACTAATGTCCGAACAAGATGGCGAGAACGTAATAAGACTCCAAACTTGGTTCCTCAATCTGTATTCTTGTACTGTACCTGCTAATCCCCCCCCCCCCGTATATTTATTATACCTTAATTTATTTCGTTTCGTGATCTGTGGTCAAGAAACCAGGATAATTAACGTATGAAAGTGTAAACAGTTATTTCCAGTGTCACCACTTTATAATGAGTCACCGCCGCCCCCTCCCCCGCCCCAGCCTCCATCACTCGCAGAAGAGCAGTAAAGAAAGACAGGATCGAAATACCTGGTCTATGATGATTACTACCCGAGTGTCATGCCTCCTCCGGGAGTCATGTATGTCTTACTTTAATCCAACGATATGGCAACGTCGTTCAAAGTAGTCAACCACCTATGATGTTATGAGCCGAAATACTGACGTCTGGAAACGTTCCTAGCATTCTTGATCGATCAAACTCGTGATCCTTTTTGTGTCACCTGTCACGTACGTTAGTCCACCATGGCTGACGTCTCATCGATTCCGGGTGTAGTACGTCGGGATCGCAGTCGCTGGCTGCATCATGCTTGCTTGACAAGTCACACACACACACACACACACAAGAACAATAGCCATCTATGTATGACTCAGGGAGGTTATCAATTATGAATGCTATTTATATATTGCAGCTATTGCAGATCGTTCCACTCAATAAGTTGCAAAATATCCCACCTTTATATCCCACAAATCATTATTACCTCTCTTTGGCATTGATATAATCGTGGTATAGCTGGCAGCGCGTTGGACCACAGATCACTACCACCTAAATTCGAATCTCGGATATATCTGAAGGGTGTTTCATCTTTGAATTTGCTTCATTACTTTTGGGGGTCGCTCGGCCCATTTAGCCTACCATGTGCACAAAAGTGGCCGTAAAAAACCCATCATCATCATCATCCTACATGTAACCTCATAGTCAGCTCCAATGAACCTCTAAGATCTAACTGGTAGTGCGGTTGGTCATAAAACTATAGTATATTGCGTTCAAACCCCGGTCGGGCGATATGGTCAGAAGGATGTTTCATGTTTTATTTCGCCTCCATCCCTTCGCATGTCTTCAAATCGCAATTGCCAAAAATCATGATTTAAAAAAAAATCAGATTTAAAAAATTTAAATCAGATTAAAAATAAAATTTAAATCAGATTTTTTAAATTTAAATCGATTTATTTATTTTAAAAAATTGTCAAACATTTCTTCTGGTATGTATTCAGCATGAGATAACTATCACTAGTGAATGTTCATCTTATATACCATTCCTGGCTAAACACCAAGTACTTAAACATTGACTCAATAATCCCCTAAATACACAGAAAAGATGTGACGTCACGTGTCAGATCATTCCAAATTTACCACATTGAAGCTTCGCTTGACACTTTCTATTGTGTTGATCTCCCAAGATCATTCCAACCATAGACTTGTTAAGACTACATTAATTGGTGTTGAAAACTAATGCAATTCAATTATAAATATATGTAAACATAATTATCTAGCATAAGTAACAATTGATTTAAAAAAAAAATTGGACTGCAAGTTAATTGATAAGTGATATTCTTACAAAACAATTAATGAAATTAATGAAATAATCAAAAAACAAAAACAATTGAAACTTAAAAAATTGTGTAGTGATTTAAATCATTATTTAAATCAATGATTTAAATCAAGAGATTTAACAGTAAGACAGATTTTAGAGTCAATTGTCCTGATTCTACTATATTGTCACATTTTATGTCCTGTCTATTTCATATATATAATAATAATAATAATAATAATAATACCAATAATAATAATAATAATAATATAGATGAGAGTACTCTTATTAGTTGTAAAATATGATGTTCTCAGTTGTACCTCACTGCACTTAGGACTACCAAGTCTAATGGTTCCAGTATATGTTGGAAGAGTTTGGCCCAATTATAAAACACCCACTTACTCATAATTCAGGTACAGAAAAACCCACGTATTAGACACATGCATAGATATACGCATATATATGTATCAATATGTGGAGGTATGGAACATTTTATATTTAGATTAATCTATGTATATATAGTTGTATTTATATTTATTCAAATGATGTTTTGATATGTTGATGCTCTGTGCCTGTTGCCTCTCTATGTGTATCCTAAAACAGACACACACACACACACACACACACACACACACACACACACACACACACACACACGCACACGTGATGATGATGATGACCTGATAGATAAGAAGTTACTCAGATATATATATCCGGGAGACTTGTCATTGATCCATCTACATGTTGTTAGTTAAATCTTGAAATGAATACACCATTTTAAGGAATTAGCCCCTCCTACATGTTATAACTTTCATACGTGCTTTATGGCGTTATGATATGATTATAAATATGGATATCAGTTTCAAAATATATTTATTGAAAACTTCTCCGAAAACGATGTGTTCAATATAATTAGTTTATATACCTTGTATCGAATTACTATATCAATCCCAAAAAATAATAATAATAATAATAATAATAATAATAATAAATGAATGAATGACATTTACATTTATAGGAAATGCTAATTTTATATGGATATTGTATATTACATACTAGGAAGTTTAATTTGTATTTAATTGTTGATTACTTGTACTTACTTGTAAATACGTAGGGTCGCGTTTCCACGATAGGTCAGGTGTTTAATAATGTAAACTTCTCGGATGATTGTCACAGATAGTCGTCAAATGTTATCTTTGTCATAAGATTTGAAACCATCTGTGACTAGGTGACTATGAAAACCTATTCTCGCTTTGGCATAATGCGTGCGTGCGCGCGTCGGGTTCATATACATTTCCCCCCAAGCAGTCTTTTAATGTACTTCCAGTGACTTCAGTACATCCTAAAAAAAAAAACAACCCACTATTATTAAATAAATTACAATTGAAGTTATTAATGCACTTTCTCGTTTGCGCACGCTTTAAAGTATATTGAGCATTAATGAGAACTCTTCTTCTTTACTTCGTATTCATAAGAATATACTATTTGAAAACAAAATACAAACAATTGAACAAGCAAGCCGATAGATCTATTAAATATTTAACATTGTTTATGTACAGCTAATATGGGCACGTGCAGTAACTATACAGTGCAGAGTGTATTTATGATCCAATGTAATTCTGAGTCATTAAATATGCAGATATTTGGGAAATAATTATTCATGTGTATCCTGTGTAAACTATCACGTAATCACACTGCTGGTGATAGCTAAACTGTTATCAGTGCAAACACGATGATATATAAAAAAATATGAATAAAACACCAACAAATCACGCTGCTATGATAGTGAAAATGCGTAATTAATGACGTCACAAAAGATGGTTTTGCTGTTCGGGGAGAATCCCCAGGCTGTCTCTTAATCAGCACAGGAGTGGTTGAGAGACCTCCCCCACCACTCACAGGGGAGCAGTACGGAAAGATGGAGCCGAAATACCCTGAGGGTGGTCATTGCCGGAGTGTTTTACGTCCTCAGGGTGTTTTTAACGTCCCCCTTTATTTTAACTAATTCAGTGGAGACGGCAGCGCCATTTAACGTGGTCAGCCACCCACGATGTAGTGAGCCGAGAAAGTAATCCCTGGAAAAGTTTTGACCTCTTACGGGGTTCGAACCTATGACCGTTGGCACCAAGTGCCGGGTGCTTAACCGCTAGGCCACCGGAGCTCACTCACAAAAGATCTGGCTCCGAAATAATATATATTCTGAACATGTTACAACTTGGCGTCTAATGGCCATATCCGTATATTTGCTGCGTTGTGTGAGGTTAAGTTATTGTTTAACTGTTTTTAAATGGGCGGAGTTTCACCTGGATCTTGCACCTTTCCTACCATGTGGGCGGCCCCCTGTCACGGTTTGGCCAACCAGGAGATCCCCCGGATCACACATTGTATATCCAGTATCAGGTGGCTCTCTTTCCATCAGTGAGCTCCGGTGGCCTAGCGGTTAAGCACCCGGCACTTCGTGACAACGGTCACGGGTTCGAACTCCGCATTTAAAATAAAGGGGGACATTAAAACCCCCCTGAGGACGTAAAACACTCTGGCAGTGACCACCCTCAGGGTATTTCGGCTCCATCTTTTCGTACTGCTTCCCTGTGAGTGGTGGGGGAGGATTTTCTCAACCACTCCAATATATAGGCTGTGCCGAATAAACGAGAGCCTGGGGATTCTCCCCGAACAACAAAACACAAACACTCTCTCCATCATTCAGCGTCCGGGAAGCAATAGAGCAAGTCCCCCTCCCACCAGTTATCCCCTGTTTTGCTGAACCAATCTTTAGTCTTATGTGTTTAGACAATATCATAGTCGTTAATAATAATATATGTATGTTATATGTTTATATGTAATGTAGTGGAATAGTTTCATTTGTCAGTCATTAATAAATGACATGTTTCCCCAAACACGGTGTCTGTTATATCAATCTGCATACATTTAAACAACAAAAGTGACTCAGTTTGCTGATATATTAAGTTTACCATGTTTACACATATCAAATACTTATTTTTTAAATCCGTAGAATCAGCAAAAATATTAAAAAATTGTCCGTAGATTGGAAATAGTGTAAAATAATCCGTATGATATGGATTTCCCCGTAGACTGGACATCCCTGGATATTAGTTACTGAGGCATGAGCGATAATTGGTGAAAATAACCGTTGTTATTACATGTTTTGCCATGAATTCGAATTCAAATTTTTATTGTATTAATTTCGTTATATCCCAGTTTTTTACCAGGGAAGTGAATGGACGTTTGGCCGGACGATCTAACCACTTCGAGTTAAGGTACTATTTCGTTATATGCTAGTTATTTGTAACCAACTTTTACTGTACAATATGATCGCGGTACACCGCATTAATGAAAAAATCGGCAATGTATTACTTACAGAAGAACCACGACTATTAACAACTAATCGATAACAAAGAAATGTGATTACATTGGTAGATTGTGATAAGTCATTATAACAAAAGAGATAAGGTGCTTGTATAATTGTATGTTTGGTGGTATATCATCACAGATATATGGTAGTAAATTACAATGGGTTGTGGTTGGCAGGTTGAGTGACCTGGGCTAGAACGTGGCCATTTTCTATTATAATAATCCCAAAGCTGGCAACCATACAGTGGCAAGCAGTATGTTTTAAATATTTGGTATAGACTATCAAAGTGACCGAAATGAGACTTAAATGCACAGGCCACTGACACACGCGCGTGAGCGTGCACACACACACACGCACCCATTATATGTGATAAGTCTATCAGAAATATAGACAAACTTGATATGAAGTACCTATATAGCTACTCCCAACCGAATATAGGCCCTATAAGTAATGTAAGTAATACTGCTATAGCTATAATGCCTGGATCAACTGTACTCCTATAGCCTCGTTCTGACTCAGGAATGTCTGTCATGCATATATTTTAAGAATGGTCTATTAGAAATACTGTCAAATCGGTTTTAGATGACTGACACGTGCAGAGCATCAGCTATAGCGTCTTCCGGCTCCCGTGATTGACAGCCAAAGCCATTATAGTGGCCTAGTTAGAAAACGTCCTTGATAAGATAAACCCAATAATTTTTTGCCCATCTGCTTGATGTTTCCAGACACGTCTACTGAAACGAATTTTACACGCAAAAAACAAAGGAAATTCGCCACTTGTGCTCTATATAAGTGTCGCTTGAATTGAAAAATTGAAACAAATGATTTTTGTAGCCAATGGACCCCACAACAACAAGATAGGATATACTTTATTAAGAAATGAAAATGAACTTTTCGCCCAAAGAAAAAAAAATAGGACCGCTGAATAACAACATTAACAAACACAATAGGCGGCTGAGAGGCAGAATTTGGAACCTAGCCAAGGTCACGTCGACGTTACTCACTTCATACAATATACCAAATGTGGAGTTATTAGTAACCGTCGGTGATAGACGCTTAATTCAATTCGGAGTTCCCAGAAAATCCGCCTACTTATAGGAGCGGATCCAGGGGTGAGCCGCGCAAACGACAATTTGGATGGCAGATATTATTTTATTCTATGAATCTCTCACGGCCATGTTACGTATGTGTACTTCCCCTTCTCGAACGGGCATCAACTTAGGAAGAGTGACGAGTCCATCCCGGAATTATTTTTAATTTTCAATAATTAATCTGACCCCCTTTATAGATAACGGCAACGGACGCCATGTTTATTTTTGTTTTGTAAGTAGAGTTTAAAATCCGAAAGGATATCGTATTACCGCGGGTGTCATAATAGGTTTACGGTTTGCATGGTCCAGGGTTATTTTTCGATGACAGTTTGCGCTCAGTAAATTTATAATAACAACAACCGCAAATTAATTGGTACGATCATTATCTGGAAATTTGTAGTTCCTGTTTGACAGTTCACCAACGCAGAACACGTAGAGACGCCATCGTGTACATTGAGCAACAAGAATGGTTACGAACCGACCCTGATAGCTGTAATGATTAATTATAATGTTATAATTGAATGTGTAAGTAAACACTCAGTATTTAAACAGACACCTGCTAATTGAGATAGTAATGCAAACTGATATATGCAGTTGTTCCGGGTTTGTGAAATGTCAAAAGTAGCCTGTTTAACTATTTTAAGTGCAACTTTTATAAACACATAGATTAGATATTCAGATATATACACAGAGTCTCTATCACTCTCTCTCTCTCTCTCTCTCTCTGTATGTGTGTGTGTGTCAGTCTCTCTCTCTCTCTCTCTCTCTCTGTGTGTGTGCGTGTGTGTCAGTCTCTCTCTCTCTCTCTCTCTGTGTGTGTGTGTTTGCAACTATTTCAACCTTGCTAACTAATTTTCGCGGGCTTTTACACTTCGGCTCACCGCCCAGATCAGGGGAAGCAGAGCTTCATGGTTTTCAATGTAGGCTGGATTCTTGTTCTTAATAACGATCTACTGCGTAATACAATTGAAATTCAGGTAGAAAAATACTTCTGGTGATAGATTAGTTTCTTGTTGTTCAGCATATTCCATTATTAAATGTTGTTATTGTAGAAAAAATGAGGGTAAATACTTCTTTAGTGAAGTCCGCTAGTATCGGTTATTGCTTGAAAATTGAAATGGCGACAGACGGGGTTTGTTTACATTTTAAAATCAACTCATGGTTCGCGTTAATTCACGAGAAATAATACACAAATGCAATATATCAATGCCGGATTATTGCTCTATCGATCACTACTTTTGTGTATAACAATATGTCTCCAATTTGATGAGTATTCGATCTAAATAGCACACCCGTTTGTTTATTAGAATTATGCCATCTAATCTATGCCGGCTCATTATCACTAACATGCGCGATGAGCCTACTGCTAGACGATGCTACACGGAAAATGACCACAGATAAAACAAATCGTTGAAGATATCTCTGAATTGTCCTTGTAAAATGATAGTATTACAACTGCCTTGTCCATTTTCGATATTATTATAAATGGCCAAAGACGTGTATTGAAGAAACACTGTGGGAAAGCCAACCCCTATACATAAACTTTCGCTACGAATACGGCAATCCGTTTGTACACGGGAAATGTGTTCTGCTAACTACCACACAGAACTTCCAATTTAATCTATTTTGTTTACTAAATCAGTTTTCTTTGAGTAGAAATATACTAAATATCACCTTATCTTTCATTTTCCTTTACTGACTGCTGGAATCGTGGAGTATTATCACCGGCAATGATCGTTAAAATATCTCGCGTACACACTGAAAAGGAACTGGGATCCAGATTGCGATTAACACGACCCGATTGTAGTAGTTCTAAATCCTGCCGCCAGATGTCACTAACTTAATTGACAAGGTCTATTTAAAGAATATATATATATATATATATATATATATATATATATCTATAAGACAATTCCTTGTGAGAAGTTATCAGTTCAGTATTTTGTCTGATATATAACAACCTGGTACGCCTGGTGGAGCCGTTTTGACTGTGGCTCAATTGCTTTGAGGGGGCCGTTTTACAAATTTAGAGGAGGCCGTTTTTGCCGGCCTGTTTTCGACGCGGGGCTGTTTTCGCTGGATGATTATGATAATGATGATTGATGTTTTACGGCCACTTTTGTGAGCATGGTAGGCTAAATGGGCCGAGTGACCTCCAAAGGTAATGAAGCAAAGTCAAAGATGAAACACCCTTCAGATATGCCAGCCGAGATTCGAACTCAGGTGGTAGTGATCTGTGGTCCAACACAGATCACTCGACCGTGAGAAGAGATTATGTTTTGTTGTTCGGGGAGAATCCCCAGACTGTCGCTTATTCGGCACAGCCTCTATGTTGGCGTGGTTGAGAAACCTCATCCCCCACCACTCACAAGGGTGCAGTACGGAAAGATGAAGCCAAAATACCCCGAGGGTGGTCGCTGCCACAGCGTTTTACGTCCTCAGGTTTTTTTTAACGTCCCCTTTATTTTAAATCATTTAGTAGAGACGATAGCGCCATTTAACGTGATCAACCACCTACGTTGTTGTGAGTCAAGAAATTAATCTCTGGAAAACTTTCGACCTCTTGTGGGATTCGAACCTGTGACCATTGACACCAAGTGCCGGGTGCTTAACCACTAGGCCACCGGAGCTCACTAAGAAGAGAGATTATGTTTGTATCATGGCATATATATTACTCTAAGTATTGATCCTGTCCAGGGCGTGGTTTATGTAGTATTTGCTTCTCTGTCAGCAAATATGTCATGAACATGTATGGAATTTATTTTTCAATGGCACAGATAGAAGAATATAATTACCCTTTAGATCAATAATTTATTAAATGTTTTTTTCTGAGGAAGCACTTTTCACCCAATCTACAATTTGGATGTGTTTGCATGTTTAAGACCTAAACAAGGAAATCAATGGAACATTGCAAGTGTTTAATTTTAATAAACTGTTAGACAAATCATATACCCACCCATCTGATGACTGCATGATGTTCACAGAAACAACATTTTCCACATCCAAATGAGAATATCACTAACAAACTGGTACACTACAGTACATCATACAAAATATTAACATAACAGACATTATTGTATATGTTAATAAAATCCTACTCAGTACCAGAATACATAAAATTAACATAAATGTACACCTAAATATACAAAGAAAGCATATTTCTACATTTTAATACATAAATTAGCCATAGTTTTTGCACATAAAGATTATTTTACATTTTAATACCAAAACGCTAATATAGATTAGAGCAAGATAACCGAAGTCACTATAGTAAACTGGCATCTGTATGGCCCAGTTATGACTACCATATACAATATACAATCTAGCTATAGTAGTAGCTAGGTCTCTTGATATGTCTGTTTAAGGAGCAAATGCCATCATTTTAAAGCAGTTTATCATTAGTGGAGGTGAAACTGCAAACGAACACCTTCAGTTTAAATTAAACACATGCAGCTGCAAAACACCCGTTTCGCTAACAACCATGAATTAATCCCTGATGGATAACAGGCATGGCCAGATAAAAAACACAACACAAGAAGTCCTAATGATATGTGGTTGGTGTGTGGCAAGTAATATCTAACACTTACAGTACTGTATAAATCATTATGGTATGCTACCATGAAGCACATAATCAGTACCAAACGTGGTATGTCAGTAGCCATAGTAGTATCACAGTTACAAAGTGCAAATTGTGAATAAAGAAATGAATATATACAACATATTCGGTGGCACATGTATAATGTGGTTGCTAATTATAAACAACATGTCTGAAGACTTTTGGGGGACTCATTTGTTTGTTTATTTGCATAATGGATGGAGCCAATACATATTTTCTAGTTCATTAACTAGTCTGATAGATGAGTTCTCTGCTATGCACAAATTGGCCAAAGGTATCAATTGTTATAATTTCTGGATGAGTAATCCAGCAATCTGATGCTGGTAACTTAATTGTTGCTGTTCGATGGGTGTGGCCCGTACTGAAAAGCCGCTGTTTAGTTGAGATTGGGGCCAAGTGTAACAGAAATCACTTCCGCATTCAATTGGTAGAGTGGAAAACATACAATACCAAACCTATAGTCCCTTTAAGCAGCAAGAAGTAGCATCTGCCAATGACAATGAGATCATTCGTCTCGTGCCGCGAAAAGACGTATTAATTCTTTAAATTATTAATAGTTTCAGAAGTAAGACTAAAAAACCCATAATAAACTTGCTGTCCAGTGAAAAAGTGAAACAAATTCTCGATGGGAGTTTTTCTAACATTCAGCAACCTACACCATACCAAATCCTTAAAATTTTCTAGTTTAGGCAGTTCTCACTGTTTCAACAATCTCTCAGTCATACGTTCTGGATCATTTATCAATCATTTACACCTTTTATCAGTAACCAGATGGAAGATTAGCAGAACAAAATGGACAATTATATTAACTTTCTTCTCATCACTGGAAACAGAGAAGCGTGCATAGTTCGATACATGAACTAGATAAAGCTTGGACAATCGGAATAGTATTAATTTTATGTATAACACACACACACACACACACTCACTCTCTCACACAAACACAACTGAAGACGTTCATGCCACATATAAGTAGATTAGCATAAATGCCACTGTTGTATGCATTGCATAAAAATTAGCATAAAACAGGTGAATCTATTTTCAGATACATAAATCACTGATGCAGTAACGTAATCATTAACAGCTCATGGTGTCATGATTCCTCTCTGTCATGTTGGTTGCAAACAACAAATAGTCGCATGGAATTTAGAGAAAAGATGAATAGTACATTTGCTAATAAATATCAGTGCTGGGACCTAAGTCACACAATGGTGCATCAAGGTCCTCTACAGATGACTATCACAATTAGATAATGAACTGTTAAAACAAGATGGAAAAAATCAATCGTAAAATAGTTTTTCAACAACATTTTGGCCATGGCTGCGTCATTTTGTCATGGCAGTATGTAAAAAAGTAAACTAATGCATTCACAACCTTAGAACAACTTTCTCACTGATATGTAAATATATTTGTTTACACCATAAATTAGTATCTCGATCCTAGCTAGACGACAGTTTGACTGATTTTTGGAGCACTTCCTTGACAACGTCTTCCATGAGCTTCAAGATCTTTGGTCTCAGGGGATATGATGCTGGTACTTTCACCTCCAGTACCGGTGCCTGGATGTAGTACCTAATTACGCAGAATAAAATCGGAGATAATGTTCTGCGAATATCAAAGCCTTTTCTTGGTACATGTGTGAACATATTACAAATGTCAAACTCACAGAATTTTACACTACATGCATATTGTAATAACGTGAAATTAAGGCACATAAAAATAGCTTTAAGTAAGGCCATTGTTTTTTGAATACTTGTTTTACGAACCCGCTGATCACAGCTGAAACCTGCCACCGAGAACTAAAATTGACTTTTATTCTTTTTTTTATTACTTTCGTGCTGACCCGCCTGAACACCGTTCAGAAGCGGATTAGGCTACCACGCGGCCTAGTCCAAGATGGTGACAGATCAGTTCCACTTTGAAATTGTTTCAGTTATTTCTACAGTAAATCGGTCTTCAAGCCTAGAAATCCTGTAAATTTAAACTAATTATAAGTCCCCCGTCACCAAGAAACACATAAATAGTTCAAACTTTGCAAAGATCTACTTAAAATCGCAATCAAAAATATCGCTGCGATAAGGCTATCACTGATAAAAGCTTTTCCACCGACCCTGTGTTTTCAGTGATTTATTTTATTTTGTGCCAACCGACCCTAGTTTTTGGAAGGAAAATTTCCCCGTAAAACAAGTATTAAAAAAACAATGGCCTAATCACATTCTATTAATTGTCATCATATCATGTAAAAACAAAATTTTGGGGAATATAGTTTGACTGATTATTAAAAACTAGCCGCTCACTTGAACTCCTCATAGAATTTATCACGAATGAATCTAGTACTAGCAGGGCTGAAGAAGATGAGAGTCTTCAGTATGTGGAACTGTTGGTACAGGAGCACTGCCATCGAAGGTGTGACTGAATCTAGGCGACTTGAGGACAACATTCTCATGGCCTCCTTGATAATGTGCTCCAGAAATGGCTCCTTAAAACATAAGCATTACATTAGAGAACTCTGCGGCCAGCCGGCATACAAATACGCAACTCTGTCAGTGATGAACTTGGCTAAAAGCTATAAACAGTTGACTCTAGTTTATTCAGTGAAATACACTAACTATTTGTTTTTCGTCACCAAGTTGTTTGACAATCCAGCTGACATTCAGCAGCGTTGTTTCGCTATCACACCATGTAGCCTGCAATGTAATACATGTCACCAGTTAATGAAGCTACTATTGGGCTTTGTATAAATATCACTCTGTGTGTAAATGCTTATCTTTCATTCAAGTGTTTTTAGGATCAGATACGAGTATAAATTATTATTCGCCGAGTCTCTTACCTGTTCCCCAATAATAAAGAGCTCAAATAAGACAGCAGTACTCATATTCTTATATTCACATAGCAGGTTATATAACTGAAAGAAAAACACCGACATATATCGGAAATTATTCAAATTACAAACTGAGCCTAAATATATTTAGTCACCATCACTGTGATATAAGTTGTTGCACATTATCAAGGATGTAATGACTAAATGAAGTGGCATACCTCTCGGTCAACTTCTGGTTCACAAATTGTTAACTTGGAACTGTTCTCCAACAAGTTCACTGAGAACTCCGGCACTTCAGGGCAGGTTATAAGTGATGTTATTAGGCGCTGTGAAATGTTGCCAGCCTCATACTTCATGATTTCGACACGAGTTGGCACAATCTCTGTTTCCCTACACACAGTACTTAACGTCTCCAGGATCAAAACGAGATATCTAGAAGAAAATCACCCATTAGGTTGGCCAATGTCAATGCATCTCTCTCTCTCTCTCTCTCTCTCTCTTGTGTGTGTGTGTGTGTGTGTGTGTGTGTGATACATACTCAAGTTCATCAGCACGAGCTGACTTGATCTGTTCTTCAGTTTCACATGTTTTTAAACGATTGCCGTAGATTGACATGTAGTTCGATAACTCATTCACCATAAACCTGAACACATCTGGTGTCTGCAAGAGATAGTATGTATGTATATATATATATATATATATATATATAATTCCTGTATTATATAAGCCATTTTGAAACTAGAAACAAATTTTTAAATATGTAACATAATTAATATAAATTTTAAGGTTTTGTTGGTATGTGATCAAATCATTTATGATTGATAAACAATTAAACTAAGTTATATTTATTTTGGCTTGGACTCTTATCTATCCATTTAAGTGAAACTGGATAAGAACATAACACAAACAAGAAATTATTGTTACTTTCTGTCAAAGAAAGCCTCTTTTTATCAGCAAACTTTTCTGCCATTCAGTTCTATGTTACAGAGTTGCCTACAGGTATGGTGGTGTTAAATTTCATTATAATACCTTCAAATGTATCAGGTATCTGTCGAAGTATACAGCTTTTTTCACATCTTAACTATGACATAGAAGCAGTAAATATATATATATATATTAGTATCCAATTCTGTCCTACTTACTTTCCAGAAAAGTTTTCTGAGAGCAAAATTTCTTTCTGCTGCAACTTTAAGCTCGTGGATGTGAAAGAAATTGTCTATCATTGTGTTGGTGCAGTATTGTAACTCTGTTTTAAGCTGGCGAAACAAAAACTCCAACTTCTCGCTGAAATTCCAAAATGGCCACATTTCAGCTTTTTAGTAATCCTGATTCGTAGCCCAGTTAGTTGATATTTTTATCACAAAATTACATAAACTGACTTCATTACTTTAAATTTAATTTAATGATATGATGAGATCAGTTATATGAGAAAAGGTGGGAAATAAATAAAACGTTAATATGAACTATGAGATATGAAATGGTATTTCTCCTAGAGATGATCCAGTAGAAAAGGTGATAGAATGAAAAACCTGATATTCAAAGCTCCTCATAATAACAATTGAAAATAAAAATTTAACAAGATGCTAATCAGGAGACATGACTGCATGGGACAACATAGCACTTCATAATAAGACATTGCGTACCATAATAACGCATACAACAGACTCCCAAAATTATAATGCTGAAATAATGATGCTAATATAACACTTCTGTGAAAGAGGTCCTATTGGTCTATAAACACATGTCAGGGTGAGTGAATGAGTTGGGTTTAAGTGAAAATCGCTAGATAAAAGGCAGTGAAATATGCCAGTCGATAGGAAAGTTTGCTAAATACAGTGACACAATGAGAATAAAACATAAATTCAACCAAAAGAACATTATGATGGACCTGCATTCTGAATGGTACTGCTATGACACTGGACTATGTACCGCTGCACTATTTAACATTTTAGCCACCTCATTGAATAAATTAAGTCTTCAAAAAAATAAATTTAAACAAATTATAAGTGTAAAGAAACTAATAATTAATCTGCATAAATAAAAATATTAAGAAATAAAAAATAACATGACAAAGGATGGTAAGAAAATATTAATTCATAACATTGTTTCATTAAGACCTATTTTTTAAATAGTTCTACTTGGCAGCAAAGATTTTTTTTTTAGAATGATCATATGCACCTATATGTTTCACAATAAGTATTAAATTAAAAAAAAGTTCTTTTATTTTTAAAATAAAGAAAAAGAAGCCAAAAACTTACATAATTCTGAGTGAACAAGAGATCATAGTGATTTTATTTAGGTTTGAAATTAAAAACTCGCAAAAATAAATAAATAAAAATAGTGAGACAATCTCTGAAAGTGAAAGATGGCAGAAGTGAAATTTGTACATTGAACACCATTAAGTTACTCACTATTTGCTGGCACTGGTAAATAACATCAGGTATATTAAGTAATTTGTTTATCATAATAACAGTTAAACAAAAGTACAGAATAGCCTCGTATGTAAATTTATTTGGTTATCAATTAGTAGTAGTAGTAGTTGCTCATTTATTACAGTTTTCAATGTATATAAGTGTGGTCAAAATTAATATTTACGTTTATAACATCGAATAGTTGGTTTAAGAAAACAATGTTGATATTGTAGTTTCTTCAGTCAGTCTGAGACTACAATAATATGACAAGACTCTGGGCATAAACATTAACTGACCTTGAAGCCTGAGCACTTCTTGGAGTAATGACTGTAGTTTTAACGACATATTCAGGATCCCTCTCAAGCGTTCCTCTCTAAATGGTAGGATTAATAAAACATATATTATGTGTATATAACAAGGAGTGCATATTATTCACTTTAATTTAACAACATTGATAATACAGACATTTATTTTATGGATTCTCCATATTTCATAACAGTAATCTTCAGATCAAGTCTGCTTTGTTCCACTTGTGATACTTTACAATTGTTGATTATTGATGGTGTATACACTAACCAATAATCCCCCCCCCCTCCAATATGTGGTTACAATGATTGGGAAATCTTTGATAAGTATGATTAACCGATTATGCTTCTCATATTCTGAAACTATATCTTGTGTTTTAAGAAATCATAACAATCATCGCATCGTATGTGACTAATCAATGATACACAGCAAAATTTCACTATTATGAGCAACTATTCAGTCACTTCCATTCTTGAGCTGATCATCAGTTCAGATTTTGGAAGTGGACGTCGAAGCGATATAATGGGATTTGAAATTGGAATGGATAAATCAACAAAATTATTTGAGTTTTCATTTAGGCATGTGTGCTGAATTCTGCTTGTTCAAAGTTTTATACAAAAAAATATCATCTTAGAATGGCTCCGCTGATCCAGTGCATGATTCCTGAATTTATCAATGGATGGGATGGATGATGATGATGACTGGTGTTTTATGACCACTTTTGAGCATATGGTAGGCTAAGTGGGCCGAGCGACCTCCAAAGATAATGAGGCAAAGTCAAAGATGAAACACTCTTCAGATATGCCCACACCAAGATTCGAACATGAGTGGTAATGATCTGTGGTCCAACGCGCTACTAACTAGACCACGAAGGCACCCTATTGTGGCAGGGATGGAATATTTAGTAACATTTGAATCATTAAGCATGTCTAGTTGTCATATGTTAAGAGCTGATATTGTGTGATTTTGAATTGGAACTGATAAAAATTGAACTACAATAAATGTGAACTGATCTTATGACTGATTATGAACACCCTTTCATCTAAGATACAATATGGGAATAGTCTGAGTGGAGAGTGTAAAACATTAACAGTACAGACTATAGAATTGGCAAAACAAATTAGGGCTTTTAAATTAGGTTCAGAAGAGAGATGCTGGTTTAGTGGAATTCATCCGCCTCGTGTAAACTGTCAATCACTAACCATGAGGTAGTTGTGTTGTGCACTCTGGATCAACATCAGGATCTTTGATCTGGCATTCATAATGTACAGGTGCATGGTCACCTCTCGGCTATCATCAACTCGATCGTTTTCAGCAACCACTGACTCTGGAAGACCGCCACTAAAACAGAATGCATTTAGTTAATGTCAGACATCGTCTACCAAGATGTAATGCTTTCTGTCAATAAAAGGTGTTCATTTGATAAAACAGTTTCCTACTTAATAAGTGAGACCTTAAAAATGTATCTTTTAAGGCTCTAATAGCAATAATATATCTAATCTTATTTAGCAACAGATAATCATTTTGATGTTTTCATCATCATCATCATCACAACCATCACCACTATCATCATTAAAGCTCTTTATCATAAGCATTTTTTTCTGGATTTAATAAATATAAGTAAGAAAAGTGATGAATGGTTAACACAAAAGTTGCTATATTAAAGTAAGTAAACTTAAAATAACCTACTACAAGTGTGGTATGATGAGATATTATAAACAGATGTCCTAGAGTAACAAAGCATTTAATAAAGCAGAGACAAATTCCCAGAAGCAGTAATTCCAAATTATGAAAAAATAAAATAATAAAGAGTACATAAGAATGATTTTCTTTAGATTATGTGCCCTATGACAAGCCTATATTAGGATCTAACATACATTTAGCTTAGCATATTTAACATATACATGAATATATCCCATATCAAATTTGAAACTTTTTGCATCAGTCAATGATAAGCTTCTTTATGATGTTGTATTTATACATCGTTAACAAATCATTAGCCATTTATTGATTTAGTATTGAATAATAAAAGTATGTTAGAAAGTTCTGGGGAAAAAACACTAACAATGCACAGCACTGAAAATATATCATAACTTGTTGGGTTTATAGGAAGAACCAGTTATGCTGAAACCTTTTCCACTCAATTTCAATTATTTTAAGTGTAAATAGATATGCTAAGTAATGGTACAGTGTAAGAGTTTTATGTAGCAGTGGCAGTCATAGAACACGAATGGTACTAAAAAGCTATTATTGGCCAAAATAAATATAGTGATTCCAAGGGAAATTTTAAAAGCTGTCTTTTTGAAATGATTGCTTTGAATATGGTAATACCCAACTAAAGTTTTTATGGAACTAAAATCAACACACACATGTACAGACACAGACACACATATACAGACACACATATAGACACACACACACATATATATATATATATATATATATATACTTATACAGACACACACATTTATACACACAAATCAACACATTTAAAAATTTTGGCACAAATAACAATACAACTATATTTTGATGTTAGGTTAATCAATTAAGGGTTGTCAGAATTAAATGAAAAATATTTGGGAACAAGGGGTTTAAAAACAATCAATTAGTACTTGAGTACCGGTGTGGTTGTATTAAAGGAAACATTTATTAAAACAGTTTTGACACAAAACTATTTTAGATGTTTAAGGAAATAACATATTTATAGAGAGCTGTTGAAGTTACTCTACAAAACATGCTGAAACTCTTCAATAAAAGCACAAAGACACAGCAGCATATAAATATCTTCTATTCATTAACTCTTGTTTATTTTAAGAAAGAATTAAACTATACTCGGATTTAGACAGGATGAATGTCCGTTTGTGTGAGAAGTACTTAGCTATCGGTCCAAACGTATCTATTTATTGATCTAGCTACCTATCTGTTGATCTCAATAAAGCTAATCTAGTAGTTTATAAGTGATCTTCAATCTGTCATTCAGCATGACGCACATAAATGAAGTAGTCATCAAGATAAGACAATGACTCAGAAGATTCGTTACGATGTTAAGTAGGCACGAACAGCACAGAGATGTTGTGAAACCAAACATAATTCATGATAAAAAATTACAATTTTCAACATCAATTATGATAATTTATCAGTCTATTCACGATTGAAGTAACACTTATTCTTATTTACACTGATACCAATCAATCAACTACACGATGGGCTTACTTAAACTAAGTGAGCCGCATTTTGGTTACTCTCTACTTAACCAATAAACTATCAGCAACTTTAGATTGAAGAAACCTCATTGCAAAAATTTACTTATTGGCAGTGCCCATTTAAGTATGGTACCATATATCTAAGTTGGTTTATTTATAGTAAATAGTGACATCAGTAACTGAGTGCTTTAATTGGATTTAGCCTTGGTGCAGTATGTCACACCTCATACGTGTTACAGAGGAAAATGAGATGATCAGTACAAGTGTTGTTCTTGAAGAATGAAACAGTCCAAAAGTACAATGGATGGCGGGATTTGATCTCGCATTTTGATATTATGTCATGTAGTACTCAAAATAAATTCTTCTGTTTTACGGACACTTTTGGGCACAAGGCAGGCTAAATGGGCCGAGCGACCTCTAAATGTAATGAGGTGAAGTGAAAGATGAAACATCCTTCTGACCTAGACCGGTTGGGATTTGAACCCAGGTGCTGTAGATATGTGCCCAACCACACTACCAATTAGACCATGGAGGCACCCTTGCAGTACTCCAGCAACTGCACAAAAGGAGCATGCTAAATGGGACCATAACAACTTTGGTAAAGGTGTGACAAGTGCTGATTACAGATTGTAATTTGTAACTTAAAATTCTCATGCACATCAATGTTACAGCCAATCCTCTACAGAGCTCTGTCAATACAGAATGTTGATAAATCATTTCAGAGAAAGTTCATAATAACCAAAAAAATTAAAATGGGAACTAATTGTGAAAGTTCATAATGAGTAACACTGGTTGACAACAATTTCATGAGAATACTTGAAATAAAGCCAATGATTGTAGTTTATTTAATTAATAAAATGTAAATAAATAATATTTGTTCAGTATTATATGGAATAATCAATACTGTGTTGATGACATCAGTTAGGTGTTACCATGATATCAAAGAAGACTATTGCCAAAATAATAGCTTAATAACATGCCAGTAACTCTGACAGCCTATATATGTTGTATCATATAATCGATAACAAAGTCATGAAAGATTCAATTCTGAAATCAATTCCAGAACAGAATTCATGAAAGACCACAAGATATATTTCTGGTCTTCAGTGATATTGATAACGCAAGAAGCTGAAACTGTTTTTGTTTTCTGTTTTATGCAGATATTCTTTGATCAAGGCGGCACTCAGGTAGCCAAGATATTTTGAAAGTAATCACACTTTATCATCAATTTTATGTACCAATCAGGCTGATAGTCTTGGAATGTCTTTCTCTAAAAAAAGGCAAATAATTATGAAGTCCACTACCAAGAGTCCATTCCACAAAGTATTGTTTATAGTTCACTGTTCATAAAATATTCAGTATAGACAGATCATTCTGAAGCAGAGACGTTTCTTTTGTTTCCATAATCCATTAAATTTGTTTGCAAAAAAACAAAGGGTACACGATTTTTTAACAGCAGTATCATCCAGTGTACATGAAGAGGGCACATAGAGCTGCCTGTAGAACAAATACGGAGATAGACAACGCATAAGAGAGTTTCCGCACATTAAGCAGACACCGATTAAGCAGACATCTGGCAGGTATTATCTGATGGAGGCAGAAAGTATGAAGGACGAAATCAAAACAAAAATTTGGTATACAAGATATAATCCAAGCTGATTATGGTGCCATCTCGTAATGTAATGACTTCATCATCCCAGTCATCAGCATCATCATCACTGAAATGGTTAGCCATACCACAAAGACTTGCGGATGACTTAGTAACCACTTGAACACTGTAAAACATTCAATAGTCCAAGTTAGGCTTTAGGATGATCATGTTAAGGCACACAAAAGCCATATCCACTATACTAAAGTGGCTTTATATTGAAACATAGCGACAATCTCGTAACAAACTTGGAATCAATATTGACATCAGATCAGTTCCGTTTACCTTTTTGTCGGCGTAGATTTTATATTCTTATTTACATCGGAGTTTGTCTCTGACCCGTCCTCATCCATTTCATCTTCATCTCGACTCGTTTCCAACTTTGACAGGTCCAACTTCAACTCTCCTTTAGTCCTCGGCGTCAATCTTGATCCCAGTCCATTAGAAGAAGAAGGTGATTCCGAATTCTTTTTCTTTCTTTTGCTGGTCTTCCTCTTGCTGGACTGATCTTCACTAGAGACTGAAATCAGAGACTGTTTCTCAACTGAATCCAGTTCCCCTTTTCCGGATTCATTGTCCTTCTGTGAAAGGATTGCTGGTGAGCTTTTACTGAACTGCACACGTTTACCTCTCGAGGAGTCCATTCCCTGACTTAGTAGATTACTGTCGGTCTGGCTGCGCTGTAATTCGGCAAGAAGTTGCTGTGCCGTGATGAGCTTCATCTCTTTTGTTTCTCTCGCCGACAGACTTCTGCTCGAATACGGTCGAATGATTGGGTTGACAGGATACCCTCTAGCGGATGAAGGGGCTGTTAGGTTGGCAGAAGAGTCCAAGGTATCATTCTTTCCTTTGCCATGAGAAGAACGTCTCCTCTTTCCCTTAACAGCGCCATCAGTGAGGTATTTTATAACTATATGTTGCGTATTCTGTTGTTCGTCTCCTTGTAGAAAGGCAGGATAATCATTCACCTGAAAGTGGGCAATAAAGGAAATTTACTCATATGGTTGAAAAAAGTACATACAGTGACTAATTTATTCTCTGTAAATGTACGTTTATTTTATTAACTATATTAAATATACATTACTATTACTACATAATAAGCATATATCTGAAAATCAAGTTGTACACCATTATAGGAATGGACCACCTACTCTAGATTTCACAAATCAAATCAAATGGTTTTACTACAGTCGTTAAGTGTATAATATGATGATACAAAGTGTATAATGAAATAAAAACATCTCATCCTTCATAAAACAAAGCACAATTCTGCACCATAAATAAGATCCGTTTCCTTGATAGGTCAGGTAAAAAACACGATAAAATAGTGTAAAATATTTATGAATGTGAGAACAGGATGATAGACCATTATGGCCAGATATTTGAAAACAACTGTATACTTGATCCCATTTAACTGCTTATTAAGAGCTTAACATTAAGTTATTTTGCAATTCCTTATCTCATCACTACAACTATAAATATTATGTCTTAATAAATCGTCAAATAACTGAATAACATACGTTTGGTTTCATGAGAACATTTACCAAATCTTCTAATCAGAATATTAGCCTAGCTGGGCTTAAAATTATCATTGTACAGCAATAGTTCAAAGCAATCAATCAATGTATCAATTAAGACGTGAAGTGACCAGCAGGCAGCAGCAGGTGTGACAACAACATTAACACCATATATATGACATGGATGTGCTGGTAAATACAATGACGTAATAATTAATGGTGTTAATTATATTAAAACAAAACAAAGATGTCAGAATTGGCAAAGCGTTGATGAGGCATTTAATTACAGGTTAACACCTGTAATGCTCACATTAATGGACTTTACACAGAAAGACAGGTGTATAACATATAAGCAACAAATTAATGGTTTTTATATAAATGCTTTAGAAACTATGATTAGCATATTGAAACAGCCCACTGAGTAATATACGGTGCAAAAATCCTATACTTACGTGTATGCATGCGTAAATGTAGAAGAATTGAGACATGGCTTTAATGTTGAACTTTAACACCATAATAATAGTAATTGGTTTTATAACTTTGTGCCTAGTCTAAGGCTTAGTGGATAAGAGCATGTGACTTTCTTACTCATGGTCATGCTGTGCGGGAGGTCGGAGGTTCGAATCCCGGCCGTGGCACTATAGTAGTAGGAGGAGTGTTTCATCCAACCACCACCAACAAAACATGGAAATCAAAGGGGGTTTTCTCCATGCCGATCAAAGTTTGTTCACTTCTGGTTTATTTATTTGAACTTCACACAAACAAAATCCATCACTGTCAAGTCTGTAAGGTTTCTTCGAGGACAGTAATAATTTATTTCATATATCACCGATGCAGCACAGAAAAGAGATCAACGTTTTACAGCGATGTTCGGGAGAGAAGAATACACATTTGTGCGTATACGCCCTTTTAGAAACCAATGAAAGCACAATTAGAATGACATGGCAAGACAATTTTCCCATAATTGATGAAAATCTCAGTAAAGGCAACCAGTTTCTCTGGGGGTTCAATCATTTCCTAATCTTTATAGCCATCTGGATGCTTATAAAACTAAAAACATTGGATGAAACAAAATTTATTTCTTAAGATGGCTTAGTGGTTAATCTGATGCAAGAGCAGCTTCAAATATTACACTCGGGTATAACAATTGTTTTAAGAGCTACTTTATAAGAATCAGGATGGGCCTCTTTAAGCTATAGACATATCGATCTAAATCACTAAGAACAATATCATCCATCAATCATTTCACCACAAAATAGGATTTGATGGTGATGAAAATCAGACTTGGAATCAAATTTAAGCAAGGAGACTAAGAACTTAATGTATCTTATATCAATATTAGCAACAACATTGGCAAACCCGTGATAGCGCAGTTAGTTAGAGCGTAGGACTCGTAACCGAAGGGTCGCGGGTTCAAATCTCCGGGAGCTGCAATGTTGTCATGTGGCGACTGGTTCACTCATCCATAAAAATGAGTACCTGACAGGACACAATGGCTATGTGTTCGAGTAACACTTTGCGCCTATAATGGCAGCATGCGTTGTATGCTTCCTTGGGAGTTGAGATATGTGTTGAGTGGAAACAGGTCTGAGTCAGGGATAATAATACTGTACAGCGTCTCAGAACAGGGTTACCTGGTTCTGGCGCTATGTAAACATGTATTATTATTATTTATTATTATAAGTGATATGGGGGTAAATCCAAGTGAAATTGGACCTCTGAAGTTCGAACATATTTTGATATATGGTTGGCCAATAAAATCAAGCAATTATACCTTTATTTGCTCTGTTACAACTTATTTAAGGTACTGCCATAGAACAATGACAGACATCGAAATCAGGGCTCAAGTCCGTATATCACTTCTGTATGTTGTGGGATGTTTCATTTGGTTAAATATATTCCCCATGTCACTGAAACCTCTTATCCATATGTCCTGTATGAGACTAGAGTACATTTTGGGGGTGACAATTATATTGTGCATGTTACTGGAATTACCAATCTAAGTATTAAAATGCTGAAATGTAAATGCCACTTTTGTGCACATGGTAGGCTAAATGGGGCAAGCGACCTCCAAAGGTAATGAGGCAAAGTGAAAGATGAAACACCCATCTGATATAGCCTATTCAGGGTTTGAACCTAGGTGCTATAGATCTGCGACCAACTGCATTGTCAGTTAGCCCACGGAGGTGCCCCACTAGAATGCTGAAGCAATGTTATGATGGCGCAGTTATAGGTAGTGGCAAGTTGTGGGATAAAATCACAATGTTATCTATGTCTAATGGATGTTTCATTCTTTAATAAAAAGCTTTGGCCCGATCATCTCAATATCCTAGAAAAGACAGCCCCATGGTCATACATCCCAGTAGTGACTTGTTGAATTAAAAGATCTGTTAAGTTTTTTACAGAAAAAAGTAAGGTTACCACAATTAGGTGCACAGTGTTACTTAAAAAATGGTATTAATATAATGTTAAAAACTTCACACACGCGCGCATACACATAATCACACAGATGTTTTATTGATCATTGTATCGTTCTATAGGAGTTCAATTGCTAAAAGTATTAACTTTAAGCTGAAATGTTATTAGATACAATTTTGTTATCATCTATAGACTATGAGGAGTGTAGCTTATTTTTAGACGACAAGAACAAATAAACAAAAGATCTATATAAAGCTGGTTGGCAAATGTCCTATAAAGAAAAAAAACAAAAAGAAACAAGCATAATCTGACACACACACACACACAGAGAGAGAGAGAGAGAGAGAGAGAGTTAGAGAGAGAGACGTAGACACACACACACACACACACACACACAAAGAGACAAGTTCTAACAAATATATACAATGGGGCTTAGCTTAATGGCCCTAGACGACATATACCGATAACAGCAGATTACTCAATATATATAATATATATTAAAACACACACACACACACTATAAATATCCTTGTTTCCGTTTGTTATCAGATGAATGGCTTATTTGTGAGGGAGGAACACAAATGAAGACATCTTGACTTTTTCATATGTCATAATAGAATTGTTACTGATAAACGGAGATTGACATTTGGCAGCTGGAAATGGTATACCCCCTGGAACTTTGACGATGGCATTGTATTATAAAGGTCTACAAACCGTGGGCAAACGTTCTTCACCGTAAACCAAAGCGAACGATTCTTAGACTAGAACGACTACGAGAGAAATAAATAGACTCTTTATTAAATAATTCAAATATATCTTGATTGATTCAGTGCATTCTTGGCGAAGCAGTATTATTAGATAACAGAAGGCAGCCAAGCTTTGTCCGTACACACGCTTCACATGGACAGCTGTCGGTTAGCATGAATCACACCCCGGTATCAAGGTAAACGCGTGGTGGACACTCGGGCGTATCCGACCCATTGTTAACCAATAACGGGTTTATTATCGATTGCTCCTCTTTGGGGTACCCCGCTGTGTTCGTTTACGCGTCGCGTGTCCTTGGTAACGGCATAACAGAGTTATCACTAGCGGCCCGATTGAAGTGTGCGAACTGTATCAACAACGCCATCTGGCCAGTAAATGAATCATCAGTGGCGAGTGATCCGGTTCTTGGTGGATCGAAAAATATTCCTGATATTCTAATATTAACAAACGGAACAATCCATACGCAAACAATTACCGAATTCGGCCAGACATAAATTGGATTATTTAATAACCAATTGCAATGGCATATTTCACAGGATACGCTAATTAAGCTATGCTGCACTCTATACACACACACCAAGCCACATTTACGAACTAAATATCATAAACAAAAAACGGCCCACGGATTACTATAGCCGCGATGTGGACACTGCTACTTTGTCAAACTGAAAGCTTACTCCAGTAAGCTGACTAACATGGGATTATCTACATATACGGTCACTACTACATTAACATTATTTGGTATTGCTAATTAGATATGTTTCACTTTGAAAGAGCCACTAATGATAAATGAAACGCCTAAATGTGTACCAACAACAATGCGTATTAAACTCTTGCGCGCAATAGGATTTACAGACAATAGCCTGACACTTACTGAATTATTCCTGGTCAAATAAGAAGGATTAATTCTAAATTTAAGCCACTTTCAGAGATTGGGGGGAGGGTGGGAGAAGCCTTTTAAAAATACTGATATAGTTAGGTATAACAGCCTGGTGTCTCGGCAAAGATAATTGGCTCAATATTTATAATTAACGATTTCATTGATACACCTTAGTTTTTGAGATGATTCCCTAGTTCGCCATTATCTCACATATATAATACGAGAACTATTTATATGTTGATATAATGTATACACTAGTCCCCAATTTATTAAACCTAGAGACTGCTCAGGGATTATTTCTTTTAAAAAACTCACCTAAAACGCACAACATAACACACACACACACAGTATCCCTATAAAGATATCCTTAAAATGTGGAAAATATTATATATTGTTTGTTAAGTACAAAATGAATGATGACTCACGAACTTAAAACTGGAATGTTTAAAACATTAACAGTGTCCTGGCAATGATAGTAGATATAGTAGATGTTATTTGACTGAGACTGATATGATAAAATATTCAAAATTAGTTGATGATGCTGTGGTAATCGGACTTATTTCAATAAGTTGTTTTTGTTTAAAATGTGGTACACAATATGCTATTAGTCATTACCCGTATATCTTGTACGGCATAGTTGCATTTTAATGTTTTTTTACGTATTGTCTCCAATTTCTAAGTCTGTATATGCTGGTGTAAATTTGAATTAATATTGCATAAAGAATGAAATATAAGTTCTCAAAAAAGAATTTTCAATATATAAAAATAAGTACATAATTATTTTCACTATTATTCATCGCTACAACAGTGTAATAGAAAACAAAACAAAAAATTAAAGTCTCACGTAAGAAAGTGAGAAAATAAGTCACATTAGATTAGTAGGAGTTAAATACTAAACGCCATTCATTTATTTACTATCAGCACAGGAGGGTAGCGACCCCCCCCGCAGAGAGCTCTACCGGTCATATCAATTAAAAGTATGATATATTTGGACTGACCATTCATGTATGCATATGTGAAATAATCGTATCCACACACTGTAACACACAGACACATAAACAGACACACACTGGCACAGAGGAAAGAGTCTATTCACTTTATTATCTCACACATACGACTCACCAACTCGACTGACTGTAGATCCTTCAAGTGAACCGTTTCATAAATCTTTTTCGGTGGATTTTCAGTCAGATAGATCCATTCGTCGGTTAGCACGATGTATTTGAACGCCTTATTCTCTTTCTCCGAGCAGACGATGCACGAGTCGTGAGCTCTGATCTTCTCATAAGTGTCCACGTCGAGATTCCGCTTCAGAAACGTCTCCAACTTAGTGTTTTTCTTCACGATCAGCCCCGTCCCGCTTCGCGCCATATGTAGAAGCTCCTCTCCAATAAGTTTGTTTACGATTGTTGATTCGCATACCTCCAGCTGTTGAGATATGTACGGTACCGTCACTGATATATTTCCTTCTGGGCTTCGGACATGTTTCACAGCGCTTCTCGTTTACACCCAATAACACGGCTGGCCAACCCCGGGTCAAGGTTGAATGAACGAATAGGCGTCACGCGTCATTGGCTCGGCCATATTGTCACGGTTTGTCTCTTCCGATATGTTACATCAGCGACTAGAATATGAGATCTTCCGCTCGTATTAGCTGCATACGTCACGGCTGATCGGCCGTACTATTATCAGATCTTGTTCAATAGGAACAGAAAGGGCCCGCTGATGAAGTTTACAAAACCGGATATGGTCGTCGTCAAGGAAAAAATAACAGACGCCTATACCCTCCAGTGGTACTAGTGAAGTAATTGAACAACCGCCGAGCTATTTACATAGCTATAGCCATTAGTATGTTTCTTTCTTTCTTTGTTGAATGGACATAGTATTTTTATGGCTATGATAACAATAGTTACCGTAGTACACAAAGTTGTTGCCATTTATTTTCAGCGGGATCTCCATTTGATGAGCTGGCGAAGCAATCTATCTCCAGATATGAAAGCCAGAAAGGGGAGTAATATTGACACATTGATAGTCTGACAGTAATACATACAGAGCATTTTTAAACTTGGTGTTTTTCGTGTGGTTATTTTAATGGGATAGTACTGTGGCGAACGAGGAGGACTTCATCACCGGGTATTGTGGGCCAATGTACTAACATAATTATGATTCATCTTGTAGATGAGACGTTATGATACTTTGGTGTACCAGTCTCGACCGAGAAACTAAATCCTAATATCTCGGTTTCGGATTACAAGAGAAAACATCGTGCAAAGGTCATAGAGCTGTTTGTGGCTTTTTTACTTCCAGAAACGATGAGACAGTTGAAGTTAAAAATAGTTTCAATATATCTCTAAAATATTTTCTTATTAAACCCGCAATGACAATGTTATACCCTAATTTAACACTTGGATCAACACACATGGACACCGGGTATAGACAACTAAATAATAATCGTTTGTGCAACCGTATCTCATATATTATTTTTCATTATTGATTGTCAATTAGTCTGGTAAAAATATAAATGTTCCCGTTTTTCGACCACTTTTGTGCACAAGGTAATGAGAGGAAGACGCTTTGATATAACCTAGCCAGGGTTTGAACCCAGGTGCTATAGATCTGTGGCCAATCGCGTTACCAGTTAGACTATGGAGGCACCCTTAGTGTCTGGTGGTATATATATATATATATATATATATATATATATATATATATATATATATATATATAATTTACTTACTTTACTTACATGAAACATCCGAGAGAAATTTGACTGATTCATCATAATCTCCTGGTTCTAAACTATCCTAGTATAAATATCATCGGTCAACGAGTTGTCATTAATGTTGTTAGCAGATGTAAGTTATTTTTCAAGATAAGTTGAATAAAAAAGGTTATGCTAATTAGAACTAAAACATAATTGGATATATTACCTTATAGTGCACACACACACACACACACACACACACACACACACACACACACACACACACACACACACACACACACACACACACACACACACACACACCACACACACACACACACCACACACACACACACACACACACGAACACACACATACACACATGCCCACGCATGCACGCACACATGCATGCACGCATGCACGCAAACAACACCCTCTGTATAGTACCAGAACGCTGGGCACCATAGCACGTGGTAAGTGTTTTCCTTGTGAAAAATAATCAAAATTTTTGTTCTTTATAACCAGTAACAGCAGTGGGCAGGGAGTGAAGATTCCCCCCCCCCCCAACTCTTGCTCCATTAATTCACCACCAACAGATATATGGATTAAGGTCAAGTGCAAAGCTCTTTGGTTAGTTTGACTAATCACAAACTTCAACAGAGAATTAAGTGAACTGTGTCAGTTATAAACATAAGAATGTTCGTCTGGGGCGTCACATGACGAGGTGTAATAAATATTAGCTAGGCTCAATATTTATTAAATTATTGACCAACTTTGATCTTGACGTGATTAAACAATTACACGTAGAATTTAGAGGTACTTTAAGCGCTTGAGTTAACAGCCTAATAATAATAATAATAATAATAATTTAAATACCGCCAAATACTAGCCAAAGTCACGACAATGATGTGTGTTTGTGCGTGCGTGCGTCTGCGCTTGGGCATCTGACCTGAGTCGAAGGTCTGAACTGCTGCTACCATGTCAGTCTCATTCCAAAGGGTAGTGTGCATGGGGTTTGAGTGTGGGTGACTAACATTCAGTCAATGAAGCATGTATCACACAGACCTACAGTATATGAGCTTACTATTAATCGTTCACAGAGCATAATGTGATTACCTAGCCGATTAATAACTTTGGCTTATTATAGGCAATTATAGACATTTTAAAGCCTTAAAGGTCTCAGGAAAAGGTTTCCCAAATTAGTAAAAATGTCATTGTCTTTTATTAAAATCAATTTCAGTCAAATAAATTATATTTTTTATTAGCAATAAAGTAACAGTGGTTTTAAAACTTGCTTTGCTAGCATCTCCCATGGACAAATATTCCACCACTTTAATAGAAAATATTCGGAAAACTTCGGAATGATGACGTCATGTTTGACAAACACAGACGCCAAACACTCACCTTGTTTAAGCTGTGTTACGTGTTTTATATTGTCTTTGTTAAACGCATAAAATGGTATATTGGGCCATTTTATAATTGTGCGAATGGGTCTGCCAGTAGATGGAGTATGCATTCATTCCCCTATATTCGACAAACTGTGTGATGCTAAGCCCAAACGAATCAACAGTTTGATGGATAAACTTAATAGAAAATGGGTATGTATGAGCGATAATAAGTAGTCTTGGGAGCAAACTATTGGACATTCACCATTTGACGCATTCGTGAATAAAGTAAAATTTCACTAATTCGCAAAAAAATTAAATTTACTTAGGCCTATTCAAAGCTTCTTATGGCTGTGTATTGTAGACACTACCAAACTGTTAAAATAGTACGTGGTCCACATATGATATTGGAGAGCCCGATGCATCCACCGGGCTCCCGTGTACCGACAAATATCTCTTTATTTTAAATGGTGTTATGTGCTAAGAAGAGGGAAATATTCACATTTAGGCCCAATGTGTCGAGTTATCAATTAAGCTTATGCTAACACAAACAAATACACTCCAATCCAACTCTTGTTTGGGACGGGTGTCGGCAGCCCTGGTGTCTGCTTTAGATTCACGTCTGCACTTGCTGCAGCTAATTTCTTACAATTAATGCCGTCTGTGACCTTTATCGCGAGTGGTTCAAAGCTGTAGGGCTTGATATCCCTGAGAATGTCAACACTTTTGTCGGAATCTGACATTCTGTCTGTCAACTGATGAGGACGCTTGTAAACAAAGCTGTGGTACTACGTGAGGTTTGTCAAAGATGACGTCACACAATAATCTCTAGCGGACGTAGTACACACTAGCAATGGCTCGTGAAAGTTCGGAAATTAAGGATTTAGTGACTATTTTAATGGAAATATGATAGCTGGTGGTTATAATTGTTTTGAGTGTGGTAGTGCATCTTATACGGAATAAAATAATTGTTTGTTACTTTATATTTACTGTTCCCGTCATCTTTAACATTCATTACTTTTACCCATCCATTCGAGTGGTATTTTTAATTAACAAAAACACACCCACACTCCCAAATATTTGACATTAACCCAAAGCTAGGCACTTCAGACCTAAACCTGGCCATGAAATGTACGATGGCCAGGTTTAGCATAGGATGACGTGAAGAGATCGTTTTCACACAAACAATTATTTAAAAAGATATTTTCTAAACGTGTTGAAGTCCATAACTGTCCTAATTCAAAACACAACGTGATGATATAAGTTGTCACGTATCGAAATGATAGTACTAGTAGATGGCACAAAACTATCCAGTTCATGCACACGAAGAGGACCAAATAAGTTAATGCAGATAACTTTTGGATATTTAAGAATACTTGTATTATTTGCACATTTAAGAATACCCCTAGAGGTCTGTGGAAAGCTGACATAGGTTCTCGTTCAGTCACGTGACGTCATTGAAGTAAAGCTTTAAAATGAACTCCTCGTACTTGCTTGCTTGTATTTCAGGAAGTATCCCCAAGCTTTCGCTTGATCAGCGCAGTCTCAATGTTGGAGTGGTTGAGACTAACTCCTCCCCTATCACTTCTCACAGGTGAGGAGAACGGAAAGACAGAGCCGAAATACCCCGAGGGTGGTCACTGCCAAAGTATTTTACCTCCTCATGAGGTCTTTAACATTCCCCTTTATTTTAATTAATTTCGTGGAGACGACATCGCCATTAACGTGGCCAGCCACCTACGAAATTGTGAGCCGAGAAATTAACCAATCGAAAAGTTTCGATCTCTTGCTGGGATATATAATAATAATAATAATAATAATAATGTAGATTTAATAAAGCGCCCTTACTAGCAGGAGCCATTCAAAGGCGCTGTACAAATAATATGTAATATAATAATACCCCAAATAATGTCTGTAAAAATTATTTATCTGGGAAAGCAACCTTAAATAGGTGTGTTTTTAGAAGAGACTTAAAATTTCCAAGAGTCTACGCATTTCTAATATTTGCCGGCAACTTATTCCACAAAGTGGGGGCTGCAACACTAAATGCACAATCAACATATGACTTGAGCCGAGACACTGGCACCTGCAATAATATCTAACTGGATGACCTGAGTTTTCGGGATGACTTTCTAATGGAAACCAGTTCACACAGGTATTCTGGCGACATATCATTAATAGATTTATAAGTTATTAACAGGATCTTAAAATGGATACGCTGTCTAACTGGTAGCCAATGTAGTTTTTGAAGAATGGGGGTGATATGATCATATTTTCTAGTATTTGTTACAATGCGAGCTGCACTATTCTGAATTCGCTGAAGGCTATTAATGTTATAATCAGATATGCCATATAACAGGGAGTTACAATAGTCTATACGAGATGTAACAAAGGCATGAACTACAGTTACAAGTGATTCTTGTGTCAAGAATGCTTTTAAACAGGGGATGTTCTTAAGATGGTAGTAGGCAGCTCGGCATACTGATGTGACATGTTCATGCATGTTAATACATTGGTCAAAAATAACCCCTAGATTTTTTACTGCACCCATTAGGGGTAATCGAAGATGCACCCATCTGTAATGCTGGTGTCTTTAGGGATTTAACACAATGTGGTGATGCCAAATATAAAATATTTGTTTTATTATCATTTAGTTTTAGAAGATTTTGAGTCATCCATAGCCGAATATCGGCAATACAATGTTCTAAATTCTTCAAAGAAGAGGAGAAATTTAACTCATTGTCAGGATCCAGTGATATATACAGCTGTGTGTCATCAGCATACAAGTGATATTTAACCCCATATCGCTGCGCAATGATCCCAAGAGGACGGGTATACATTGTGAAAACCAGAGGACCAAGAACTGAACCCTGTGGTACACTAGATAACAAAAACTGAATGTCAGATAAAATACCATGAACAGACACTCTCTGGGAGCGTTGTTCCAGATAGGATCTAAACCATTCAAGTACTCTACCTGACAGACCAAACATGTCTTTTAACCTAGAGAAAAGTACATTATGGTCAACTGTATCAAATGCAGCAGACAGGTCCAGAAGAAAAAGTATTATTGGCTTACCTTGATAAATTGACATCATAATATCATTTTTCACTCGAACCAAGGCTGTTTCAGTGCTGTGACCACTTTTATAGGCAGACTGTAGTGATTCATTAAGGTTATTATTGATTAAATATTTGTTTAGATGGAAAGCAACTGCCTTTTCTATAACTTTAGATAAAATTTAAGATTTGAAACAGGTCTGTAATTGTTTAGAATATTACAGTCCATAGTGTGGTTTTTATTAATGGTTTTACAAGGGCAGCTTTCATGGATCTTGGGAAAACACCCAGATATAATGATTTATTAACTATATTTGTAATTGGGTTTATCAGAACATCCAGACAATCTTTCACAAGCCATGTAGGCATGGGGTCAACTGCACAGAAAGCATTAGATGACTTTTTCAGCAACTGTCTGATATCGGTCTCTGTAAAAGGCTCAACTGTATCCATCATGGATATGCAGGACTCTTCTACCAATGGCTTACCCTGTGATAAGGTGCTGGACTGGAACCCACTATGTATATTTAATATTTTTTGACAGAAGAAGTTATTAAAACAATGGGCCATATCTTTATCTGAGTTGATATTATTTGGGAGGACAGTTTGACTTTTATGTAATACTTTATTCACAACACTGAAAATATATATATATATATATATATATATATATATATATATATATATTTAATGCCACTAAACGTTCAGCGCGATTTGCATGGCTGTCATGGTCCGGCCTGTCTAGTTTAAACTTATTTTTTGTAGAACCGTTGCCATCTGACATGACGATATGAATGGATCAAATCAATGATTATATATATTATAATTCAATGGGTGATTCCTATTACTGTAACATTGGTATTTATGCATGATATGTTGTATTGAAAGTGAACTGTTTTATTTTCTGAATCAGCCATTCGTGCAGTGTTTGCTACATGTAAATAGTCTAATGTAATAACATTTTTTATTTGATAATATACAGGTGATACATATATGATTGGTTCCCAGGTACAAGTAAAAATAATATTTCCCAAACTCTACATTAAATATTTAAAAAATCTTAAATTTAAATAAACTTAAATTATGTTATTGTACTTAATTGGTATTTGGATATTTCATTCTTCAATCGGCGTTTGCGTTTTTTGTATATCCTCTGTGAGACAATCTTGACCCATGTCTCTGGTCCCACGAAAAGCTGTTAGTAACAGAATGTAAGGGTGGTAGTACTTGATGACCTATATTCTTATATTAGTTTGACTATCATTATAAAAGAATAAATAAAAAACTTTTTCAACAGAAACAATAGTCGCACTATTTGGATCAAGTCCAAACATCTTCATTTCTGCTGCTGCGCCCAAATCAGATAAGACAATGGCGCATTAAATTGATTATAAGTATCAATATATGTGTTTTATTTACTTTTTATTCGGGTAGTTATTGTACCATGAAAAGATTCAGCAAAATCCAGTGGTAAAGCTCATAAAGTGATAAAAGCAGGTTTGACACATCTCGAAGAGCTAGACATGATTCAGTTTTGTGCGGTTGGTGTTTTGATAAAAAAAAAACACAACAAAGCACTATTCGCTTTATATTAATCTTTTCAGTAATATACAGGTGTAGAATTATAGCAGTAGACTTTGCCGTGCAGTAATCGTGATTGTTTAGATTACTGGCTTTGTTTCAGCTTTAACCGTATATATTTCAAGTTCCATTGTAGTTTCGGATGACGTGTTTGCTAGAAACAAGCATATCAGATGGAAGGCGCAATATTGTATTTCAGTCATTATACCGGAAGGCCGACCGCCAAGAACGATTACAATGGTTAACTTTAAACCACACGAAATGGGTGTTTACAAAAAACAGGTGGTGTCAAATTATACATTTTGTATGCATTTTTAAGTTTAGTTAAAATCCACATATCTGTTGGATGGCGTATTTGGCACGTACAAAATGATGATCGTTTATTATTATCCATTTATCCACTGATGAATCCTCCAGACGTATTATCAATCCGTTGGTTCATGTACGCATAGGTCACTCCTCCATACGAAAACGGTACTAAATCGCGCCGGGAAACGTGTGGTTGTGTGTAAGTGTATGTATATGTGTGTGTACGTATGTATGTGTGTGTGTGTGTGTGTGTGTGTGTGTGTGTGTGTGTGTGTGTGTGGCTGATACAATCAATGGTGTACTTAAGACTGATTCTGGATACATTGTGTAAACTGGTTCCTTGTGCGGTTCATCTAGAATTGCATCTAGGATTGCAATTCGTCTATTTCGTGTGGTTTTGCCAGCACATCTTTACTTCTGGTGCCACCTTTCTTTTTAGTAGCATAATCAGATTTTCTGAACACCTCATCGACATCTTCTTTGGCAACTGCCACAAAATGGACATCAGCGTTCTTGTCTTTAGTCACACCGCCGCAACATCTTCTTTTGATGGTCAATATGATAAATGCAACAAACAGAGGAATCGGTGTGAACAGCGCGGCAAAAAAGACCACTGAAGCCGCCATGTCGCCTTCCGGTTGTGAGAAATGTTTCTGGAGCATCACTATGCCAATTCCAATGTTCTGGATTCCAGTTTCTATGGCAATGGTGATCGACCTTTTAAGGCCTTGTCTCAAAACAAAGGCAAGAAGAAAACCGAAACCGAAACCACACCAAGGTAGAAGGACTCCAGCTAGTATTATTTCTGTGTTATCATTGGCTATTTTAAAAATGTACCAGTTGGTGTACATTCCAAAGGTCATGATCCAAAGAAGGAAAATAAGAGCGACCGGTTTCAGGAGTTTCACAAAAGGCTTTGCCAATTTGGTGTTCAGTCTTTTCAAGAGAATGCCAACTATGCAAGGTCCCACAAATTCAGCAAGGGTTACTACGATTTGAAGGTAAGGTATATTCAGCGTGGTGAACTGTCTAAATATGTTAGACATGATGAATAGCCAAAGCGGCATCATACCTGAAAGAGAAGTTACTAATATTATCTGTACCGGGATAAAAACAAGTTAGATTTTTCAGTACTAGGAAGTGATAAATTCTGAATACGGGCTAAGAAAAAAGGATGTAAAATTTTAACGACCTGGCCATGTTGTTGTTAATAAGAGCCTAGTTGGAATAATTATAATGAAATTTATCTTTTGTTTTCGTTGATGAATTTCAACTTCTATACATACCAAATGCGAGAACGAGACTAATGAATGTCATAGTCAGACTGAGGTTGACGTCTCCACCCAGTAAAATAGTCCAGGAATTACTTGGACCGCCGCCTGGAGAACAGGCCAGTAGTAAAAGTCCAACGCCGTAGGAAAGATCTATGCGTAATATATACACAAACGCAGTGCCAAGCTGTAAGATGTAATGACAGCTAGTTAGGAGACTATAATAGCTGCAATTTGAGATGATAATCTGTCGAAAAAAATAACTTCTTATTTGGCGATGCCGGATGAAATAAACATGGTACGGCGTCTTAGCCCTTTATTTACGCGTATTTTGTAGAATAATGATTACTTGTTTCGAAGAAGTCGAGCGGATGGTGATCAAGATGGAAATTCGCTCCATAGAATAAAATAGTACGTATAGTAAATTTGTAACGAGGCTGACTTCCAAATAAATGAACGAAATGGCAGGAAGTGATCCAGCACTTACCAGCGGCATTATCAAGAACTGGCTACACAGTCCAATGGCGGGCGCTATTGGCTTCTTGGCATAGGAGAGCGTGATGTCCATTTCCAACTGGCAGCCGAAAGCGAAGTTCAGCAGACCAACCATAATGTGTATAACAATGTGATTCAAGGCTTTCTCCATGCCGACATTTCGCAATACTACTACAGGATATCTGATGGAAAGTGTACCATTACCGTCAGTGGTTACATTCAATTCATTATAATCATTATTAGAAGATTTGGGATAATCCAACGACGAGTTTGAGTGTAGCTGAATATCGAAGACTAACTCTGTCCTTCCTAGTCGTAATGCTCCAACTAATACCGTTACGGTTGTGACGTCACAGTGCCGGGATATATTCTTCGAATACGTCTCGTAGTCGAAGAAGGATGAGCTGGTGGAAACAATGACGTCATAAATATGGATGATTCGGACATCAGACGAGGTAACTATGACGTCACTGACGTTGGCGATTCTCATTGGCCATGTTAGATTGACCGTATTCGCCGTATCCTCCTTCATGACCAACGTGTCTGGATCAAACGTCATATTCATAGCGGATGCGAGAGAAAAGATTAGACAGAAGCAAATATTAACAGAACTCATTGTAAACATCTGTGCCTGATGGCGAACTTTCTGATGCCGAGATGTAAATCCGCTTAACTAATTTATGTTACCTTTTCCTAGCAACTGTTGCTTTTACCAAGTATACCTGTGACGAATCAAGTGTGGTCCATTGTCCTGTTAACAAACTGCACGTTGGCTTCACGCGGGAATTAATTAAGTCTTCAGTAAGCCGAAAAGTGTTGCACCTGCCTGCTCATTGGTTTGTATAGGTGTAAATAATAAGCGAACTTATGTCGAACTATTTTTAAAACGCTTGCTTGATTTTGGGGGAGATAAGCAATGAGTCTTAAAGGAACAGCTCACCCTCAGATAAGCTTACTTAAATATGTAATGCTTATAATAGTAAACACAAATTTCAAAATGATAATCACGAACTGTACATGATGTCATAGATATAAGGAAAGAATCCAAATTATTGGAGGGCCACCATTAAGGCTGCACCGGATACCCGATCCGAAGGCGCGAAGGAAAAAGGTCAAGTGCTCTGACGTCACCTGACCCAGGAGTCCATTGATGTACATAGTTCACATAGACACCAGTTAGTTAGTGAGCTCCGGTGGCCTAGCGGTTAAGCACCCGGCACTTGGTGCCAACGATCGCAGGTTCGAACCCCATAAGAGGTCGAAACTTTTCCAGGGATTAATTTCTCGGCTCACTACATCGTGGGTGGTTGACCACGTTAAATGGCGCTGCCGTCTCCACTGAATTATTTAAAATAAAGGGGGACGTTAAAAACCCCCTGAGGACGTAAAACACTCCGGCAGGGGTATTTCGGCTCCATCTTTCCGTACTGCTCCCCTATGAGTGGTGGGGGAGGAGTTTTCTCAACCACTCCAACATAGAGGCTGTGCTGATTAAGCGACAGCCTGGGGATTCTCCAAGTGCCGGGTGCTTAACCGCTAGGCCACCGGAGCTCACTGGACATATATATATATATATATAGGAACCAAAGTTCAGGATCAATTTAGTTCTAGTATATTGGTAACACCACATGTAAGTGTTTACATGGTAAAAATAGGGGAAGCCTAACCACAAGGCGGTTTTAGCTAAAGAGGCATTTGATTATATAAAGTGGTGGATCATAGTCTTTTGCGCATCCCCATGTAAGAGTATATTTTCTAATCATCAAAGGTGTGTTTATATTGCACTGTCCAGTAGGAGTCTTGAAACGAATGTATTTGCTTAGCTCCACCCAGCAGGGGTCAGACCCTGTATTTACTTTCACAACCCTGCTGGGTACTAAACCAATGACATATGGTAAGTTTACAAAATCTCTCTAATGGTTATTAAAACAGTTAGGTCTGGGAAAAGGCTATAGTAGTCACAATTTGAGGAGAGGAGGGGCAAACTTTGGTTCCAGATTGGCATTCCCCGTGAGATGATAAATTAATTAATTCCTAAATAGCAATATCTCTATATAGATTACAGGTATGCGATATGGTGGTGTCACAGTGAGGGGCGGAGCTCATGATTTCCACACCACTTTAATTGATTAAATGCTCACTTGGGGTGCCAGAGTCAGTGTGCCTATCTGATATATATATATATATATATATATATATATATATATATATATATATATAATCAAAGCTCTGGATCATTATGGTTCCAGTATATTGGTAACACCACATGTAAGTGTTAACATTGTAAAAATGGTAAATTAATTTCTAGGTTTAATATTTTTGTAGGAAACTTCAATTCCTAATTTCTCAATTCCAATTGAAAATTTCTCAATTCCAATTCCAATTCATTTGTTTTTAAAATAATCAATTCCAGAATTGGAATTGACTATCAATTCCAATTCCGGAATTGAATTGACCCCGTGTCTGATATATATATCGTTGTATTATATGTAAATGATATAATATTAACATTAGCTGCTTTGGGAAGATCATTTATATAAATTACAAAATGAAAGAGGATCCAATATTGAGCCTGAGTTCTATTCTTTCAAACCATTTATTGGCTATGCCACATACACCATATCTTTTTAGATTATGTATAAAATATATTCTGACTAATCGTGTAAAAAGAATTATTGAGATCACGGAATGTCGCCAAAGTTTTATTATTAAGACAATGGTTGTTTTCTGTCTGCATAATGGTTTAATAAATGTATAATTGGATGAACGGTCGAATGGTTGGCTCGGAAATCGTATTAGTGTTCGTATAACAAGTTATGGAAAGTGAAATATTCCATCAATTTGTTGCACACTATTCTTTCTATTAATGTAGAAAAGGCCGAATAAAGACTTACATGTCGAAAATTGTTTATTTCGGTTGGATCAGAAACTATATAGATACGAAACACTTCAGCGCATTTTAGCCCATCTGAAAATATGCCAGTTTCCGATGATTGGATACTAATTTCATTTATTTTATTCATGAGGAATTTGGAAGAGATTTCGTCTGGTCGATAACGTAATTTTGGCTTAAGACGCTTTGTTATGCCAACAACATCCTCAGCCTCAACCGGGTCTAGAAACATGGTGTGGTCATGATGGTCTGGTAAGTATTTATCACATCATTTGTGACCTGGCGGAACGTTATGACTAATGTTGGCTCCAAATGATGGTGAAAAATAGAATAAATGGCTAGTTTGGATTTATCATAAATATTTTTATCATCTATTTTGAACGATTATGCGAAATTTGACTTATCGATCTGCTTGCCGGTAGCAAAATAATGGCGACTACGCGTGGGTCTGAAAATGTATGTAACTAACCACATGTATTATATCAAAATATAATTCTGGCTGGTGGTGGAAGACCGCGTTAGCGAATTTCTGCGGAGGTAAATATTCTGTCTGTGATGATTATCGGATACGTTTGGTTTCATCTTTGCACCCCTCTTGCTTTAATTCGAAAGCAATTTTTGCCACCATATATATATATATATATATATATATATATATATATATATATATATATATATATATATATATATATATATATATACGACATACGTGCATAATATCAACTTTCTTTCCGTCACCCTTTGAAAGACTTGCTTATCTCTCCTAAGTTTCCACTCCAACCGATCATTTGTTGATGACCTTTGCATCGTATCTGGACTATAAGTTTGCATCAACCCCGGATGATGATGATGATGATGCTGATTGGTGTTTTACGGTCAATTGTGTGAACATGGTAGGCTAAATAGGCCGAGCGACCTCCAAAGGTAATGAGGCGAAGTCAAAGATGAAACACCCTTCAGATATGCACACGCCGAGGTTCGAACATGTGTGGAAATGATCTGTGGTCCAACACGTTACCGCTAGACCACGGAGCCGCCCTCGGTCGATTGTTTTCGAAGATATTGCCGCAGTAGAATTGTGTTATTATTATTATTATTATTATTATTATTATTACTACTACTACTATTACTACGTTTGATTTACAATTCAGTTCGATAAAATGCTTAGCTAAAAGTTTTGGCTTCGTTGAGAAATAGTGCATATTTATTGGTTATTCGAATACTATGTAAATAGGTGATTAGCTAAGTAGTACATAGGTAAAGAGAGTCTAGCAATAACGTCTAACAATAACGTCTAAAAATAACGTCTAAAAATAATGTCTAACAATAACGTCTAACAATGCCAATAAACGTCTATCACCCCAATAATGGATGGTTGCTCTGATCTAAATCAAGGATGATTCAATCTAGTCAAGGTCACAGATAATGCTGATATACTCGACCCTCCAGCAGTATTTTAATAATAACTAGACACGATTGAGTACAGGTTGGTGATATTAATCATAGAGATGGGTTCAGGGAATTCAACTGATTGATCATTTTGATCATTGATAGTTCAGGTATTCCGTTGAAACACAAACAGCCCCGATATATCCAATGAGCTATTTCAAACATTTCTGAGCTGGCAAATCCGTTGTTAGGATGATACGATTTAAACTATGCTACCCATGCCAGCTGCTGATCTAGACCATCATACACGCATGCACACATGCACGCGCGCGCGCGCGCGCACACACACACATACACACACACACACATACACACACACACACACACACACACGGCCGCTCAACAGATCAGAAAGCTGTGTGTTCAGACACCAGGGCGTGGGATGGATATATATATTTGTGGTAATAATAATCATCTTTTTCGGAAATAGTCTGAACTGGGATGTCGTTCATACCTTTTCAGAACCAGGTCATAAAATAGTGTAAGACAATTCGAGAAAGAAATAACTTTCGACCAGAAAACAAAGGATTCCTACAGAAGTAGGAGTCGAGGGAAGAAACAAAAGGGATGCCAGCTAAAAAGCGACTTTAGCTATCAATTCAAATGATCTTTTAGCCATTGCTTTTGCGTTCTTTAAGTGTCATATTTCAGTTGACCCACGACTGATTGAAGAATTACTTTTTTGAGATGGTAGAGGGAAGTTCGGCCTACTGATATTGCTCAGTGATTCCAGGAAAACACGTGTATGTAGCGAAACCTATATTCCCTAAAAGTATTATTCCAAATGGGACTAAATCAATTCAAGTACTTCACCTGATAGATCAAACATATATTTCAAGGTAGAGAGACGTACACTATTACCAGTTCTAACAAATGCAACAGACAGGACCAGAGGACGTAGTAGTGGCTTATCTTACCTTGATCAGTTGACATAATAATAATAATAATAATAATAATAATAATAATAATAATAATAATAATAATAATAATAATAATAATAATAATAATAATAATAATAATATCATTATTTACCTGAGACGAGGCTGTTTCAGTGCTGTGACAAGGTTTATAAAGTAATTGTTCATCACAACAGATTTGGTACAAACACCAGTACCTTATTTTTCTAACCAGTTTACTGCCAATGCAATTGTTAATGCATCTTTTCGGCTTAGATATAAATCTATAACGAAATATTAATTTTCATAATCTGTATAACATAGCTGGTTGATCAGAATGTTGTGGTCCCATATATCAGTACGTTATCTAAACATTCAATCCTTCACGAATATAGCCATAATTTTGGCTGATTATGTTGCATTGCAAGGTAACGATTTATTAGCGTTCACCTAAACGTGGCTTGGGACTAACATTGGTCAGCTTACTATAAATGAATTGATTTCTAAAGGTTGTAAGTTTAAGCATAGTCGTCGTATATCGTAAAAAAAACAACGTTGCAGACCAGTTAGTGGTATCGGTATACTTTAGACTGACTGTTAAGGTGAGTAAGTCAGAGACAAGTGAGACATAAAGATTTTGAAAAGATGGGCATGTACCATAACACAGCAACAGTTACAGTTATAATTCTATTGTGTATCACTTACTACTTATAAGAAAATGGCTTGAAAAACTCATTGATATTTTATGATTGGTTTATATACTTAGATAACCTAGTCATTATTCAAAATTTTGCATAATATTGATATTTTGGCGTCCCACTGATTGACTCAGCGTCGCAATGGTACGACTCAAAACGGAGGTCACGCATAAGATTTGGTCATCTCTAAGGGCTCGAGCTTCAACACAGTAGACATTTCTTCTCCGTGTAATCCTTGTCTCGGTAGCAATAAAGGTAAATCATTCGGCGATCATCTGGCTGTAGGGTTCGTCATTAACATAGAAATATTCGATTGGATACGAAGAAAAAAGGCGCACAAAAAGTATCGGGGCATACAGATTTACAGTTATAGTAAATTTTGATTGGACGTGACAGCAAGGTTGATGAAGTGATAGAAGAAGTCGGAGGAAAGCATAGAGGGCCTGGCGCCAAACGTTTTAACGGTGTACTTTGATATATAGAGGATAGTATGCGAAACTTTTAAAAGGCTGTTAGTCGAGTAGAAGAGGTATGTCTCTTCTACGATGATTTAGGAATGTGGAAGAGATCAACAGAAACTCTTCAAACTAACCAGGAACTTGATGGACAGTAATTCTAATATAGATCTATTACATTTTACCACTGCTGAATTCGTGGCGGACTAAGTTCAGCAATTAATTCACGAGGAACACAACAGTCATCAGGAATAAGATCTTTTCTGATTGCCCAAATAATACCTGCAATATCACCATGGATGTGAATATTGTGTTTAACGGGGAAATGCTTGAGATGTTACGACCAGCTTCTCGGTTCGGGCCAAGGAGGTAATTGCTAAGTCTCCGAACAAGTTATGCCACTTAGATCAACTGCTGCCACTGTCATTATATATAGGTAGGTGGCTAAGTCGGCGATCCGGTTTTGTTTAAAACGAGCTATCATAACTACTGAAGTGCTTAGAATTTTCCTTAGGCCTAAGATATTCTTAACTTAGGCCAAGTTGTACTTCCATGAACGAACTTAGTGTGTTTCATTCGAGGATAAAAGATCACCAGGTGTGCGGGTTTATGTTTTGTTCAGTTTATAGTAGCCAGACCTGGGGCAAATACATTTCGAATGTATCTAAATAAGTTACAGTTACTTTGAAATGTGTTCAGATACAGTTACGTATCTAGATACATAATTTATGAATGTATCTAGATAAATTACTGTTACATTCTAAATGTGTGTAGATACATTTACGCTTAAGTTTTGTGTGCGAAGTATATATTGTAATTAGGTGTATATTTGTGCGTGCAAGAACATGACAAGACTAGTCAATATTGTTCAGGTTTATTTATTTTCAGTTATAACATTTATATGGTCATATTGATTCACATATTGTCAACTGTAATACAAACGAGCTACTTAGAGTTAATTTTTATGAACATGAGGGGGTCGAGTGTATTGTCTTACAGTGAGCATCGGTTAGGATGAAATATCTTACCAACTACACTGAATATGAGACAATTACCATAGCTATCCTAATGATTTGTATTAAAGGCCATTCAATTAATTGTCAGGGTTATATAGTATTAATGATAATCTTTATTAGTGTTAAAATATGAAATTACAGATATGAGTATTTAAAATAATCATGTATCTAAAATGTTTCGGAAATGTATCTGAAATTCATATACATTTGCAATTTATCTAGATAAGTAACAGTTACACTGGAAATATTGACTGATGCATCTAGATACATGTCAGTTACATTGAAAACAGTATCTAGATATAATGTAGCTAGATAGAAAAGCTAGTTCCGTGGAGACCTACTTGAAGAAGACCTACGGGAAGAAGCCTAAAGTCCACACGGATGAACATTATACATAAAGATGAGAAACGTTGAGTCACTCCACTGAAGTGTTCGTAATATGGATCAAATCTGTATTACCTTTGTGTCAGCTAGCAAACTAAGATCCAGTGCTACTAGTTAAAACTACTGTCAAAAAGTACTGAGATGTGGAAGCCCTTTAAAGGGTTTGCATGAAAATGTTGCTACGACATGAACAATGCAATCAGACCTTCAGGATGTTCAAATAATCGAACGCGCAATTTAAATTTACAACAAACGGCTATATTATATCGATAAAATAGATGGACCCCATTATACATGAGCCATTTATAATTAGCCATTAGACGTATGAGATCCTGAATTTATATTGCTGTGCTGATTACCGAAGGTTATATAGGATCCGAACTTAAATACTAAAACCTTATGCTGCTAAGACTGGAGTTTATTGCATTAAAATTAAATTCACTAAGCTCTGTCATAGTTGTGTTATTTGCTTTACAATAATATACGGAGATCTAAAACTCGAAGACACCTTCATTCCTTAAACTATTCACGGGTACGATTATCAATTAGTACACAACTATTTTTTTACATAATAAACACATTTCCCCCCCAGTTTTAGAAATATGGCGCCTTATTGCATGAAAAACTTTGGTGTGATAATAATAGAGATCCATACAATAGCTACACATTGTTGTTAAGCACATTTTTGCATGCTGTACAGTGTTGTACTCTTTACAATATTGGCATACCTGTTGGTACGTTCCTTCTAACAAGCCGAATACAATCATTCTAGAAGTGTTTATTGACAGACAGAACTCTTTAAAGCATCACACAATCATCCTTTACTACAGCATCATTGTTTATTTTAATAGAAAGTTTATCATGGTTTGTATTACGAAATAATATAAATTATCTTAACCTTTTTACTGTGTGTACAAGTAGAAAATATGTCAGTATCAGCAGTAAATAAAATACATTTCGATTCATTTGATATGTTACTAATATAATTTATATATAATTCAAACACTATTTGTGATTCTTCTGGCACACGACACTAGATACTTGCTTTATTAGATTCTGAACCATAACGATAAATCTTAAATATGAAAATGTCATGATTAATAGTTTCGAATGCTTCTTTAAACACGTAAATACCTCTGTAGTGGGTTCCCCTCTTTTAATCTGCCATATCTAGTGGATCCAATACTACAGAAAAAATCTCCAGATCAGCAAAATGGCCGTCCTTTCAACTGCCCCGTATTTCATATTTAAAATCACTTTAGCTGAAAGAGATGGTTTCTCTAAACATGCGTTAATGTCAACAGGGAAGTGATCATAGGACAAGGAAGATACAAACATACCCTTGATCAAATTACGACGTTCGTGGAAGATGACAAGATCTAAGATGTAAAATGTGTGCTTTCGTCTATATGCAATCTATTATTGGCTGATCTGAGAATATCAGCCAATTGTCTGGTATCGGTATCAACCTAGCAATCCAAGTGTATATTGAAATCACCTAAGATCAATATATCGTCACCGTTGGTACCGAGGAGAATTGACAAATTCCGAAAAGCTTTGATATAATCTGCAGCTTATCCAAGCTGCATGATGGAATCAATATCCAGCTGGAGTGACACGGCATAAGAAACCTTTCTGGCTTGAACCGTTACCAATCATCCGACTTCCCGCAATAACAAAGCCACCGATATCGACATCATATACTTCGTCAGATTTATTACAGATCGATCGATAATTTAAAAGACCAATGCTTACATTTTCTACATGCACTTCTGTGCCATCAGATGATATTATTGGCACGGTGATCAAATTACTTCCATTAAACCCTGTCTGTTTTGGATGTGGTGTGGACGCATGGATACACAAACGTCCTCACTAGGATCATAGGATTTCAACAATAAACACATTATAAATACGTTGTGTATATTTAAATAGGAAGATGGGGAGGGCTTTTCTTTCGCGTATAAACCACACCATGTCAACAAATATCGACCATTTACTTAATTACAGCCCCAAATCGGGTCATTAGTTCAAATCGGGTAGTAGGTGATAACATACAAAGTCAGTTAAAATGAAAATAATACAAATATAAAATAATCACACCTAATCAATTAAATACAAATATAAATCAAATCTATAGTATATGATGCATAATATACGCCTATTTCACTGGTGAAACCTATCTGATAGCTGAATTATCGGAAACATATTCCGGTTTTATAACGTTGAGAGCCTGTCATACTTCCCTCCTTAATATTGGTTATCTTACTTTGAAGTTTAGGTTATTTACTATACATCCTTATCTATGACAGAATGGTTGTCCATTCTTTGATTCATGATATATAATATAACTTTTACGGTCAGATTTGTAGGGTCATTCTTTGATTCATGTTATATAATATAACTTTTCCGGTCAGATTTGTACGGTCATTCTTTTATTCATGATATATAATATAACTTTTCCGGTCAGATTTGTAGGGTCATTCTTTGATTCATGTTATATAATATAATTGTTATAGTCAGATTTGTAGGGTCATTCTTTGATTCATGATATATAATATAACTTTTACGGTCAGATTTGTAGGGTCATTATTTGATTCATGATATATAATATAACTTTTACGGTCAGATTTGTACAGTCATTCTTTGATTCATGTTATATAATATAACTTTTACGGTCAGATTTGTACGGTCATTCTTTTATTCATGATATATAATATAACTTTTACAGTCAGATTTGTACGGTCATTCTTTGATTCATGATATATAATATAACTTTTACGGTCAGATTTGTACGGTCATTCTTTGATTCATGATATATAATATAACTTTTACGGTCAGATTTGTAGGGTCATTCTTTGATTCATGATATATAATATAACTTTTACGGTCAGATTTGTACGGTCATTCTTTGATTCATGATATATAATATAACTTTTACGGTCAGATTTGTAGGGTCATTCTTTGATTCATGTTATATAATATAATTGTTACAGTCAAATTTGTAGGGTCATTCTTTGATTCATGTTATATAATATAATTGTTATAGTCAGATTTGTACGGTCATTCTTTGATTCATGCTATATAATATAACTTTTACGGTCAGATTTGTACGGTCATTCTTTTATTCATGATATATAATATAACTTTTACGGTCAGATTTGTACGGTCATTCTTTGATTCATGATATATAATATAACTTTTACGGTCAGATTTGTACAGTCATTCTTTGATTCATGTTATATAATATAACTTTTACGGTCAGATTTGTACGGTCATTCATTTATTCATGATATATAATATAACTTTTACGGTCAGATTTGTACGGTCATTCTTTGATTCATGTTATATAATATAACTTTTACGGTCAGATTTGTACGGTCATTCTTTGATTCATGATATATAATATAACTTTTACGGTCAGATTTGTACGGTCATTCTTTGATTCATGTTATATAATATAACTTTTCCGGTCAGATTTGTACGGTCATTCTTTGATTCATGATATATAATATAACTTTTACGGTCAGATTTGTACGGTCATTCTTTTATTCATGATATATAATATAACTTTTCCGGTCAGATTTGTAGGGTCATTGTTTGATTCATGACATATAATATAACCGTTACGGTCATAGCTGTACGGCCATTCTTTGATTCATGGTATCTAACAAAACTGTTACAGTCAGTCTTGTACGGTCATTCTTTGATTCATGGCATCTAATATAACTTTTACAGTCAGATCTTTACGGCCATTCTTTGATTCATGGTATATAATATAATTGTTACAGTCAGATTTGTACGGTCACTCTTTGATTCATGGTATATAATATAACTGTTACAGTCAGATTTGTATGGTCATTCTTTGATTCATGGTATCTGCTAGAACCTTTACAGTCAGATATCTACGGTCATTCTTTGATTCATTGTATCTAATAGGACTGTTACATTTATATCTGTACCTCCATTCTTTGATTCATGATATCTAATAGAACATTTACAGTCATGTCTGTACATCAGATCCATTAGTGTTGTATCGTTAAACCAGATTTTTTAAATGGTTAATTCTTTTCACTAAAACCAAACAAAATTTCTTCATTTCAAGACGACAATTCGTTTGGTTGTTTGTATAATTTGGTATTACGTTCACACCATTTCTTCTAATGTTATCGGTGAATCTGTATCCGTGGAGATATCTTTCTTGGAGCTAACGTCATCCGATTTTATGAATATCTCATGAATATGAAAATCTCATCTACATTGTCTTTAACAACTCGCACAAAATGGACAGCAACATTCCTGTCTTCAGTCACAATGTCACAACAACGTCTTTTGATTACAAGCACCACAAATACAACAAATAGCGGAATCGGTGTGAACAGCACCGCAAATAAAACCACCGAAGCCGCCATGTCCCCTTCCGGTTGCGGGAAATGTTTCTGGAGCATCAATACGCCAATGGCCAAGTTCTGGATTCCCGTTTCTACGGCAATGGTGATCGACCTTTTAAGGCCTTGTCTCGAAACAAAGGCAAAAAGAAAACCGAAACCGAAACCACACCAAGGTAGAAAGACTCCGAGTTAGTAGTACGTTTGAGTTATCGCTGGCTAATTTGAAAATGTATAGGTTGCTATATATTACAAAAGAGAAGAGCGAAATAAGGAATAGAAATGCCGCAGGTTTCAGGAATGTCTCGAAAGGCTTTGTTAATTCTCTTTTCAGTCTATTCAAGAGAATTCCAAGCATACAAGGTCCAACGAATTCAGCAAGGGTTATTATTATGTTCAGATAAGGTATATCCATCGTGATAAAATTTCTGAATAGACCGGACATGATGAACAATCAGAATGGCATCGTACCTGGAAGTATAATAAAGGTTAGCAGTAGTGCCGGTAGGATGGATTGAAACATATATTCCCATTATGATGAGTTTATTAATTCGAAATATAACTAGGATAAATAATGTAACATACAAAAATTATATAATGACTTTGTTGTTGACAATAGCCTAGTTGAAAAAATGGCATTAAAATAATTTTATTCTTCCTTTTTAGAGATCTCTTATCGATTCGCAATGTGTCATTTCAATGTTTATACTTACAAAACGCGAAAACGAGACTAAAGAATGTCAGTGTCATACTGAGGTTGACGTCTCCACCAAGTAAAATACTTCAGTAATTGCTTTGGATACCTCCTGGAGAACATGCCAGTAACAAAAGTCCAATACATATTTATAATCTCATTCAAATATAAAATGAACAGAAAAGGACAGCATACAACCTTGACGGGTACCAGTGATACATTCAAATAGTGCGGTTAAACCACGGGGAGTTTTGATTCGAGATTGTAATTCGCTATACATTTGATCGAAGCGCCTTTAAAATTCTGCCGTAAATACGTTCATTGATAAGTCTGTACCATAAGTTTGTGGCATTGAATCAAAGCATTTACTGAAGTCGATAAACGTATATTAAAACCTCCCCCCAACTCTTGACATATATTTCTGCATAATGGCCAATAATGTAAATATATGATCAATTGCGGATTTACCTTTCTGATATGCACCTTGATTGGCATCGAATTTTTGTCTAGATGTGGCCCAAGACATAATTGTTAAAATATGCATACCATGTATTATCAAAAATATTCTTACGAAGTTCAACTAAATCTTTTGATTATATTCCACGAATATATCACGAATATTGGCATACAAGTTTTATTTTTAAGTAGGATGGTAAATTAGGATTTGTTCTATTTCGACAAAACTGATTTAAAACAGACGTCTTGGTAGATTTCAGTTTTTCGCAATCATTGGTATTTCTGACTTCAGCCTTTTTTGGTTGGTAACGCTTCGTTTGCCGCTTGTCCATGGTGTCGGCGGTTGCACTTTGTAGAACATCAACACTATTGTGCACTCTATTGTTTACGTTATAATTTCTTACGGCATCATAAAGACAATTGTTCAGCTTGGCACGGTTGCTTGCACTGCCCAGTACACCAAGAAAGTGAACCGACTTGTTGTCGTCCCATATATACCGAGTATGTTCAACATGGTGATTACTCTCCGTGTCTATCTGTTGTACACAGTCAAGGACAGCTGATGTGGCAAAGTGATCGGATTCGTCGAGATCATCAACAGTGAGCAGTATATATACGGTGAGCGGCTATTCAACGTGTGAATGATGTGGATTTTTCACAGTGGTAGCAGTGATAAGCCAGATTTGTTTACGTTTCCCTTTTTCCCTTGTCGGCAGATTGGCGTGGGCTGTTGAATGTGTCAACGGTGTGAATATCATGTACGCTCAACACCGTCAAGAGGAATGAAATGGTCAATATTTCAAGTTCTGCTGATATAATCACCAGTTAGGATTATATAATCTTCCGGGGTTACAGAATGTAACACAATATTGCATCAAGTTCAACTACATCATCCCTTTCGTCTCGTTGGATAAAAAAGGTTGAACCATCAAAAGGTAGGTATACATATTCTACAGTAATGGGCTTTTCTAAACTGATCCTGCTTTGTCTCTATCGCGTGCAGCTTGTATCGGCGGATATAGGCGGCGTATGCTAAAATATTTGCCTATCCTGATATCAGATCCAGGAGCCTTTAGTTTGGATCTGGCGTTCTCCACAATGCTTCTGACTCACGAAAATGTGTAACAATTGGACGTTGACGACTATCACATTTGGTCAGGGCCGTCTTAACGCATGGGCCCAACGGACACTTGCCCGCTGGCCCAACAAGCATAGGGGGCCCACAAGCATAGGGACCCATGCTAATTTGTGTATGTTATGTTATGTATGTATGTTACTGGGCCGTTTTAACGCATGGGCATCCTGGGCAGTTGCTAATCTATGTATGATGTAAGTTGCTGTGAGTGGTTGTGTTGTTAGGGACCCCAGTGCACTGCTCTGCCCGGGAGCCTATCTGTAATAATTGGACATAGGCGTCGTTAAGACGTCACTGCCTTTGGTGCCGACTCGATGTGGGCGTTCGATGTTGATCGATTGGATCACTTCTTTGGCCATTTGGAGTTGTCAAGACATCGCGGACTTTTTGTTCGGATTGTTCCCACGTTTCCCTCTGACCTTCTGGGACACCATAGAACACCGGGTTACTTCTTCTTGGTTGGCCTTCCTGCGCAGTTATCTTACTTTCCATCAATTTTACTTTAGTTTGGTGTCTCAAGGGTGACATTTGTTAGTTTTTCAGAAATTGTCCATTGCTCGCCACATTTATGTTATACAGTAAATGGCAGTTATCCAATCATTCATAGAAATCCAGAAGCTCGTTTTCTATTTTGGTCATTTTGATTATAAATTCTAATTCCGAATTACGTACGTACCTGTTTGACGTCGGAGCGCAGTCCTACCATGAGTGATATAATAGTTTGCAGGTTTGTTGCTGTTTTGTTGTATCGATTATCACAGGTTCGCTGACACTTTCAAACAATGGTCGTTAATTGTTTAATTTAGATGTTTTGTTTGAAATTCCCGCTTTCTTTGCTCTGTGAGCTGTTGTTTCTTTATTTCCTCTTCCTTTCTACCACTTTCCGGATATCCTTGCAACATCCTTGCGTGTTTATGACCAACTTTGAGGCAACGTATATATGTTATTACCAGTTGTTTGGAATAAATCGCTAATATTGTGTGGGAATGAACAAGATTCGCCTTTTTTTTCATACACCCAATCTTTTATTTTTAATAATATATATATAAATATTTTAAAAATTAAAAAATCAACCTGCGAAAATGAAACAAATCTAGTTTTTTTTGTAATAAAATATTTATTACCAGAATTACAGTATAATAGGTATACATATTAATATTTTTACAGTACAGTTTTTTAATTAGACACGCAGTCATATCAGTTGATTGGAATAATTTCCGTCTGTCTTCTTTTGCTTTTCCTGCGAGTATTCTGTTTTCTGTAGTTCTTCCCATCCTGTAGCGTTCTCTTATTGCGTCGCGTCGTTTGTGATGGCCTCCTCTCACGGTTGGTTATCCAACTGGATCGTTCGATTGATGTTTGGACTGTCTCTATCCACAGAACACACAAGTCCCGGACCGCGCGAGCACGCACATACATTCATACATATATACACATACATATGCATATATACATACATACATATATATATATATACACGCTTATATACATATATACATCCACACAGACGCATACACATATGGATATTGTTATATAACACAGTTATGTATCAATAGTTTTCTGTATACTCGAGCTGAAAAACCGTAAATATATGCTGAGATCATTTCCATAATAACAAGTAAAAATATTCGTTCAGACAGTATAGATACACAGAGACGTTTATTTATTATTGATGGTAGACGTTACAATATTGAAATATTTGAAAACCGAGACAAGTAAGGTTATACACACTTTTGTTTGAAAATAAAATATTTTAAAAATTAAACAGAATCAACTACATAGCGAAAGTGTTTACGATTACTCTTACAAACATATACACACGCATATACGGATATATACATGCACGTACTTACACGTACTCATGCAAACAAATATACATAATATTCATCCAGACATTTTTCCGTGAACATACATATATACACGCATTTTTATACACTTTGTTAGCATTTTTATAATTATAGCAATACACCAAGACATATACATCTGCGCATATCCTATAGTGTCCACGCTTCCGAGTCATGGTCTTAATAATCTCTTTACAAAAAAATTAGCCAGTACTTTTTCTTAAGCACTTTTGAAACATGATATTTATATAACACTCTTTTCATAAACTATATGGTATATAATAATATTTACCACCACCACAATAAAGGGTGCGTCTACACCAGTACTTTTAGTAAAATGTGTAACTCTCAATATTTAACTATAGTCGTTCTGAGCTTAATTATTGTGTGGTCTTAACTATATCATTGGCGTATAGTTTATAGTTATAATTTAACAATTATCTCTTGCGGAATTTATATGGTAGATTTATCAATATTAGCTTAATAATTATATTTCTTTTTGCTTAACGTAATTGAATTTATAATGCCTGGAAGATATTTCCAGACCCTTGCAGGGTTTTCTTTCTTTTAGATATCGGTAAGGATTGGGTCGGTTTGTTATTGGGTAAGCTCGTACAACGGTTCGACTTTTGGACTCGCCTATCTAGGGTTGTTAAGCATTATGTTTTGTACTAATTATCGAGCGTTAATGAGTTGACTGGAGACGGTGGGGTATCTCTACCCATATTTGTTTAAATAAGGTCGGATTCATTGTCTGGAAATCGACTTTCAGTTTTTCTTCTATTCGGCAGTATAGGAAGTTCCGTATCTGACTCACTAGGCCAGTCGTAATATTCTTCCGAAAATACCAAATAGTGTCTTTTCCTATATTAATCAAAATAATAATTCATCGTTGTAGATAGGTAGGGGCTTTATCTTTGGGGAGTAGGTTATATATGATTGAACGGTAGTTTAGGATGATTTCCCCATCTATATTTGGTTCGTGTTTTCGAATTAATGATATAATTTCTTTCCAGGTAATTTTAGCAATTTTACAGTGGAGGAAGGCGTGTTCTGTTGTCTCTACCCGTTTACAGTAATCACACAATGGATTTTTCCGGAGATGAAAACGATATAGTCGATGATTTATTGGTAATATTTCAGTGTATAATTCTCCAACTAAGGGCTCTTGTTTGTGGATAGTTATTTTTGTCATGTATGTTTTGCCATGAAGTCTTAAAATCGATGTTTGGATGTTTTGATACAACTCTGGATTTGGTTCTGTCTTTGTTAAGGAGAGACCAATAAACAAATTTTGTTGGGATTATGTTCGTTGGTAGTGAGTTTCCAAATAATGGAGTTGTTTGTTTAAACGAACTTAGGCAGCTCTCGTAAAAGGCAGATGGTTGTGGTGCGTGGGGAATCATATTTCTTGTTGCTAGTGGTTTAAGGTTTCTTAGTTGAAAGCCGAGCCAGTATTCGGTAAAGGAGTGCCATTTTTTAAAGGAACCGAAGAGGAACTGATATATGTGTTTTATATGAAAGGCTTCAATTTTTGTGGGGATGTTTACCATTCGGAGCCCTCCGTCACAAAAATCTTATAGATTACATTTCTCTTGATAAATTCTGGGCCATTATACCAGAAATAATTAAATATATACTTTGTATAGAAAGAAATGCTAGTTTTATCTAGTGGTAAGGTCGAGTAGACATGCCATAATTTCGAACATGCAAATACATTTATTATGTGTGGTTTTAGTGTCATAGCAAGATGTCTAGTTTTAAGTAGGTCAATTGTAGAGGCGAACTTGGGTCGGATATTATTTGTGTTGTAGACTGAATAGTTGCCAATTCCGAGGTAAACTCCGTAAAATTTAAAAAACGATGATGTCATATTGATGTTAAAGGTTTCTGGTCTTTTGTTTGCCCAAGCGCCTAGCCAAAGTCCTTTACTCTTGCTTTTATTTATTATGGCTCCGGAAGCTGTACCAAAGTAATTGGCTATTTCAAAGGATCTTGTTACTGATGGTAGATCAGTTAAGATAAGGGTCGCGTCCTCCGCATATTGCGTTATTCGAATTTTTTTTTTCATGGTTGGTAATTTTAGTCCATTTATGTAAGGGTCTTTTCTGATTTGATTAGCCAAGAATTCTATGTATAAGACGTAGAGAAAAGGTATAAGGGACAGCCTTATCTGACACCACGGGTTATTTGGAAGGGTTTGGAGAAGAAGCCATCAACTTCTATTATTGAAGTGATATCTTTGTATAATAGCTGTACCCACTTAATGATGGAGTCTCCAAATCCATAGGATTGAAGAGCGGCGAATAAAAAATCGTGGGAGACTTATTAAAAATTAATATACAATGTAGTTGTTTTACATTAACGTAATCTATTAGGTTTCTAATTAAATGTATATTGTCGAGGATTGAACGCCCTTTTGTTGCGCAAGTTTGGTCCAAGTTAATTATGTTGTCCATTAGTCTATTTGTTAAGACTTTAGCTATAATCTTATAATCGAAGTTTAAAAGAGAGATAGGCCGCCAGTAATCGAGATTTTCATGGAATATTTTATTTTTGCAGAAAAGTGTTATGATCCCTTCTCTTTGTGTGGGGAGTAAGCGACCTTCTTTATATAGTATATTGATTATTTGGGTAAATTCCTCCAACATAAGATGAATGAATTGGGAATAAAATTCTTTTGGAAGTCCGTCGCTGCCTGGGCATTTATTATTACTCATGGATTTTATCGCTCTTAAGATTTCTTCCTTAGTTATGTTATGTCCCTTTCCCAGGAGTTAGTGTCTGTTGTGAAAAGAAATTCTTTCATTGTTTTTTTGTTTACTGGTTTCGATGAAAGGAGGGATTCGTAATATAGTCTGCATTATTTTAATATTTCTTTTTGTTCGGTATATTGTTTTCCATTTCGAATTAAGGATGGCATATGTTTTTTCATTATATTCTTTTCTTCTTTTCTCAAGAAGAATGTTGCTGTCTTTTCTGAGCTATCTATCTGTTGAATCCGTGATCGGATTTTACTTCCCTCATTTTCTTTTGTTAAAAGTAATTTTAATTGTTGTTCTAAATTTAGAATTTCTTCTTTGAAGGCTCCTGGAAGATCAGTTTGTAGCTGTTGGTATTTGGAAAGTTTATATTCTAGGACAGTTATTTTATTTCTTGTTTTATTTGCTAATCGTTTAGAGTGATTTATTATTATTTCTTTGCAGTTATTTTTGCACTGCTCCAACCATTCAGGATTTATCTGGTGTTTTTTATATTCGGAGAGAAATTCTATTATTTCTTGTTGTAATTTTTGGTCCATGAGAACGGACACGTTGCTCTTCCAGTAGGATGTACCACGTTTCTGGCTAGAGGTCCTCTCTGTTAATGTGACGAATTTGTGGTCTGAGAAGATGTTGGGAATTATATTACAATCTAATGTGTCTTTTAATGCAGGTTTGTTTACATAGAAACGATCTAGACGGCAATATATTCCGGATCGATTCCATGTAAACTCCTGATTTTGGGGATGTAGATGACGGAAAGCATCCGACAGTTCAAATTCGTTTTGAATAGAGTCATTATTTTTTTTCCTACGTGACCTCTTCGTGTATTACCACCCAATTTATCCATGTCTGAGTTTTCAGTAAAATTAAAATCACCTCCTATAAAAAGGTGCATCTTGCAATGGCAGAAGGATTCTAGACTAATTATGAATTTGGGCAGTAGACATTAATAAAGCGGTAGTTGATTTGATTAATTTTTAAGGTTAGGGTAACTAAACGGCCAAAACTGTCATGGTGGAAGGAGATTAATTTGTGTTTGAATTTTGGGTGTAACATAATTGCCACACCTCGACTTCGGAAGGATCCAAAGGACCACCAAATAGGACCTTTCCATTCATTTTGAATTTGTTTTGCAATTTTATTACCAAAAATGTGTGTTTCCTGTATAAAGATGATGTCGAAATGTTTTTGTTTGCAATATTCGTTTATTACTGTTTAGTAACCCAGAGATGTTAATAGTAGTAATTATGAAAGAGGTCGTCAGTGGGTGGATATTTTATTTTAACTTTTCTTTCGTGGATTCTATTGGTGGGTTGTCATCTTCCGAAGTGGTTTGGTTTTGGTTTTGTTGTTCGGGGAGAATCCCCAGGCTGTCGCTTAATCAGCACAGCCTCTATGTTGGAGTGGTTGAGAAACCTCCTCCCCCACCACTCACAGGGGAGCAGTACGAAAAGATGGAGCCGAAATACCCTGAGGGTGGTCACTGCCGGAGTGTTTTACGCCCTCAGGGGGTTTTTAACGTCCCCCTTTATTTTAAATAATTCAGTGGAGACGGCAGCGCCATTTAACGTGGTCAGCCACCCACGATGTAGTGAGCCGAGAAATTAATCCCTGGAAAAGTTTCGACCTCTTACGACCTCCGACGTGTCTCTTTTACCCTTCCTTCGCTTTTTCTTATTTTTGGGGGGTAACTGTTGCCAGCTATCGGGAGTGTTTTGGTTTACGAAGGAAATTTCCACTTCCATTTTGTCGGAGGAAGTGCCCTTTTTCATTTTCTATTTTGTTATTTTGTTGGTCATCTGTCTCTGATGGTATGTCTATTATTAGGGCTTCTTCGGAAGACGACAATTCTTGTTGTATGTTTATTTCTGTTTCGGACTTTGTGTTTGTATCGTTTTCTTGTGTCTTTTTGTTTTCTGTTCGTTCAATGGTTGACATGGCTGCTTCATCCATGTCATCGTGCACAATGGGGACGTTTCCAGTCAAGGCCGCTTTATAGCCGCCTTGGCATTCAACGTCTCTATGGCCGAAAGACCGGCATTGCCGACAGCAGGGAGTGGTGCAGCCAGCATGTATGTGTCCTTCACGTCGACAGCGCAGACAAACTGGAGGCCTCCCGGTGTACGTAATTAAGGTTTCATGGTAGGTGTTTGCTGTCATGTCGTACACTTTGTAAAGGTATGGTATCTGCGTAGTGTCGTTCGTATCATTAAGTCGGAGGATGGCACTCCTTACCTGTATTCCCGTGTTAAATAAGTTTGCGCCGCTATTAAATTTCACCGTGCTTTTGTCATATTTAACGGCCTTTACCATAATGGCTTCACCAAAGGTGGCTTGTAATTGTCTCGCTATCCAAGGCGGAAGCCAGTGTATTCGTATTTTAACCTCTTTTTTAGAAACGGTACCAAAACTTCCTTAGAAGTTGTTTACCACAACTTCACCTGCATTTAGCATTTTTTGTTTGCTTTCGTCAGAGCGAAGTGTGACGTACCATTCTGCATTACGAGAAAGAAGTGGCCCTAAATGTTCTAGTTCTGCCGCAGGGACTAGCTGCGTTAAGGCGAGTCGAACGTCGAAACGATTTTCGTATCAAGTCCTTTCTCGAATGTCGTTGGCACGAGAGATCTCCTGGCGCTTCCATTCCTCGTCAGTTAAAGGATTATTATCCTTAGGTCCGTTGAAATTCCTGCGTGTCGTACTCATCCTATCCCAAAACACCTCCACGGAAATCTTTAGTAAAAAGCGAAAGATTTATACGTGGAGTAAAAAGCGACAGATTTATACGTGGATTGAAGAGAAACCAGACTTGGTTTTTATTTAGCTTTCAATGTAAAACCCATTAGTGAAACTCAAGTTGATTAAGGCATCCATTAAAATATTATTATTATTATATTATGGTGTTACTATCATATTGAGAACATCAGTCAAATAATTTCATATGATACTCAAAACTCTGGTACAGAGCTTAGTAACACATGGTGTGTAGACTATCAAAGTTGTTATTTTATGGTATCTCACGTGTACTGACAGCGCATGAACACGTCAGCTTCGTACCACGAACGCACAAGTGGGAGCACATCACAATCGTCTGGACTACTTTGTACACAATATAAAATCAAAGACTACTAAATCGTTTGATGGACGTTCTCAATACACGAACTGCAAGCCATCATGATAATATTGACCTAGATCATCATGGTCAATGATGTGATGATCTCTTTAGAATGCCAAAATTGATGTTAACGTTTTGAAGAAACTTCCTAAAACATACCTTTTTTATTTGGCATTAATGACTATAACCTAGTTCAATGTAATTTGTCAAACGTGTGTTGTCACCGTCTGTTTAATTACACCAAAGTATTTTATAAATTGTTCTTAATTATATTGTTATATGTCCATCTTGATTGTTTTTGAGCAGTTATCACACACACACACACACACACAGTATATTTTGCCTATTATTATTACTATTACACTATAACCTTATACCATAAATTTGGAAGATGTCTTTTTCTAAAGCATTTTCACACATGATCATTAACATTGTATGTGGCGTACAATGATCTAAATCCGATCTAGTATTATCAAGTCATTACTGTTTTATAGGGTTTTTTTTTTGTATTGTTACATTTACCAGTTGGAACATTGTATGTAATCCTTCTAATATTGCTATTATAAGTACAATGTAATCATTCAGCTGACACATTCAGAATAAAACAGGGATGTGCAGGCTTAATAATTAGAATATGGCTTTGTGGTGCTGGAAAATCAACTTCCGCGTGATGTGGATCACCTACAAATAAGTCAACATAGTGCTATGTGTGGTTTTTTTCCAAATAGTGCAAGGATGATTGTGGGGAAGATACACACACACACACACACACACACACGTGCAGGGTTTTTAGCACTCCAGCAATGTCTAAAGTATTGACATAAGACTTTTATTAAATCCATCAGTACTAATTTGTTTATATTTATTTGTGTAACACAAAATTGACCAAAATGAACAAAACAATAAAATATTGAACAGTATTCAGATGTGTTATCCAGAGATGCCATTTTGTTGCGTCTTCAAAATTCACTTCAACGGAGCACCAAACATGAGACCACTGATTGGCATTTACCTCTTCAGTGGTTGAGTATCCTTACTGTCAGTGGTAGTCAGATTGTTAACAGAAATAACAACATAGCTCGACATAATATTGATAATTAGATTAGTCTTCTACCACAGTTTTAATATTGATCTTTTTTTACTGATATGATATTGTATAAAGCCTGAATATTATTGATGCACCACTCAATAAATAACAACAAATAACATCCAACATTTTGATAGATAGTCATGCAAAAAGTTATGTAATCATCTACGAATAACAATTTCAATAAGTGTCGGTGCGAGATTATAAGTTATCAGCATCATCACAATCATAACAGTACAACGGACGTGTATAGATGATATCGTTTAATACAACAAATGAGCAGTTGTCACAGCTGTATCAGAAAATAGATATCCATATGAGCAACAGCTGTGACTTCAATGGAGCAGAGCAGTCAAACCACATCGTGTGTATAATTATGAAGCAAGGACTAGTCTCATCAATTGAAAACTGCACTGATAAATCTTAAGTAGACACGCTTCTGACTGTTGATACATTGTAATGCTAGACATGCCATGTGTGAGCTAAAACATGTCTGCTACAGGCCACACACTGGTTTCATAAATGTTTTTATAGCATTTATGCTTTTCTAGAACGTGCAATATACCTATCAAACAGCATCAGTTGAACACTACACGACAAAACTAGTTTGAACAAACAACATTTTGGGTTGTAACAGTATCTACACATTTATGACTTATAATATTGATAAATGCTACATAAAAAAGTACATGCTATTTAATACAAAATTACTATTTTATATACATCTGTAAAATATGAAAGACCCGTTAATGTCATTGCATACTGTTACTATATCACGCAACAAAATATACAGACATATCCACGTAGACGTTAGGTAAATGAATTAAAGTGCAGGCACTGTTCAAACTGACTTTAGTAACAAGAGTAACCATACAACATTAAAACAGACACCAACATAAATACAAGATATACCAATATCAAATAAGATTGCCGTACCTTTTCACACTGTTATTGACCAGATAACGACACTTGAAAATAACAGTCAACAATATGTTAAATTGCAGCTATCACTCTAACACCAATCAGATTTAAAGGTTTTGAATATAAGTATTCTACATCGTGCAAAAATATATACATGACACATCAGCCAACTGACTAATCAAACAACAGAATGGTCACATCATCATCATCTGATGGTATGATTTTCTCTCTCACAACTGTCCGGCAGTTGTCAGTAGTGGCATTGTAGGACTGCTCAGCAGACCCTTACGCTGTTTTTGCTTTCGCTGTTCTGCCATCTGGTCTTTCAGCTCAGCCAGCTGTTGAGATAACGTCTGAACAAGCTGGTTAGTGGTTTCCAGCTGATGTTGGAGATTCCGTAGTTCATTCTGCTCTCCATCAGCCTCTTCTGCCGCTAAAGACATGGCTCTCATACGAGGAAACCAGTCAAGATCTTTGTTCTGTGTATGCAACAGAATAAAAACAGCTCATTACGTTTTTAGTTTAGAGCAACATAAAACATATGTCTCCTTCATTTTTGTTCACAATCAAATACATTTCACAATGAAATTCTCACTTACCAAACAAAATTTTACTTATTTAATATCTTCTCCAAAACAAATTAATTTTATTGCCAACATTTTCTAAGATTACTATAAAACTGATAATCTAATGCTAAACAACAAAGCCCATGAACAAGTGCTGTCATGGTTAATGTGTTTAAAAAACTAGGGTGAAAAACACAAAACCAAAATCGATGAACAAAATCATTCAATGACACTGTGTTTGTTCCACTTGGAGCACAGCATCAGCATAAGTCCTGTCCTTAAAAATAAATAAATAAGGGGGCTTAGTAAAACAAGTGGTAAGTAATTGGTGACGAGAACCAATTCTGCATAAAAAATCTACATGCCTCAAAATCTGATTGCTTGATTTGTTTAGCCTCGGCACTGGTCATGTCTCAGACAAGTGGCCGAAGGGCAACTTCCTGGGGAAATATCCAACAACCACGGGTATGAGCTAGATTCGAACATACAACGCAGAGGTTTGCAGTTCAATGCTTTAACCAAAGTGCTATCAAAGCACCTACATGCTTCACGTATAGATAGTACTAAACTTCATGATACTGAATTCAGTTTTATGACTCATAGTAGAGCACAAACAATCATTGACTCGTTTTGTTGATTCTCTTATCGCAGGATCCACTGAAGATGAGTGAATAGCAACAAATTAAAGATTTCCTAACCTTGATCATCGCGTGGACATAGCTCTCTGGGCCAGTAAACTCAGTTGGATCCTTCACCCTCACTAACACTACGAAGTACAGATAATGCCACATGTTGTGTTCCTTTGTGCAGTGTTCCTCGAATGAGACAGTTTTATTGTCGAATGCAGATCTATCCAGTCCTTATGAATAGATGAAAAGATTACACAATGAATGATCAATATAGTGAATAGGTGTTGTCGAATTATTGTAATATTTATAAAGGCTTCTAGTTACAGGTACATAATTTTAATTGCGACTCAACGAGATGATAAATAAATTATAAATGAATAAAAGAAGGATGACAAGTGTAATTTGCATGAATATAAACATTGTAACTAAATATTCGTTAGCCCTCAGCCCATAAAAGTAACTCGTCATCTGAAGTACTGCGTTAATCATTAATCTTGTGGCAATTTCTCTTCTTCACAATTGCTTTCTAAAGTTGTTTTGTTGTTGCTGCTGTTTTTATGGCCATCTTTGTATACATGGTAGGTTAAATGGACCTAATGAACTTCAAAGATAATGAGATAAAACATCCTTCTCACTTAGCCTTGCTGGGATTTGAACCAAGGTGTTATATATATGTGGCCAACTGTACAATCAGGTATGGGATGGAGGTATCTCTGTTTTTTAAAGATTGACATGCTTCATTTATTAAACAATAACATCAATTATCTTATTTGGTACTGAGGTTCTATTGATAACAGATCTTTGTAATTCGCTACAATAGGCAACTCAGTTTCCCCAGGAGTATTCAGGAATTTTAGCATAAAACTTCCTTACACAGACATTTATATGGCCTAATCCTCTAACCTTAGCACAACAGGATGTTTATTCCTGGATGAAGTCTTGCCCACTCTACTGACTGAGGCACTGCAACCCGACTGCGGCAACATAAAGATCATTCGAGGTTAACTGAAAGTCACCATTTTTACAGCCTTACCACAAATAAAACAGGTGTTCTTCAGGATCTCTTCCTTTTGTTGCTTCTCGCTCCTCAGGTCGGCAAACGTGTCGATGATGACACCAAAGATCAGGTTCAGAATGATGATGATAAGAATGAAGTAGAACAACAAGTCATAGATGACACGAGCAATAAACAATGGCTCCTGGAAGAAAAGAACAAAACAAAAACAACAATAAACAATGGCTCCTGGAAGAAAAACACCCCTAAAACAACAATAAACAATGGTTCCTGGAAGAAAAGAAAAAAACATTATAAAATGGCCACCCACAAAACAATTATATGAAAGAACATTCTTCTGTAGAATCCACTCATTGACCTCTATAATAAATACTGATAAACAACGCTCGGGTCTACATACAGAGGCACTTGGTTTGCGTAAGACATCTCCTATGCCTCCACCATTTCTCAGCCCTTCATTAAGTGTTGTTATAATGCACATTATCAACGAGTCGCAGTGGCGTTCTTTGTCTGCATCACTTGTCTGTTCTATGGCCTTCATAACTGTTAGGAATACATTTAGACAGTGGATATGTATAGATATGTACACACCATATATGAGTGATGATGTACATTTTTTAAATATAGGCCAAGTTTAGATTGTGGTATGGGGGAGGGGGTAAAAGGTATGTCTGGCCAGAAGTAATAACTGGTTTCTTGAACAACAATATTTTTAGATGTTACTGATTGCAATTAAGTGTTCACACATCAATGGTGTCTATTTACAGATATGTTTAAAAACATCTTTATATGATGATGATGACTGATGTTTTATGGCCACTTTTGTACACATGGTAGGCTAAATGGGCTGAGTGACCTCCAAAGGTAATGAAGCGAAGTCAAAGATGAAATGTCCTTCAGATATGCCCACGCCGAGATTCGAACTCAGGTGGTAGTGATCTGTGGTCCAATGTGCTACCAACTAGACCACGGAGGCACCCCGGTTCTTTATACAAAAACATGTTAAAGGGTGCTCTATTAAATATACATTATTGTTATTATTAAAAGTAGCAATGTTTTCTAATTATGATAACTAGGAAGGACTTCACCAGAAAGGTCATAAACTACAATATTATTGTTAATGTGGTAAAATTTGGTGTTTTTAAAAACTTGTTGAAATTATATCAAAGCATCTGACCAAAACTAAATAGCTGAGGTTACGGCCTGGCTAGCTAAGCAGTTGTCAAATATCTAAATGAATAACATTAGTTGCTATACATATTACAAATGAACTGACCTATTCACAATTTGGTCAAAAGACCAGAAAACATCGCTTAGGTGACCTGAAGTTTGACAGTTGTATTTTTGTCAATAAAGCTCAAAAGTGTCTTCTAAGTAAATAAACAACATATTTATATTTGTATTCTGTACGAATGACTTTTATTCTAAACAAATGACTTTAATTTGTATGTTAAACGCCAGCCTGTATACTGATTAAAACAATTCTAACCACTTGCATAATTTTTGACAGATTTATGTAGTATCAATAGTTGTAATAGAGATTATAATTTCAATTTTGCATCCTCTAATCCTCTAAAAAGAGAACCACCGAAAAATATTTTATTAAAACAATTATATCACTCGTACTATTGTCATACATAATTGATTAATGAAAGCAACATTTATATTGATAATATATCATATACAAGTTTAAAATTACATATCTGACCTGAAGGTAAAGGATGAGTATACAAGAAATAAATGTCTGAAGTTTTCCATCTCAAAATTCCATCACATTTCAGGCAAAGTGCCTGACGAGGATGATGATGATGATGATTGATGTTTTACAGCCACTTTTGTGCAAATGGTAGGCAAAATGGGCCGAGCGACCTCCAAAGGTAATGAAGCAAATGAAAGATGAAACAACCGTCAGATATGCCCACACGCTGAGATCCGAACACGGGTGGTAGTGATCTGTGATCCAACATGCTACAGCTAGACCATGGGGCCACCCCTAGGCAAAGTGTCTGATAACATCTCATGGCAATATTAATGAAAGGTGTAAACACATGCTATTTATATTCTTACTTCAACAATAAACACCCAATGTTTAACCATTTGCAGGATTTGTTTATGTCAGATGACCAAAGATTATGTCTTTAAAGACAAATTATATTAACCATAACTATAATCATCCACAGTGTGGTAATACAGATAGATGGAAAGACTATGGTATGACTAACATGTTTCATTTTGTGTCTCATTCTTTTCCTGGATGTTTTCCTGTTTACTGAAGCATTCTTGTGAAGAACAGCTCCCATCTGGTCCTAAGTTACTGTTTCCACCGACTGCTGAACCAGCTGCAACTCCAGCTGCAACACCAATTGTCATACCACCACCGGCTAATAAGTCGGCTGCAGCCTTTGTTACATCTGCAATTAAAAACAGCAGTAGATTAAAATAGAGCTTTGTTCAAAACACCAAATGGAAATTTAATCATTAGTGAATGATTGAACTCGTATAACTCGATATTTAGGAACAAATGCAGAAAAAAAGGGACAATGTGTGTTTAATAAAGGAACAAAACTAACTAAAAACCTCTAAGGTGCTTCACAGAGGTTCAACAAAAAAGACAAAACAAATATTAGCAGCAAAGAAAATAATACAAAAGCCATTCACTGACATGTATATTACTTGATCATCAATCGACATAGGTTTGTTAGCAAGGTCATTAACCCCAATCCACAGCCAATAACAAACATAATTCTGAGCCACACACACACACACACACACAAACAAACAAACACATGCACACAAACAAATGTACACCACTAATATACAGAAACAGTCAGTACCAACCTGCATTGACAACAGGACTTAGCATCTCAATCTCGATAAGAAAATCATCTCGGAAGAATATAAAGCCAACAATTGAGAAGAGATAGATCAGGATTAGAGCTAATAATGCTGTGAGCAGGATTGAGCGGCCATTCTTTGTGGTAGAGCGGATTACATTCAACAATGTCTCCTCTCTGTAGATAATGTCCAATAACTGCCAGGAAAAAACATATCAGTTATATCATTATGGTGAATCTTCAGTTCACTTTTCAAAGCGAAAGTTACATTAGCGATTATTGTAGATGTAGTTACTCATCTGCATAGCAGTAATCCACTGACAATTAAATAAAATCCAATAACATTTGTGGTCAATAAACTACGAGAAATAACATATAATGATGCCCGATGATGGGTTCAACTTCAGAGTATTAAACTTAATGTCAGGATGAACTATTCCACCCACAATATTTACACTTTAGTGAAACCATTAAATGTAACAACCTTCCTACTTTTGTTCTCTTAAGTATAAAACTAGTGATGACGTGCTGATGAACTCGTGATCAAGTTATGCAGTTACACTGTATAACTAATCACTGTATTGCAGGAATTTGGTGCAAGTTCTGTTTGTTAGGACCAAATTAAATATAATAAGATTTACTATTAAGGCTAGCATTAATAAAAATAATACAGTAGGCCCCCGTTATAACATAGATGTTGGCGTCTGCAAGCTGTCAACCATGTTAAAGGTGGACCATGAAGCGAGACCAATCGTTGTCATGGTGGCAGGTGGGCAAAAATAGAGTCCATGTATTGAAAATTACATAGAACTGTCCATTTCATAAATATTCCAAGTAATTGTTTCATCATTTGTTGACTTCCACAAAAATGTACATGTGAATTATAAACTGTGAAAAAGTCTTCAAATTATTTCAAAACATTTGATTGGTCAGTGGCAGATTTCATGATCTCACGAATTGGGATCCAAGGTCTGACCATGTTATATCCAATTTAGTGTTATACTGGTTCGCATTATAATGGGAGCCCATTGTACTCTGGTAAAAAGCCAGCATTAGAAGTGCATACAAACCAAGAGACTGTAGAAGAATTCGTGTAAACAAAGTCCCAGCAGGCTGATGATTAGATAGCCCATGTGGTAGACAAACTCGAAGTCTATCAATATCTGTCTTAATGGCTTTGTAAAAGTCCCTCTGTTACCCATTATACTCACAACGAATATTATACTTGTTATAACCTAGAGAGAAAAATATATAATTAAACAAATCAACATGATATTATCAATGTAGAGTGCTATTTTGAAGTACAGCTTTGAGGCAAATACTGGTATTATGTCACACTACAAACAGATCTTCAGTAATGGGAAAAGTTATTGAAATAAAATCTTTTAGTTCATAGAAATACATTCATAAAAGTGAATACAATGCCGTGCCTATTAACTAAACATATCTGTGACGTTACAGATTTTTTAAACTGATATATTTGCAGCCCTGATAAACTCTACTGTGAAACCAAATACATGGATGTTTAAATTTAATTTGATAAATGGAAATCTGGAGAAAAAAGAAAATTTACACCCCATATATATCTCCCTGATATGATATGAATGAATACTCACATTCAGTGTGCCCAAGAGGAGCAGTGTATGTTGTAAACCAATTGAAAAGACAAATCTGAGAATGGTTGATGCTATCAGAGTACGCATACCAGTGTGTCTTGGTAAACAGAGAACAACAACTAGTGATATCAACAGTGCTAGCCAGATTAATGCTGATAAACGTGGATCAAGTTCTGTAACAGCATAAAGAGTATATATATATATATATATATATATATATATAATGTGAATTCTGCAAATAAGAACTAAATTCACCTTTGTATCATGATATAAATAAACTGATGATATTTACGTAATTTATTACACTTACAAGCTCCGCAGCTTATAGTAAAAGAGGCATTATAATTGAAATGGACCCTTCGAAAAAATAACAAACCTAATTAAGCTAAAGAAACTCATTCATTCTGAGTGAGAAAAACTCTATGACAATCACATCATATTATTATATTGATTTGACTAGAAATATTTCATCAATGTTTTGTTTACAAATTGCAACTTTTTCCTAACGATAATTGACATAATACTTTACCCACCAATATTACTACCACTGAATGGATAAAATATGGCCACTATCAGGTTAATAAGTACAGCAAAGTTGAACAAAATCCCACTCCACATAGACATATGGCTGCTTAACCAGAACAGGTAAGGATTGCCTGAAAATGACAATACATATCATAAACTGAGATGAAATTATGGATCTGAACAATTTTCAGAACGACGTACATTTAGCGGAATAGTTTTTCATTACGTATGTTTATTATAAAAAATATGTATTTACCTCTGAGCTGTTTCTGCCACTTCATCTCGGCAAACAGATCCTCAACTTTATTGAAAAAGTCGAACACTTTACTGTTTTGATCATCCCTCTTAGTTGTGGTGTAAATCCGATCTTTGGTCTCCTTGGTCAGGTAAATACACACTTCGGGAATTGGAAACGTGATCTGTTCTAGAGACCGGTCACTGCGAACGATCTGCAGAATGAGATAAACCATAATATCAGTGTGTGCGTCCAAATTTAAAATATGTTAAGTTACTGTTAAACCCTACGGTGACAACACATAAGAACACCTAGTTATGTAGTATGATATGTGATATATTCCAATCAGCTTAGGTATTAGATTGAGTGTATTTTGTATGTGACTATATTACTAACATGTCTTTCTATTCATATACAAAGGTAGAGTTTAGTGCCTTGTCTTCATGAAATCCTGGATACACAAACATATAATCTTGTAATGATATCTATATTTTCTAGAGAATATATTGAATTATTCTGGTATTAAATGTTCAGAGTTGAGATGCTTCCACTCAGATTTAGATATTTTAAGGGATTAAGAACTTACAAAACAGAAGATACTAACAATATGGTGTACAAACAATAAAAACAATCACTTTCATTCTCATATTCAGTGAGATTATTATAAAAACGGTAACAATCACGATGTCACATTTATCATACATACTTGCAATGTGAACAGTGATTTCTATATCATCGCTAATCATCTGGAAATACTGGTAGTTAACAGCACGTGACTATCAACTATTATTACATAAAGACTGGCATGCTTGTGAGATCCAAATAACAGTTTGGTGAAAATGAATCTTAATTTATCGAATAAGACTAGTAGACAGAGATGTGGTGATTTTGTTCCAACTATCGCTCACACAAACATGACTGATTGGAACTTCAATTAGGAAGTGTTATTAATTCATTGTTTCACAGCACATCTGGAGGTACTGGTAGGTAACAGTGTGTGACTATCAGGTATTATTACATTAAGACTGGCATGTTTGTGAGATCCAAATAACAGTTTAGTGAAAAGTATTTGTTATATATTCAATAATAATGGATTAGTAGGCAACGATGTGATGATTTTATTCCGACTCTGGCTCTTATTGGGTTGAATCCTAGTGATGTGTGTCAAGGATGGCCAAAAACATCTTTCCTTCAGCTGGTAGGAAATATGACGCATGTATAAGTCGAGGTGCTCCTGAGAACTATTCGCGAGTATATACAGTACTATAAAAAATACAGGAGTTCGACGCCTTTAGACAGCTCAGTGAACATCATTTTTAAGTAATAATCAGAAATCATGCTTCGTTACTATTTTCACCATTACCATTTTAGTTGTGCACACACTAAGAAGTATGTGATGCCGAAATGTATTTGCATGCGGATTGTATGACTTCATATGATTTAAAAAGTATGAAAATTGGCAAATGTGCTTGGGTAGTTCGGCAAAAAGTGCCATGGCATTACATTCAGAAATCAGAGCTCATCCTTCCAAACAATTCTCCTAACTGACATACTTATATTGTGTTTGTGATGTGTACATACCGTGGTCACTCTGATGCTAATATTCATAATACTTAGTTTATGTTTAGAGTATAGACCAAATAAATATTGATAATGGTATGCAATCATCCCCATATCATAAATCAAACCTGGACTATATAACAATATTTTAACTGCAGAGAACCTAAGGCATTAACTGTAACCAAAATTTAATGAGAGAGCAGGAATTTGCAGTGAAATCATATTTTACAGCTATCTTCAGGTATTTATTATTTATGCTGTCATTCCTTGAAAAACACAGAATCTCCAATTACTGTTCAAATACAATGCTTAATTCAAAAGGAACAAGACATGACAGAACAAAATTTAAAAGAAGGATTGATATATGACATTCAAACAACTGTGAATTATTTTGTGTTCAATGAAACACATCAAATCCCTATTTTGTTTCCAAGTACAAAGTTCTGGAAAAATACAATCAAAACAAATAATTTTTGCTGTAATAATAATTCAAATTTAGAATTTAACAAATACAGATTTTAAAGTACAAATTTAAGAAATTTAAAGACAAATTTTCCAAAATTTCTAAATTGAAGTGAGCAATAACAGTTTTACTCATACAGGGTTCATACACATTTTGACATCTCAGATTCCAGAACTTTCCAGGACCTTCCAATGTCAAATTCAAGGACCTTTTCAATGAATTCACGAACTTTCAACGCGCAAAGATACACCCATATTTCGGAAGAAGTGTAATGACTGAATTCCTGTACACTTCTGATTAGAAATATAGATCTATATGTCCAAATTCCAGGACTTTCAAGGACCTCCACAAAAATTCCAGGCCTGGAATCCAAATTTTCAAATTCCAGGACTTTCCAGGTTTTCAAGGACCTGTGCGAACCCTGTCATAATTCCAGTTAAACATGATAAAAAAGAGAGGAAACCTTCAGAAGATTTATACATTATATAACTATAAGCCACATGCTTCATCAACAATGCTCACAATAATTATGCTCAATATCTCAGCTGCTAACTTTACATAGGATTACGTCAATATAAAACTTCTATTCACATTACCTCAATCAGTGCTGTGTGTTTAGCATAATACTCCAGTGCCATATCAATATTATTGTCTTGACCAGTTTTCAACAAATCACTCAATTCTTTGTTGTGTTTTGCTAACTGAAATTAGATCAAATAACATCAAAACATCACGTTACAGTTTACTAACACATCAATGGTAAAACCATAGCCACACACACACACACACACACACACACGCCACACACGCCACACACACACACACACACACGCCACACACACACACCACACACACACACACGCCACACACACACACAATTTAGATAAGTACTTTATATTAAAAAAGCAAATTGCCATTTACATGTATGCCAATATAATGCAAAACAGTTAATACTAACAGATCTACTGCTATATATTATTGCTAATTCCATGTACCTGATGAGCTAGAATATATATATTGTGTCCAACATCCTTAGGAGTAGCCTGATCTTCACTGCCAAGGCTGTCATCTAATCCTTCACTGAGCTCATCATGTTGATGGTAAGCATGACATGTTACATCAATCTGAAACAACAATGTATTAAGTGTGGATGATGCACACATTGTTACACGCACACACACTGAGGCAGACATGCATACAGATGTAGGCACACATCTACCACACTGTAAGAGAGAGCAGAGAGTGGGAAAGAGAGGAGAGGAAGAGAACATAAAGTAGGGTTCATAATACATATTCACATAAAGTAGGGTTCACAACACATATTCAGTAGAATCTACTCTACAGCTAACTAAACACTACTATGTTATTATACTACAATTATGGGACACACAATACTAATAACTATTTAAGTGACACAGAGGAGACTTTTCATTTGATATAGAATCTTTCAGTATTAATACTATTCACTCAATCGTTTACCAGTTGTCTAGGACTCATGTTAAACATTATCCTCTCGGCATTTTCACTATCGTGGCGACTCTCCATGATGGCCAGCAATAGCTTAGAGGCATTATTCTGTGGAGGAGAGGGAAATAATCATCAGTATGGCAATGAAGCTAGTAAGGTAGTCACCTCAAGTTATACTACTATGACAACGCAGTTATTACGACATAATAAGAAACATCCGAGTTCGTCATTTATTACACGTACCAAGAAACAGAAAACTTAGAAGCTGCTGTAACATTACCTTCAGTTCAAGAATGAGATCCATCCTGTGTTTCCCAAGAGGATTGATATCATTCAGAATTAGTGAGATAATTATGTCAATCCCATTACTCTCATGTTTAGCTATGGCATTCTGAAAGACCAGAGAGAAACCATGCAGTTACTTAGATGATAATGATGATGAATGTCTTACGGCCACTTTTGTGCACATGGTAGGCTAAATGGGTCGAGCGACCTCCAAAGATAATGAAGCGAAGTCAAAGATGAAACACCCTTCAGATATGCCGATGCCGAGATTCGAAACTCAGTTGGTAGTGATCTGTGGCCCAACGTGCTACCAATTAGACCACAGAGAAAATGATTCATAATGCTAATATATAACCTACTATGTGTGCATTACCTCTTTGTTTATTTATATTCTTACTGTTAGTAATCAAATATTGACAACTCATGACAACAAATTATATTATTAATTTTAACTGACATAACATAAGCTCAAACTATCGACAAAGAACTTATTTAGCCGGAAACATTCAACCATAACAATTAAAAATATGGAGATCTTCAGGTATATGCCAACCTGGTTTTCATGACAAGGTCCCTGGCAGTATTCTGTTAAGCTAGCCAGTGTCTGATTAATTAATGCCACATTACTCTCATTGATGTAAAGTCCAAGCAGACCAAGTCCTCCGGTCGTACTACCACATATACCCTCCAAAAACTGCAGTGTCTCACACACCAGGTTGTAATTATTTTTGTTGTTTTGTTGGCGCAAGAAATTCTGAAAACACAGACAATTTATTTGATATATTATGCACAAAGCAGCTTCACAACAGCACACAAGTGCCAAAAGAAACGTTTCATAAAAGACATGTTCCATTCATAATGCACAAACTAACACACTAACAGTAAGACACACACACACACACACAAAAACAATCAATTATAGATAAATCATATTATTTCACTTATTCTCTGATGTAAGAAAACATACTTTTAAGAAAACTTATTTTACTTAACTTTATATAAGACAAGGATTATTGACTTGTTTTGGTTAAATATATATATATATATATATATATATATATATATAAATTATAATTTATTTTAAACTCATAGGACTCTTAATGGCATTTATCATGATATTAGTATTTTCAATGACAGACCTGTAAGTCTCTGTTGTGGTTTTCACATAACAGCTGAAGGAATCTGAGAATTGGTTGCATACATTGCACTTCTGCCGATAGTTTGTTGTCTTTGTCCTTATCAGTACTTCCCTCATCTAAAGGCAGGCTCTGTGACACAGACACATCAGCATCATCATTAAGCCTCTGCTGTCGTACCTGAGCAAATGCCCGGCTCGTTGTTAGGGCGGCATCGTCGAACTGTTCTCTCATCTCGCCACAGACTACAGCACCATTAGCTTTACCTGAGCAGGTGGTATCATGTAAAAAAACTAATTTCATGGATGGTAGTGACTGTTGACTAGCTGTGAAGTTAACCACAACAACTATTTTATCACGCACACCCATCACTTCAGATGTCACAATGCTTTAATGATGAGTGTAAACACCCAACAACAAACAATAATTATACTAGATTACTAGCTAAAATATATTTTAAAATCCACGCAGAATTTGGTGCATTGTGTAAGTCGTTCAATGATGTACAAAGAAGTAATTAAATATCATTTTATTTCAGTTACTAATTATGACATGCCGGAAGTTAGTTACAGTGAGACGATGATTGATTGGTATTTTACAGCCACCTTTGTGCATTTGGTAGGCTAAATGGGTCGAGCGACCTCAAAAGATAATGAAGTGAAGTCAAAGATGAAACAGCCTTCAGATATGCCCACGCCAAGATTTAAACATGAGTGGTAGTGATATGTGGCCAACACACTACCATTAAGCCACAGAGGTGCCCTAGTTACAGTGAGACACTTCTAACACCAATATCGTTAAAGGATTATTAATATTGTCTAACAAGAAGTCATTTTACATATATCATTAAACGGTTGCTCATTGCAGGAGGCTCCATTAGATGGAGGCAACACTGAATGAACCGTTTGATCCAGAGTGCCACTAAACAATACTTGTTCACTCACTTTACAACCAAAATAAGTACCAGTACATAATCCGTTGTGAAACCTACATTTTTTCTTGTTGTCTTCAGTAGTTGATGTTTCAGTAGTTTTTCCACCTGTCAGCTGATCGCCCGTGTTTACGGACACTGTGACCTTTATTTCTTGAAGTGCATCACACATCCTGTCATACAATACCTTGAAGAACTTCTCACAATTCTTGTTATCTTTTAGATGATCATAGAATGATTGCTGAAAGATGTAAGACCTCTTATTTAAGTTTGACTCTATAGGTTTTTATACCACTAGCATTGCTTAGGCTAGGGAATCATATTGTTGATTTTATTTAAGATGATTTCGGTTAATTAGCCTCAGCAATGGTCTCAAGTGTGACAGGTGGCTGAGGGATGACTCGTTTGAAAAAGGTAATCACAGTGTGGGTGTGTGTCTGCTTGCACATGTTTTTTTTAATACAGAGAAGCAGAGAGGGTGTGTGTGCTAACAACTTAAGGTTTATAAATAACAGAGCAGAAAGACATTCCTCTGTCACCAAATCTTTGAATTTTAACTAACTATTGTGATAAATAGATATATCTCACACAAACTGAATAACTGACACAGATACAGGATTCAATACTGAAGTAAAAATTAATCCAGTATTCATGTGATGATGATAGTTGATGTTTTGTGGACACTTTTGTGTACATGGTAGGATAAATGGACCGAGGAACCTTCAAAGGAAATGAAGCGAAGTAAAGATGAAACATCCTTCAGATATGACCAAGCTGAGATTTGAGCTCAGGTGGTTGAGACCTGTGGCCAACCACGCTATCAGTTAGACCATGGAGGCACCCCCAGTGTTCAAGTCAGGTTAGTACAATTAACAGAACATAATTTATTAAACAATAAAATCTAATACACAACAAATACCACTAACTTTAGTACGTCAGCTTTAGTCATTTTATTGCTAATTTATACAGATGACAGGCTGAATCGGCCAGACAACTGCTGATGCCGATGACGCAAAATGAAAGAGATGAAACAAATTTCCAACTGTCAGGGAAGACAGCTGTGATGTCCATTATGTTTTTGTATTTACATTTATAACCGAAGAATGGAATTAACTAACTGATGGAAATAAACGGACAGCTGCTGTGACCTTTGACTTCTACTCATGGTAATTGATTCCTTCCGACACTAGCGTGCTCTGATAGTACATTGGTTAGAGCACATGAGCTACAAACCTCCATGTAATGTGTTCAAATACAAATCTTATCCATGTCTGTAGGATGTTTCTCTAAGAAAAATCAGATCGCTGGCATATGTCCCTCCTATGACCATGGCTGGGGCTAAACAATACCATTACTCACTCACTCATTCTTCAAAAACTAACCCAATTTCACAGCATGACAACTAATGGAGAATTAAATACTCTAATTAAAAAAAAAAACTATCAGATTATAGTTGATGTGGATTAATTGGAAGCATGCCATTTTGGAATCGATATTAGCAGAGTTTATACCGAGTCATGTAAACAATTCAAATGTTCCATTAATAAGTGCACTTCGTGTCCTAGATATTGTGACAAAAGACAAAAAAATAACAACACCTGCCACTTTTTATATTCATCCCCAATTAAACAATTAATTCTATAATTGAATCAAATCAAAGAATAAATAAATGAATTCAAATTATTTTACAGCACGTGATCTGGTTTGTTCATTTAACAATCATTGTTTCCTAACACTGTGTAGTACTTTTACCTGGGAAGAGGTAGACCAGTACACCAATACAGGTACTGTATTTTGCGATACACCTGTCTTACATAACAATGTATTAACAAATAATCTGACGGTACCAATTTTCAATAAATATATGTTTACTTCAGTTACAGTCTTGAGTTCTATTTAATTTATGGGTAATTAAATGATATGAATAATTCACAAAAATTCTCATATGCGACAAATCCAGTAACATCTTTGGGTGATAATCACGACGGTGTTAATTCGATTCACCGGACAGCATATTAATTTCAGATTAACACTGAATAAAGTGGAACTCATTTATCTAAATAAAAAAAATTATATCAATTACCACATTTTTCTATATGTTTCAAAACACAGAAGGTATTTTAATATTTTATCTGAAGGAGCAGGCCATAGACAAAAATAAACAGTGAAGAAATATAAATAGTAAATATACTATTTAAGTTTGAACCTCTTGTTGCCATTGAACAAACATACAGAGTATTAAACAGGTGGCTATAAAATGTTATGACATACTTTCATATTCATGTAATAACACACATGATAGGAATTTATTTTGAGTTAAACAAGGTTATAATTGTATTAATCAAATCTCTATTTGATATAATTAGAATTCTGAAAAGAATATGATATCACCTATAAAAATATTAGATACACAGTACTTAATGGGATTAACTAATTCTATTTTCGAGATTTAACAGATGTGGCAGCCAATTAATTATATTTATTTGTGAGTGTGAAATGATTCTGCACAATTAATATATTTCTACATTTATCATGTTCCAGCATTAAAAAGCGACACAACATGTGATTTAGTAAAGTTGTGTGCATAAATATTCTGTTAAGTATGAAATTACAAAGTTGTGTGCTTATAACTATACATGCTGTGACTATTCGTATGTGTATGTATATATATATATATATATATATATATATATCAATGTATAAAAGAGTAAAATCAATAAAATCAATATCCTGCATTATTATTTTTGTGTGTGAAAACTGATGATTCAAGATCTTTCAAATAAATACAAGTAACTGAATTGAAACTGCCTTATTTGGAATTGTAAAATATGATGTAGAATTGAAACTGACCACCAAAGCTGCACTGTAAATAAAAAGTATCATATATATATATATATATATATATATATATATTTCAAAAGGGTGAACCGAGTAAGATAATGTTTTCAAGTTTTAAATGGTTACAGCAAAATGTTTCGTCATCTAAAATACTTCTAACCTGGATAATTGTGTTTCCTTCTTCAAGCAGAGCAATGCCAAGTTCTAAGGTCTCTGTAAAGACCAATCTTGAGTTGTTACTTATAATAAGGTCAACTACAAGGTCACTGGCTCCCTGTTCATCTAAATGACACTGTAATAAAACAAATTATTTTCACACTTAATTTCGTCTTGTACATGAGTGAGTTAGGTTAAACCGAACCTACAACAATATATGCACCAATAGATATCTCTAAAGCAAAACTATATCTGAAATCACTGTATTCCCAATGAAAATTGGCAGCATATAAAACAATTTGAGGTAAACTGCCTAGTACAGCTATATTATAACATGAAACAATGACAAGATGGGTTTCAATAATAAACAAAATTGCATAATTTATCCCACTTCACTAATGATATAGATATATTAACTGATCACAGAGCTTGAGTGTTTTATGATACCTGAACATCATGAAGTGTCATCTCAGCTCGGCTAAGCAGTTTTCCTCGAGACTGTATTGGAGCATGTATGTTTGGAGATGACAATGAACCGACATTTTCTCGACCAGTTAAGGCCCGCACTTTGCCATGGTAACGAGTCAACAACGTCTGTCGTAATGATTCACCCTAAATTAGTCGTGATGGAATAAATAAATAGCCTTAGCAACAAACAAGAAATATTATCATCGTTTGGCTACATACACAAAAGAAACACGAGAACATTTATTGATATTATACTAGCATCTTTCAGGTAAGAATGAAACTAGGCATAACATTTTTAATACCTTCTTTAATACAACAGTCAATGAATGAAATAAACTTCAGTATGTTTTAAACTGATGCATAATAATAAAACAGGATCACGAAAAGTAAATATTGTCCAAAGTTGTCAGTTCAGTATATTATATTCCAGTCTTCTTACCCGTCTGTGATCATCAAGTTCCTTTCTGCTCATTGCCTGTACATCCACCTTATAATAGAACACAATGTGCCAAGGAGGTTTTAATATTTTGTACAGGAACAATCAAGAAAGTAACTAATTATCAAACCTAAACATAGATCCTACTATAAATTAACTAAACTATAAAGACTATCGGCTCTAAGCAGACATTTCACAAATGATCTTGATGTCCAAATGTAAAATATACTTAATTAAAGACAATCTCTAAAACTACAAGATGCTTAGCGAGTGTAGAAATGAAATATTTACACGAATCAATAAATATAATATTTACATTTTAGAGAAACAGTTAAAAAGTCAAAAGTCAGAGACATACACACACACACACACACACACAGTGTAGTTATATATACAGTGTGGTGTGCAGCTTATCATCTAAGTATGATCTGTATTACTGCTACAATTACCAGGCAAAATAAATAAATATATTTAAATAGGTATGTACACATGTTTACCTTTTCACCATAGTCTATGACGACAGACATCATCTGTTTCAGCGTCTGTAGCACTTTAGCACAGAGTTTATGCTCGCCTTCCTCCAGGAGTTTCTCCGTGTGAGTTATCAATCTGAAAAGATAAATAATATCTAAGCTAGATTGTTCATTATAACAGAACACGCTAGACCAATCAGAAACGTAACATTTAGCTGACACGACGAAAGTTCACCAACCTAGAAATGAATCCACCACTTTCGCATTTTTTTCTGGCTTCAGTATTTACCGGAAAGAGTAATTCTGGTCGATGCAACACATCAACGAGTACTGATAATTCGGCCTGAACCAATGGCTTTAATTGATCTTCCAAAAGTGATACGATGTCCTATGGAATGCATTACAAATTATTATTTGATCAGGTGCAGAAACTAGAACAATCTAACAAGTAACATCTACTCACTGTTTTAATCACCCAAGATTACTGGATTGGAGTATACAATGCCACACATGATTATGAGAGCAGCTTAATTTATATTCCATGACATTGTCATGACAATATGCCAAACAAAGTGAAAATATCTTTTAACAAAACCTTCAGCACTATTCCAACATACAAGGAACCAACAACGTTGGTAGTTTATGCAAGTTGTCGATATTTGTGTGCGCACCTACCTGAAGACCTTCTATTATGGTTCTATAATCTCTGTTTACAGTGAGTGTGGAATCTTTGCGTATTTTTCCAGCTTTAATCCAATGCTGAGTGTGTTTCATAACAATCTGTGATCGTGAGAATAGTGTGTTGACCTGACTGTCCAAATCTACCGGGAGAGCTATACCTCGGGTCTTTGCTGAATAAAAATATCAAATAAACATCATTTTTATTAAGCATCTGCGTTCTTCTTAATATCAATTCATATGGTGATCATTGAGAATAACTAATAACACAAGACTGTCAATCTCGTGCAGATGGAAGAAGCCAACATAACTCTCACAAAGTCAAACAACAGCAAGGCTGTATAATTACCAAGATCTGACAATGCCTTGATACAGTTCTCCACGTGATATTTCTGCTGTCCAGTTAGCCAGGAACAATGAGACAGTCTAAATGCTTGTTGGAGAAGCTTAACAAACACCGGCTGTCGTGTCTGTAACAAATACAATGAACACCACAAATGAGATGGGTGTATGTGTGAGTGTGTGTGAACAACTGAGTGAATTGGCTTAGCTTCATCTGTGAAGTATACACCTATAAAAAAAATAAACAAGATTCGCTTTCCAAGAACTCGTATACTGTCGCTTTAAATTGTGTCTGTAATGTAATGGCAAATTTCAAAAAATACAATTAACAAAACACAGCCGTCCTTCCTCAGGATCACAATATTTGGAAATAAAAAATAGAACATCATTATTCTGGTAACAGTATGAAGCTATTTTCTATCAGCAAAAATAACAAACCATCTAAATAATTCTTTAAGGTGATCACCAAATTCAAGAATATCTTTTTTATATTTTCTAAGAAAACATAGGTGAAATATGTTAAACTCAACATTTATTTGTTTATTTAAGTACATGTGCAGTTTTTTAATATTTCACACGGTAAAGAGCAGATTAAATAACTCTCCCTCACACACACACACATGCACACAAACATGCACACACACATAACTAGCAAATAAAAAAACTAAACGTTTCTAAGAAACAAATGAGGATAAGAATATTGGTTTTTACATAAATATTACAGTAACGTGTAAAATGTAATGTAGACAGAGTTAAATGTACTGTATTGGTAAACAGACTAACATCAAAAATTATTACAAACAATTGAGTACAGAGAATTCTCTTCGCTTTGACTGTGCAGCAATTGAGATGTAATTTACAGTAATAGATCCTGTAGTGAAGCTAATGTTATCATTAAAATTAATTTATCTCTGTTAATGGCTACATTCATCTGCTAAAAATTGTCAAGAAAGTAGAATGAAAAAAGAAAAATTACAATTACTGAAGAAAATAAACCAGAAATACAGTCTTCAATTGTGTAATTCTGCTAGAAGTTGACACTAACTTCTTCACGATGATCAGTACCCTGAATGCGTACACACACGCATGCATGCACATGCGCTCACACACATCTATGAATAGACATGCACTGGCATGATATTTTGAGAAATGTCAGGCTCATTAACTCGATATTAGTACATCAAGACATGTTTTTAAATAGCCTCACCTCCCAATATAAGAAATAGACATTTAAACTATATATTAGTTATAACAATAACTCCCAGATTTACTGAAATCATTGATCATCAATGATAATAAAATGATTTGCTTCAGTAACAGTAAATAATTGATCAGGTGTTAACTGTCTTCGAGTGGATCTTAATTTGCAAAGATAAATCCTTGAAAATTTGTGGAACACCACATGAAATGCATAAGATACTATTGTCTATATTAATTCCACCAGAATCCTGTCTATGTTAAAAAATTCAAGGCTACTGATTCAAACATTACTCATTGATTGGAAAGTGTGTTACAAATTAGTCTAGGACACAAAACAGAGATGCCACGACAGAACTACTGTAAGTTCAGACAGCTAAGTAACAACCAGGATTAACAAATCATAAGGTGGTACTTTCTATTAAAAAAGCAAAGGAAAACAATCTAGAAATGAACTCACTCTATGGCTGTTAATTGAAAATGATTCAGGAGAAAATCTTTAATTATCCGTTACACGTCATTATGGAAGATTAGAAACAGACAGAAAAAGGTTCATTTATGCACAATTCGGAAGTAGCTACAGAGATGTGATTATAAAAGGTACAGCCAAGACTGACTTAGGATGCCAACACGCTAAACACAATACCATAACAGAACAACATCTACAAATGACAACTTACACCAATGTTTTGTCGTGTGTGGACAATGTCAGAGCCAAAAAAACGCACCAACATATGGAATGACGAATAAAAAACATATATATTACACATAATAATGACTTTATCATATCGTTTACAATGGACACACAATGCACATTTTTAATATAGAACAACAATCACCATATGACAAGCATAAAATAATAAATAATTAAAAAGAATAGGTAAAGTTGTAGTTATCTCTTGCTGCACCACTAACAAGGAGAGACATCGGGTAGAATTAGCCGGCAGGGTTTTGTACAAAAATAACAACTAGATTAAGCCAGACTGGGGATGTATCCCTTACAAACCTGTTACTAATGGGCAACCACATGGTTACATCAGTAGACCATGAAATAAAGTAAGTGTAACAAATATAATCTGCTACGTCTGTATCTCTTCATTGGTTTCGTTACTCCAGATTTTGGAAATTTGTTTAATGGCAGATCAGAATATGTGGACAATGTTCCGGTTGGGTAGCACAACTCTCTTCCTACATTCTGTCACATAGATATGGTTAGCACCATTTCTATGTGACAAGTACCAAAAGTAGGCAGAGAGAGAGAGCAAAAGTTGTAGTAAGAGTTTTTCCCGAAGATGGTGCATTGCAGATCCCATTACTGGTGGTCAATGCTGACGAAATGCACAGAATGCAGGCTTGGTAAGTTAAACCTAATTAGACATGGATTACGTCTTGGAAAATTGAGGATGAATGATACTACTTAAAAGAAAACCCTGGTTCACAATAACAGATGACTGATAGACATTTGGTACTGGATGAACCAGAAGAAAGATGCTAGAGGTGATGATAAGATTGAGGTATGAGTCATTCTAAAAACCCATCATATACATGAAGGCTGTCTTCCAGTAATGCAGTAATGCAGGAACTTTGTCTACATCCAGCAGGAAAAATATCATCTGAATCAGAGAGTCTTCACTTGCTATTCATTTCTCAGTGATAAGCAGTGATTAGAAGTGCATCGTCTTTTGGAAAGATCAGATCTGTTTTTTAAACTCATCTGTTTAAGGCTGCCTCTCGAGTTATGAATATCCAATGACTGAAATTTCATGTTAAGTTTTAGATACCATGATTAGTGGGATTTAACATTTCAACACTATTAAACGACCAACTGCAGAGGATTAAATTAGTTGTGTTTTTTTAGGCTGCCTGTGGTGAATGTTCCCATAGCTCAGTGACTTGGCATCTGGCGACAACCGTCCATTGTTCCAGTTACATTCAACAAAATCTTGTGTACACATTCCTGCAATAATCCTGCCTAATATAATGTACTATATTGCCTGCCTTAAGACTTAGCCACCAGCGAATAAATGTCTAATGGTCTAGCATCAATCAGTCAGGAAAGGATTTGGTCTTGTTGCTTAGCCTTGTTTAGTTCCAAGTCACTCATGGATGGGACAGATGGCTAAATGACATCTGCCGAGTGAAACAACTCCCACAGATATGGGTAAATGGTTCCCACAGCCAAGGAAGTATTATTTTCCAGGACATTTCCAGAACTTTTCCAAGACAAAATTACCATTTTCCGGGACAAAATATACAAGATTTAAAGGTAATAAATCAGATCTGTGCGAAAAAGGATGTCATATTTTTTCACTGTGTGATAGATTATTCACATTTTATATTTTTATCTCCTCACCCCTTTTAGCTGTCTGATTGACCCAATTTTATTTAAATTTTAACTAACATGGGATATTAAGATTATGTACCATTACTCATTTCCCCTCTTAATCAAAGTTTTCTTCTACAGGCATAATATTTATTCACAGACTGTTTTTGTTCTAAGTGGCAATATTTTTTCCAGGACATTTCCTGATTTGGTAAATTTCAAGGACATTTTCTGGACCTGGAAAATTAATTAGTTTTCAGCACAGTGCCATAACCACCATGCCTTCAGAATACCCAAAGCACCAGTCAGATACTCAAGCCAGAGCCGTAAAAAAGCATTTTACATAAATTATGTTAGCTGCCTGTTGAAGAGTCTACTACCATGCAGTTATAAAGCTTTGCAAAGCCCTGCAATTATTGGCACTTAGTTATTTTTTAAATATGGTGCACATGCATTGGTGAAGAATTACAGAGACGTCTTTACATTAGTCATCACCAGACATTAGATTACAACTAGTAATTTCAGTATGTGGCAACACAAACATGGAACCTAGGCCTTTCACACAACATTCGTGAAGTCCAAATATTGAACATTTTACGGGAATGAATTCAAACTGATTTGTTTCCAGTACACTTCTTTGCTTAAAAGATTCACATTATTTAAATTAATGCATTTTAATATTAATTTGTTTTAGTAGTTTTCAAGAGATAATTTTTTTTTTACATGTAGAAGTATCAGTATTAAGTGCTTTTGAATGTTATTGCATAGAAATAGTTATAAAATCTGATAATTATACAAAATAAAATATAACCCGATACTGGAAAACTGTAAGCTTATTATTAATAAATTACACTAATTGTTTCCTAAACAACAAACTAGTATTTTATCACCAGTGAAAATTAGTTAGTGTATCTGTTGTAGCGTAAATTTGTCAACAACATATCTGTACTTTTTCAAGTTACACAAGCATCCTAATTAAAATGTACTACCCTTATCAATTACAAGCATATAAGCACTTTTGTAGTTCAATCACCAACATACCCCCAGTATATGTACAGTTGTAATCTGATTACTAACAAAACTGTACTGTTGTAATCTGATCATTACCATACATGTACTGTTATAATATGGCCACTAACATACCTGTACTGTTGCAATCTGATTGCAAACATACCTGTACTGTAGCGCTCTGATCAGAAAATGGAGAGTTGAAGAAGGTGGTTATAATGTTCATCACCGTTTCGGTCACGTATTCTTCCAGCATTTTATCAGCATGTTTACGGTCATGTGTTGCATTACATACCTAACAGCAATGAAATCAATCATAATAACAATTAGTGAAATTTAAGAAAAACAAAGTTGACAGATAAATTACCAGATCTGGTCTATGACTTAATACAAATATTATGAGCCAAGTTAATTAGTAATACTTGGTGTTAGATGATGCACTACGATTACCATGGCCATGTCAACGAGAAAGTTCTCAAACAAGTTCCACATGTGATTGCTAGTATATATCTCTTTCATTTCCACCTCTGTGTCGATATAGCAGTGATTTAGAAAGTTGATGTAAGCATTCTTCACCTGAAATGCAAAACACTAATATTACCATAAAAACGTCTTTGCCTTGACTCCAGCTGATTGAATGTGCATACCACGAATTGAATTATCCAAAAACGACAATAGACCACCAGAAGATGATCTCACTCTAAAATCTGCACACAAACAGGATAAATAAATTATGAATTGTATGAAATATTGTCAGTTAACAGTGGCCTAAAATATTAAATGTGATGTTTCTGATCCCGTAAACATGATCGTTCCAACATCAACAGAAACCAATACAGACCTCGGGAATACAATCAGGATGTGTAACAACATTGACAATGTCATCCAGAGGCAGCAGGGAATGACACTTGATCTCGGTGTAGACATTCTTTCCCTCGGTACAACAGGCCAACAATTGTACGAGGTTAATGTGGTATATGAGTGGACTCGATGGATCCATACGGTGATGTTCTGATTGCATCAGCTCTAACAATGCGTTGAATGATGCTTTGTCATTGTAAAATAGCAACACTTCTTCTCCGACATTTACCAGCTAGAAAATGGCACAAACAATTTATGATCAGTCCAAGTTATAACGCAGTTGATGTTAGTGTATGTCGCCCAATTATAGATCTTAGGTGGATGTGAGAATCCATGCACATGTGCCTGCACACACACACACACACACACCATATGTAAGAAAATGTCTTTTGTATCTTTTACCTTATAAAAATAGATTTAACACAAATATGCATTATTAATGAAAAGCTGCAGTTGAACAAATACAAATAACCAATAACCACCAATATTCTTTATTTTATTTACATATTTCACTTTTATGCACAAATAAAACTGAAATACACATGACAAAACTACACAAAAACATTATCACACCTCTACTTAAGCTATTTATTGCTAAACTAAATTAAGTGCACAGCTTATCATATTGACCGACATGACATAAAATGATAAAGCACTGAGAGTGGAAAACATTTACTAAACCAGAGGCAACTACAGACACCAAGAACAAAGCAATAATAATAATATTTATCCTTTATAACTTAAATAACTCACACAAATGCACACAAAAAATCTCGGTTAGATACAAGAAAAGCTTTCTATTAGATACACCACATCTATTTCAGTGCTGGTGTATCGCATAAACTGAGGTGATGATTTTCTACCATATAACAAGACTAATGTGGACTGTGGCTCAGGCAGAACAACCCAGAATCTTGGCTGTAGACATCATGTGATACTTAACACTCCGATGGCTAGCATGTTTATCCGTATATATCAAGTGAAATCTGTCATTTGTTTTGTCTTTGTTTCTGTCCGCTTTTTGCTTTTATATAAACACAGAATTACGAGTCGAGCACTAACTGTCTCTCTCTGTCTGCATGGCTACTTATAGGCCACAGTTGGTAGTGCATTATACGAAGTCCTAGGATCAAATCAGAATGTTACCTGTCTGTACCCGTCAGATATTTCATCTTTCAGTAAGGAGGGTTCTAATCCGATCATCCCATTTTGCATCGGGCTAGTCCCATCGCCACGTAACACCCCCCCAAGATGTGACCAGTGCAAAGTCGAAATAAAGTATCTACCCACTCTAGGATATACTAATATATATATATCTCACTCTGCCTCTACCAGTCTAACTATCTGTTTGTAACTACTTGGCTGAATGCAATGCACACTGTTTTGTTAATGACTTAAATAATATTGCTCTCAATAACTGGGTGTCAGTGGAACACACAACTTATGAAGGGCACATAATATACCCCTGAATAACATCACTAACCGATGTCATCATTATATCCTGAGCCTTTCTATTGAATTTTGCCAAGGTGCTCTAAAGAACAAATCATGGAAGATTCATCATTTAAACAGCCAATAACCAAATGGCATGGACAGATATATTAAGATAAATAGACAGTTAAAGTATATTTAAGTACTGATTTACCCGCACTTTCTAAATCATCATAGCACTAAATCAACTGAGAGAGAGAGAGACATTATCACAAAGAACACAAACAATGATTAACATAAAAACATACTATGAAAATTACAGTAAAACGAATCATTTATAAATCTTCATAGCTTTTTCAGGTCATATTGTAAATAATATAAAAATAGAAAAAAATATGTTAACAAAAAAGAGAAAACATTACAATTACAATAAATATCGAACAAAGTATACATAATTTTATGAAATATTATGACCCGCTGCAAGTAATAGCATGGAATAATAAGATTATAAAATTAGTTACTATCTTTTGTAAAGGTTGAAAGACTGGATAATGTTCTCTTGGTTTGCTAGGCTTAAATGTTGATGTACGCACAGTAGCTTAAATGGATGTAACCATCTTCAGAGGCAATTAGGTGATGTGAAAGATGAAACACCCTTCTGACATAACAAAATCAGAGTTTGAACCCAGGTGCTACAGACTTGTGGCCAGCCATGCTACCAGTTAGGCAATAAAGGTGCCCCTTAGTTGGCTGGGTAAACTCTTTTAGAAACGATACAAGTCGGTTGAATTTATGTGGGAAATTTCATGGAAAAAATGTGTGGTTGCCAGGTTGAGATTTGCCAGTTTCCAATAATAACTGCTGGTGGGTGATTATTGTGTGCACCCCAAATGAATACAGTGATACCACGATATCCAGTCTTGATCATACACCTCAACAGAAAGCAACTATAATAGGACCGTTTAGTCACTGCATGTACAGTTTTTTCAATAACAGTCATATGTCATCTATTTTACAGTCCCTCGTCGCCTATTTTAATGGCAGAAAATCGGTCAGCTACTTTGGTTTTAGAATGCACCAAGTACTCCATTTTCCAAATTTTTCAGCGGAGAGCCACTAAACCCCCTTGCAGAGAAGGGTCACTACTGTGTTAATATGACTACCACTATCCCACAGCCAGCCCTTCACTACCTAATCCCCCCCCCTGCATTCATACCTCCCTCCAGCGAACAAGTAAATTTTACAGGCCACCACAGGTGAGCTGCTGCCTACTTTTTGTAAGGGATCATCTACTTTATTCCTTACTAAAAAGGCTGCTGCAATAACCAATCTGTTATTCTTATATATTGTAAACTCTGTGTGTATGTGTATGTTTCAAAACAGCCTTCCCCAAATACCAGAGAACCATATAACAAAAAACACATCAAGAAAACGGTCATTCCTTTGTGAAAACATTAACCGCCAATCTTCAGTATTCAATTCCAGAAATAAACAAACAATTAACAAACAAGCATCTTACCTCTGACATCACAGCATCCTGACAACGTCTGATATAGTTTCCCTCACACTTGACAATAGTCTGCAGAAACTTAAGGTATTCATTGTGGCGACCGTGTGACTCAATACACCTAACAAAATGTTGTACTACACGCTCCGTCACTTCATTACACAGCTGTATGTTGTCCTTGAATATGGCACGAGCTGTTTCTGCTTCTAGCAACTATTTGATAATAAATAACTTGCTATATGATTACCTGGAGAATGTCTGTCATGATGATTATACTGGTATCTGTCACTATTACCATCACACACACACACACACACACAGATAATTACATCTAACATGCAAAATTACAATTATAAATAGAGCATTTCTTGATGCCGTAGATATTATTAATCATAAAGAATACTTACACCAGGAGTGAGGAACAGGTCAAGGTTTTTATGGAGAAGTATTTGATTTGAGTGGTTGTTGAGGCAGAAACTCTGTAAGAACTCATGTGCCAGCTTCATCACTTCATGCATACGGATATCATCATTCTGTAAGTTCATTATTAAATTATATACATTAATACAAACAGACTGAAGAGAAATTCACAGCTTCTCATTAAACTATTCCAAGTATAAAAGGTATTCCGGCTGCATAATTACTTACATCACTACACTTTTCTGTAATAATGATTAATTAATGTGTTCCACCCAACACTAGCTGAATACACATTATCTGTATAGAATACAAACTGTATTCAAACTACACCTAGTAAATATAACCATATATTATTTATATTACTGTAAATAATATATGATTGTTAACCTTTTTACCATATACCTCAGATATTACAGGTTCTCCATTCTAATTCCAGTTTATGCTGTTAGCCTTCATCATGTATGTTTAATGATTTGTTATGAATGATAACTTTTCTTTATCATAATACTATCGGCCACAAACCTTATCATATGCTATCTGTAGTAATTCCAATACCACATTATGGGCTCCCATGTTTCTCAGCAGTCTTTGTTCATGTTTTCTTGGTTTTTTGCCTAAGGTTGTTGTCTGGACACACAATGAGGTTAAACGTTTCAGAATTTCCTTAATACTCTTGTAATTCTTGGCAGCAGCTGGATCCATATTCTGACCATGATCAGTATCTACGACCAGAGGACCTTCTGCATCCTAAAATATTATTTTATAAAACAATCGGAGATGAATCATAGAGCCAAATGGTTTATATGGAAATAACAGTATAAAGTTGGTAATCAATTAAACAATCATATTTGCTTCAGCTGAAAATGAAGTTATTCAATTCATTATTTTCCAATATTAAGTATCCAGTATTTGTGAGGTATATTACTCATTTAACTTTATCTAATATTTACATATATGTCTTATGCTAATAAATATCTTTTCAAAAATTAAAAACATCTGAGAGACTTCCAACACTTTTAATATGAGTTAAAACTTTATTAAATACTTATAATGCTGTACCTAATGCTGAAAACATATCGAACACTCCTGAATGTATTACCATTTCTAATAAGTCAAATATTTGTAAATGCATCCAATGCTAACAGTATGTCAAATATATTGAAGTGTATTTAAGCGTCTCAGAATTTATAATGTTTAAAATGCTATAAATCTACCATCTGATTAGGATCATGTCTACATCTTACTGTATTCTGTTGTTCTCCATCTTTCTTCTTTTTCTTGATGTCTTCGCCTTTAGACTTGTACACCCAAAGTTCTGACTTCTCAACGCGACCGCGGAGATCATCGAGATCTGTCTTAATCTGCTTGTAATTATCCACATCGGATTCGGATACTAAAAGCTGAACCTAGTTCAAACATACACAAAATACCTGTTTATAACAACCATTGTTAGGGAAAACAAATTATCACCAAGGAATGTTCATTTCCTCTCTTTTCTTGTTCATATCAAAATATTAACAACATAATGCCAAATAATTGTTCATAAACAATCTATCAAACTGATTCACATATAATACCTATAAAACACTTGTACCTGCAATAATATGTACCTGCAGTGATTTCTACATGTGGCATGTAATGCAGGGAGTCCATTAATAAACATAACACTTTTAAGAAAAAATTAGATTTATTCGTATTTAACCAAAAACGTTCAAAATGTGTATCATCATTATATTTGGCAAACAAACATTGTTTAGCCCACCAAAATATATGTTCATGACATTACACAATAGAATGCATTTTTTAAACTTGTTGTGAAAGATTTACAAGCAAATCCACCATATCTGTGATTATATACAAAATATGACATGTGATATCATTGGGCCAGTGGTTATGTTCTATCATGGTTACCACAGCTGAGAAAATATTATTTTCCAGGAGATTTCCAGGACGTTTCCAATACAAAATTACCATTTTCCAGGACAAAATATACAAGATTTAAAGGTAATAAATCAAGATCTGTGCATATTTATTCAAGGTATGACAGATTATTGACATTTTTATTGTACATCCTACTCCTGACCCTTTGTAGCTGTCTGATCCACACAGTTTTATTTATATTTTAACATGACATTTTGTAAAATTCAAGGACATTTCCAGGACCTGGAAAATTAATTTGTTATTTTCCAGGTTATGTGGGAACCCTATATATATATATAATATATATATATATATATATATATATATCACCTTTACCATGACTGCTTCCATTAAACAACCAAATACATGTACCATCATATTAAGGGTGCATAGATAACAGAAGGTTTTCAGTGTACTTTGATTCTCATCGCTGTAACAGATGAAATTTAATTAATCAATGTATTATAGTATCAACATGTTAACATTTCAACAATCGCAGAAATAGAGTTAGTATACCTGCTTGAAGGCTTGTAGCACTTCCTGTCTCTGACTAAAATGTCTAAACAAGAGCTGAAGAGCACCAGACACTAATGGTGGATAGTTATGCATAACTAGATTCAGAAGCACTCTGAGAAATGTTCTGCCACCTTGTCCATCCAAGTCTAACTCCGTTGACTCAGCACTTTGAAAAAAAAAAAAAAACATAATTAAAGGTCAACTGACATTTTAGAATGTTCTCAGGCCTGCTACTTTCTACACAGTTCATGAAAAATAGTCTATCAAAATGTATTAAATATATAAAACTAAATAATAAATACTCTTATTAATGTATGCGTCTACTTAAATTCATTAACAGCTGCCAAACATCGCCTCAAGTAACCATTATTAATCAGAATTTATGAACACTGAACTGAACAAAGCTGGTACCGTTATTTGACATCTAAACTAATCAGCACAGAACATTTCAAACACCAATATTAAAACAAAAGAACACACCTTCCCCCAAATATATCTTCAGCTTGAGCACCAATACTTTCTAAGTCTAATCCTGAAAAACAGAAAGAACAGCAATATAAACAGAATCTCGTAAAACCAGAAAAGCTTAACGTTTTCCATTCTTCTCACAACCGTTACCAATTATATATTATTGCAAATAAAATGTACTAAATGTGTTTACAGAAAGGAAATAGAATAAGCAGAGATGCTATTAAACTTGCAATAACAGTGACTAGTGTGTAGTAAGTGTGATTAAAGAAAATTAAAATATATTAACAAATGGTACTAACGTAAATATTAATATAAATGGTTTATTACACTAAAATATACTGAGACATAACAAGGCAGCAGGTAAATATATTGAATATGGTCATAAAAATAACAGCTGAATAACTAAAAAGACATCGAAATTAAAAATGATGTTTAACAATATTATGATAAAGCTTAGTTCGGTAACTAAAGCCTGCTATTTTCTATTGTACACTTGAAAGGCAGGATTATATCAATGTAAGCACATAATTATTAACTATGTAAAAAATTTATATATTTAAAATACAATACAAGAATAAAACTACAATCAATGATACATTTGAGAAATTTGTACAATGACAGCACATCAACAACAAAATTAAATATAATTATTAACCAAACAATCAGCTAAAATATAATCTTATGCACTATTTCCGTCTGGTGAAAAGTTCAGATGTGTTCTATGTAAAACCAAATGAATCCAGAAAAGTTCCATAACTGATTCAGCATTGTGCTTTAATAATATGTAATTAAAATTTTTATTTTGTACGTAGGCACACAAATTCCCGCGCTTATAACTGCTGTTCCAGCAATGGGCTAATAAACTATATCTTATTTTATCAGTTTATTTTCAATAATCATTCATAGTTCCTGTCTTAATGCTTCTTTATAATGGTTTGTTCATTTTAATTACATTATCAGCTCAACATTGTGAAAAACTATAAGTCGAGTTGTTTAGTAGCCTAAGTGCTACTAAAAACTAGGACACGTGGCTGATTGGACAACTGCCTAGAGAAATAAATCCCATAAATACGGGTACACACTGGATTCGAACCCACAGCCTGAAGGTTTGCAGCACAGTGCTCTAGCCACTGCAATATCAGAATGCTCTCATAAACGATGATGGTCCATTTCTTTAAATTAAATTTTTCCGCATAAAGCCAGAAAACATCTGCAGGATGTAGTTCTAAAGAACAATACCAATCCATTCATTTTGGAAAAATGGGTTAGTTCATTAGTTGTGTCTGAAAAAAGACGGAGAACTCCTGAAATAAGATTTGAACAGAAGCATACCCCAGGGATACTTCAAAAGAATAGTCTACGTGCCAAATGTAAGAAAAGAATTTAGTTTTTAGTATTATAGCTAACTAACCATTTTAACTAACAGCTTTTAAAAGGATACCTCCCAGAACACTACAACAGGAAAACAAAAATGTCACACTACCTAATAAGGAATACACACTAACCACGTCATATATGAACTGGCATACATAACACAAACCTAGACACCACACTTAAAACAACAGAAACCAGTTAACCTGATAATGAACCATCTTTGTTAAGGTCATAGCGTTTTTTGAAGCCACACAAAAGGCAAGCAATGCGATAATCCAAGCGCACATTACACAGATACTGAAAATATAAAATCGTATACTGGACATTGAATGACGTGGTTCATCAAATGGCACAATAGCTAGTTACTGTTAAATGGTTTACAACGGTATGACTGTATAACTGGAAGGGGTCATTGGAGAAGGATGAAGATGGTGATGATGTGCATAACTGGAATAAACCCAAAAGTGACTCGACAAGCAGCCAATCAGCTACAAGCTGCCTAAAGAAACGATAAAAATTTAAACGTTTGCTCAAAAATAGGCCATCATGGTAAGAAATCTTTGAGATGATATAAACGAAGTTACCTGAAACATTTATGTACGAAATGAGTTCAGAATATTTTCACATTTTTCTCTGCACAAATGCTCAGATTTTAATATGAAAATAAAGCTCTGTTTCCAAAATGAATCCAGCTTTTGCATTTCTGATTGATTAAATAAGACGATTAATCGGCGATAATTCCAAACCAACCAGTGAAGTTTTATGACCATGTAATTGACTCGAGCTTTATGCAAAGGCAGAACAACATCTTGCAGGGTTATTATCCGGAACATAGCTGGGTAGTTCAGGGCAAAGACATTACTTCAACGAGTTCTCAATGCCAAATTATGTCAAAATCTGAATCGAAACCGATGTGTTAACTTTTACTGGTTGAATGCGAGCTATGGAGTTAATGAAGTGTATTCCAAGTCTGTCCAAAGCTAATTGCAAATTTCAAAGGATTTCCAGGGTATTTTTAGCCAAAATACAAGTCAAAGATTTCAAGAAGCTGTGTAAATCCTTTAACTTCCATGAATGCATTACTGATATCAATAAAAAGATGAAATTCCTTGCTTTCATAAGTAGTTTTGAGAAACTATTCAATCAACTCAGGCCTCATAAAATTTATCAAGATTTAGGAGACTGGAAAACGAAATTTGTAATCTTTCGAATTAAGATAATTATTTAGCAGAGAATAACTTTTTGAAATACAAGTACATAAACTACAAAGAAGAGATAATCTAGACCAAAGTATTAAACTTGAGTTTGCCCAACCCCCGTACTGGGTGCACCAATGATCTTGATTCTTTTCGAGGATATTGGCACAACAGAAGTTTTGTAATTATTAATAATTATTATTATCATCAGTGTGTCTTATTGTTACAGAGTTCTCTATAGCATTGTTCATAATGGCTGGAGCTTCACATAACATGGCATAAATGTTGTATTGTTTCAAATAAAAGCCTGAACCATTGGTGTATCAAAAATATACAAAACCTCCACAAATTATCAGGTTAGATGCTTTTGACTAAAGTGTTCTAACACTGAAAAGTAGGCACACACACTTCCCATATCTACATCTACATATATTTTAACTTGATATCTAAATAGAAAAGTGAACATTTACCCTTATCCATGAGTTCTGATGTGAATGAGACAGGCATTGGCATATAAATCTTCAAAGATGCATGCATGTAACCAGCCATTCACACAGTTCCCACAGCCAAGGAAATATTATTTTTCAGGACTTATCCCAGACAAAATTACCATTTTCCAGGACAAAGATTTAAAGGTAATAAATCAAGGTATGCATGAAAAGGCATATCCTATTTATTCAATGTATGATTGATTATCGACATTTTTATAGTACAGCCTCCGCCTCACCTCTCCTAGCAGTCTGATCCACCCACTTTTATTTAAATTTTAACTAACATGGGAGATCAATATTATGTACAGGCATTCTTTTTCTTCTACAATCGAAGTTTTCTTTACAGGCATAATATTTTTTCACAAGCTTTTTTTGTGTTCTAAGTGGATTTTTTCAAAGGCAGTATATTTCCCAGGACATTTCCCGATTTCTTTAATTCAAGGACATTTCCTGGACCTGGAAAATAAATTTGTTATTTTCAAGGTTGATGGGAACCCTGATTCAAGCAAAATCAGGTATACAATGACCAGTGTTAGAAATAAGAGGCCCGGTGCCTGGGACTGACAATTCTCAACTCAGGTTTGCATCTTTCTATATTTGCCGGCCCAGTGGACGTGCTGATATTCAACCTATTCTACGTTTCGCACAGCAAATAAAATGGTTAAAGTAATAAGAAACAATCATTTATTCAAAGAACGAATGCAGACTTTTATATGTCATTTTCAACATGTGTTTTGCTGCCAATGTAGGCAAAAGTGAACTTGAGTCTCATCATGTGTGCGGATAAGTCATTGTCTTTATGTTTTAAACATGCTCTTGTTGACATATGAAGCATTGGTACGACGGTGGTTATTGGCCAAATATCAGTGGAATCTCCTTTTTCAACCAACCTGAAATCTTTTTACATACATGGCTCTGATAGTTACCTGGGGAAATTTAAATCTCACACTCTTGCACAGCAATCTATCGGCAACATGTTACATCATTATTTGGGGATTGAACCTCACAAAAGGAAGCAAAGAATTGAACCCATAGTAACAAATAAAGTATATGATGCCACCAAAAGGAAAAGAAAAATAGTTCCCTCATGGAAAGCTGAATTTTCATAGCTTCTGGTCAATGAAGAGGTAAGCTTAAATATTTCAGATCTACCAATATTATTGATTCATCATGCACAACATTCAGGCTTTGCTAAATTAGATATCATTCACCAAACTACACCTGAAATGATCCCATGAATTTATTGGATAGGGCAAAACTGATTAGGCATTGGGAACTGGCTAACACATTTCAGAAAGGCCTCTAATGAATGTGGATTTTCACAGACGAAAATCACTAAGTCTCAGTATCGCAACAAACTGACATCGACCACAATGATGATGATGATGATGCTGATGGCAATTCAGCTGCACTCCGCTAACATTTCTGGCTTTGATGCTAAGCAGGTAAATTCACCAGTGGAACCTACACCACTACAGAAGGACCAACTTCATGGAGGCATGTAGGCAAAGGGCTATGCCTGAGACCCAGGAAATAGAAGATGCATTGAAGGCAGCAGCGGATAGTCAGGCAGACGATGCTGATGAGGCAGTGATCACAATTGGCTCAGCTCCATGCTCTGATTGTGATTCAGATTTTTCTGATCTAGAGGAATCCGATCCTCCCAGTGAATGAACAGTTCAAAGAATATTTAGTTTTATGTTGAAATAAAGATGGATGTTTAATAACTAAATCATGAGTTGCTTTGTATTTCACATGGTGAAAATAAGCTTAGGACTATTTCATTGTTTTTCTTGACCTCGCCACACCTACATTTGCAAACCCATTTCCATTGACAATTATTCACCCCATCATGCATAAATGATAAACTATTATGCCCTCTTGCCCCAGTACTAGTATTTTTAGCCTATACATTACTCCCAACTATTTTTATGCACATCCAGCTTGCTTTACAGTTTCTGGGCTGCTATTTTCTTGCAGCACCTGGGCCGGCAACGTTTCATCAAGGCTGCCAACTTTTAGGACTTGCCAGCCCTGGTGTCTGATGATTTTTTGAGGGAATTTTCGACGATACTGACAATGACTATGTGTAATTGATCTCATTTACATTTTTACTATAATATATCCAATAAATTGATCCTAATACTGATGATATTAACTTAAATAAGTTAATACAGATAAAAATAAATATCATTGATTGAACAATATACAAATGAATTTAAGTCAATTCAACATACCCCACATACTTTTTCATGACAACAAAGATCTGATCAGGCTGACTGAATTTGATCATTTTTATAATTGGTTTCCAGATTGAAGAAATGGATTGTTGTCAGTATCATTATCTGGGACTGGCTGGTATTTCAGTGGGTCCACAGCAGACAAGGGGTCAATTCAATTCTGGAATTGGTGGTCAATTCCAATTCCAATATTGATTATTTAAATAAAATGGAATTGAGAAATTTTGAATTGGAATTGAGAAATTTTGAATTGGAATTGAAGTTTCATACAAACAAATTTAATCCAGAAATTAATTTACCATTTTTACAATGTGTTAGCAATATACTGGAACCATAATGATCCAGAACTTCCTTTGTTTTTTGGGGGGAGAATCCCCAGGCTGTTGCTTATTTAGCACAGCCTCTATATTGGAGTGGTTGAGAAATCTCCTCCCCCACCACTCACAGGGGAGCAGTATGGAAAGATGGAGCCGAAATACCCTGAGGGTGGTCACTGCCAGAGTGTTTTACATCCTCAGGGGTCTGTAACGTCCCCGGTTATTTTTATTTTCAGTGGTCAGCCACCCACGATAACTCCAGAACTTTGGTTCCTTTTTTATATATATATATATATATATATATATATATATATATCAGATACATACCCCAAGTGAGCATTTAACCAATTAAAATGATCTGGATACCGTGAGCTCCACCCCCAACACTGTGACACCACCACATAGCATACCTGTAATCTATATAGAGATATTGCTATTTAGGAATTAATTAATTTATCATCTCATCGGGAATGCCAATCTGGAGCAAAATCTTTCCCCTCCTTTCCTAAAACTGTGACTACTATAGCCTGTCCCCAGACCTAACTGTTTTAATAACCATTTGAAATCTTTTGTAATATGTCATTGGTTTAGTACGGAACTAGAACATTGGTTTCAAGGCTTCTACTGGACAGTGGAATATAAACACATCTTTGATGATTACAAAATATACTTTTATATGGGGATTCACACAAGACTATGATCCACCACTTGATATAATCAAAATATCTCTTTAGCTAAAAGCGGCTTGTGGTTAGGCTTGCACCATTTTTTTACCAGATTAACATTTACATGTGGTGTTACCAATATACTGGAACCAAATTGATCCAGAACAATGCTTCCTTACACACACACACACACATATATATATATATATATATATATATATATATCAGATATGCACACTGACTGTGGCACCCCACATGAGCATTTAACCAATTAAAATGGTCAGGATACCATTGGCTCCGCCCCCAACACGGTGACACCACCACATAGCATGCATGTAATCTATATAGAGATATTGCTATTTAGGAATTTACCCCCATTCAATGTTTAGAACAGGCAAAAAATAAATAAACCCACAAATTAATTTACTATTTAATTATTTAATTCAGAAATATTTCTTCCAAAACAATCCTATTTGGAATATAAACTACTCGGAGTAGGTATTCCAAGTAGGTACTCGGCGTACCTACTCATGGTAATAAGTATTAGGCAAAAAAAGAGGCAGAAAAAACAGAATAGGAAAATTTGGAATTGGAATTGATAAATTTCAGGTGGAATTAGAATTGACCAAATGGAATTGACTCCATGTCTGGTCCACACGACTTGAAAATAAAATAAAGAAGACCAAGTTGTAGGCTTTATTTGTGGCCAGAACACAGCTGGGGGGGCGGGTGATGAGTTCAAGTGGGGATGTCCGACCCCCCTCCAGTCAAAATGTTTGGAGAAAAACAACAAGAGGTGACAAGAATGGGAGAATAGATGATATACCCTTATAAACCAGTGTTTTATTGCAGAAGGAGCTTAATTTCAAAGTATAAAAGTCACCAGAATACAATTACACGATCAATTGTGATAAAATAAGCAACTAAAAATACGGACAATCTACCCTTTCCCTAAAAAGGAGATTTGTCAAAAAAAAAGGAGGAAATAAAGTAGATCTAGCAGAATCATGAAATTAAGGAGACGTGGACACACTGTATTTTAACTTATTGTTTGGGTGTTAAATGAACATTTTGAAGTTTACTACTGAGTATGTTGCAGAAGCACCCTAAATGTCTGGAAGGATATCAACCATCTTCCAGAAAACAATGCCACTACCTAATGCAAATCAAGTTATTTACGTGAAGCAGACGAATCACTGTTAGTGTTAGTAGTTCATTAATAAAAAGAATCATTACACTGCAAAAAGAACTTAAATAAAAAGGATGCATCAACATGCAAATGTTGGCGATTAGCATAAATTAACAAGAACATATCATTACAAGCAATGGTTTGAGTATCAGGTGTGGAAACGTGCCTGGTCTGGGTTATTGTCAAAACATGCAGCAGGACAGCAGCATTAAGCAAGAAGCTGGAAAATGGTGACATGGCACATGTCTGAAAGGTAAGTGGCCAGATGAGTGCTTCATCATGTCGAGGATAGTTACCATCTGTTGTCTTTGTAGAATTATTTTCATCAAATTCTCGCTTGAAGATCGACAGCAGACATGAGATACGGTAGTCTAGTCTGACATTGAGGATAAACTGTTGTGCAGGAAAAGAAGAATATCATACAGAAAAGCTTCACTCAACTGATCAAAAATAAATAAATAAAGGTGCAAACATTCATTTGAATGTACGTCTCAAGTGGTAGTGGCCGCCATTAAGACTGTAGCTGCAGATACAATGAATAAAAACCTAAACAACTTCTAAATATGAATAAAAATATTCATCATACAAAATACAGATTCTGATTCCATAAAAACAGAAAGCTGTGAATCAGTGGCGCAGGTACACATAGGAAATCAGAAAAAAGTAAACAATCAGAGAAAATTATAAATAAACGTAATACACTGCAAATGCCAAGTACGAGGTACCTGAAGAAGAAACAGCTTCAGGTGTTAATTTATGTTCAAAACGTCTTAAATGAAAAATTAGGCTGAAAATAATGTTTTGAATTAATAGTCACAGAATCTGAATTAAAAATTGAACATTATTTGCATCAACATATTCTATGTATTATTCAGTGGAATTAAGAAATAAGTTTAGAATTTACTGATCAAACACCAAATAACTAGAATATATTATTTTGCAAACATTTTCATAAGCTGATCATATTATATTACTGAATTAACAGACATAGAAGCTAAATAACTTAATTAATAATATGACACTATCTCAATTAACATATTCCCCATATAGTTCTGCAGAAAGAAAATAAATAATTAGAAACTGCATGTTGAACTCTTGCTCTTTTAATTCACAGAATGTTACATATTAAGGATGGGCATGTTAGAACCAGTAAACAGTCATAACTGGCGATTTTGTCATTTAAATTAAAAGCACAAATCACGGGGCTTCTCACCGTTGTCAAAACAAACAAATATATGTGCCATTTATTGAGGTGGTCAAATTGAATTCAAATTAACCCGCTTTGATGCAAGCAGACACAAATATTTGTAAGCTTGAAAATTTTGGACTGAGGCTGGAGTTCCTCCATTTCAGGTGGTAGATGATTTGTGTTTGAAAAGAAAAATGACACGATCATAAACGTTCAATCTAGTCATAAATTTAGTACACTTTCAATACAGAATCTGCCTTCTGAAACATGCACAACTTGGATATGATCAGCTAACATTTGTTATCAGACATGAAATATTACAATCACACAAGATAATATAATAAATACCTGAAGAATTTCAATTATTTTCAGTTTAGTTTCCATAATCAGACTATCTTCAGCAGCGGTGTTTGTTATGGATGAGGCCTTTCCCTGTTTGACGACCTCGGCCATGGATACAGGCTTCTGTATTGTATTATTATTGTCACTGGCTGCTCCTAACATCATCCCACTAAGCGACCGTAACATGCCACCACGTCCTGGAATATTAAATCAAACTACAATTACTGTGTGTGCTTATTCACCTATTCTTTTTCACTTCACAGCTTGAACACTGAGTGCCAAATTATATCGTTGATTATAATTTATCAATAAATACATTTATCCTAACTATAACAAAACATTTGGATATTGAAAATTATAATGATGATGATGATGATGGGACCATTGCGATCAGTGTTGGTGTAAATTATAAGTAAATTACGGTGAGTGACAACATTGATCACTGGAAGAAAAGGTAAACATGATATGAAGTGAGGAGAAAAGAATAAGAGAAAGAAATATTGAAAAGGTGTAGCTCTGATGGAGACATCTCCCAAACATGGGTAACACAAGTGTTCGAAGCCGGATCCCAAATGTCTGTAGCATAGTACTCCATCAATCAAAATGTTAGATTTGAAAATAACATACATACACACACACATAGACAAACAGGCAGACAGACAGCCAGAGAGAGAGAGAGAGAGAGAGAGAGAGAGAGATTAATAAACAAATTAGAGTTGTCTAAATCATGCCATATAATTTCAGATTAACTGTGCAAATTCAAATGGACTTTTAATAAAAAGGTCAAATAAAACAGACACAAGCACTACCCTTTAAATCATCTGGCTTTTATAAGAAAGAGATTTGCAAGCACAACAAAACCAATAAAGAAGGTAACATCTAAAATGACCATTGGTTCTGAATTAAACATTATTGAGCAGTAATTTCAGAAATACACATTTTGCATCAGCAATAATTATGCTGCCTATGCATGACAAATATATTCCAGAACAAAAAAAAGTGTATAACACAAAAACACATACAGACTGATAAACAGAAAACATTGTGATACACAATATTATATACACCATCGCTGTGATACACAACACGATATACACTACACAACAGTACGTCGCTTTATATCAACCTGTGGCCTTGTCTTCTGTTTTGCAGCAAATCACAAGGAAGCAGAGACGTAAATACAGATGTGGCAGAATAATAGACAACTATGAAATTGTTCGGCGAGACTCTTATGGAATACCGAGTTAATTATCAAACTTGTGCAACATCAAGTATAATCGAATCTCAATTAACTAAACTGCTAGCAGGACAAGATTAAAATCTGGTTCATTTTCAATTCAGATAATCGATTTCTCTCCAAATCTGAGTAGTACTTAAAGGAAAACTTTGTGATCTAGTTAACTAAATTTGAACGAATCAAACCCCAGATAACTTCTCGAATTGATGGGCAATTCCAATTCCAGAATTGGAACTTCTTTATTTAAAAAATGGAATTTATAATTTGGAATTGAAGTTTGCTACAAAAACATTAAATCCACAAATTAATTTACCATTTAATTTTTTAATTCAGAAATATTTCCTCGATGACAATCCTACTTGGAATATAAACTATTTGGAGTACGTATTCTAAGTAGGTATTCAGAGTACTTACTCATTGTAATAACTGGAATTGACAAAATGGAATTGACCCCATGTTTGCCTGCGAGTTCACTATAATAGTTCCAATGATATGAAACTCGGCTAACAGGTTTCGTTAAATTAAGACATGATATGGAACGTGCTTTAACAAATAACAATTTACGTCACGTTTAACTCCCCCCCCTTATATTATGCTAACCTGCTATTCCGTTCATTTTGGCACAGATAACGGCATCCGATACGCAATCCAGAATACTTAGTAACGTTTTAGTCAATCGAAGCAGGTCACTAAAACTGTAGAATCCAAAATATATCAGATGTCTGGCTAGCTTCACAACCTGGATAGTTATAAACATAAAGTCATATATCATTCTCTATGTTAAGACTGATACCCAAAAAACAAAGCGGTGGTTTATAATTGATCGCATATGTTATTATCACAGAGCACACATCGGCATTCTAAAGGTTGAAATCGATATTTACTTTTCAATAACACCTTCTCTGATATTTGCACAAGCTACTACAGTTAGCTCAGCAAAAATTATAAAAAGGCCCTAATCTGGCTCATTAAGTCACTATGAAATGGTAATTAACTATTGTTAGTTCAATTTATATTAAGAGAAGAAATATCCATGTTATACACTAAGAAATGGGCAATTAATCAGTGTCAGGTCAGTGTAAATTACAAAGAGAAAAGAATTACTTCATCATAAACTAACAAAATGGTAGATATACCAAACGATAAGATTTAAACAACACACCATACGGACCGTGCTAAGAAAGCATTTACCTCGTATGTGAGTTTGTTCTGTTCTTTGTCACCGAAGGACAAAGAATGACTGACGACATTACAGAGATAGTCCTCCACAAATAGAATGGTATTCGTAAATTTGTACTTTACGGCTTCTTTCTGCGGATCTTTTGATTTGTTAGACTCGTAGCTGAAAAGTATGGAAAGTATACCGTTAACTAATAACGAATTACATAATTTACACGAACACTATGGCATCATAAAACCAGTAATAACATTTAAAAACCGGAATGGCTTAAAGATAAATGAGGTTGAATTAGCCGAACTTAGCACAGAAGTTACACCCTGTAGTTGTGCTATACCAAAGCACTGTGTGTGTGTGTGTGTGTGTGTGTACATTAGTGCATGCACACTTGATAAGTATCCTTTGAGCCACTCAAGCTCTCCGCTGACATTAACTGCGGAATATGAATAAGTAAATAAATAATGGTAAAAAAACACACCTTGAACATGCTACAATCAAGGCATATAAATTGGGCTGGGGGGGGGGGGGAGAGGAACTTAATACATACTTTAGACATGATATCTATGATGATAACGGGCACGGGAATATAAACTTAATAATCAAACATAATGCTGGAATATAATACAAAAACGCAGGCGTATTAATCAATAATGGTTACGCCATACTTCTCACGGATTACTGTCAACGTTATACAACAACTCGTTCTCTCGATTAATCCAATGGAAAAATTCTTCATACTGGCAAGCCGGAACAAACAAATGATGGGACGTCGGCATTTATGTACAGCAAGGAATGAAGTAAATCTAAGGACAATTTAACCTTGGTCCAAAGGACATGTTTATACAAATGTGAATCTATTTTTTGAAAAGGAAATCATAATGGCGCGTATCTAAAAGAAGCCACTTGCGACTATCTATGTGACTCATCTTAAACAAATTATAATAGAAGAAATCATTCACTGACACACAGAAAACTGAAAACAAACCACTCTTCTTCATTATCATGCCAATGTGTAATTAGTATAAAATAAGTATGTTCAATATTTATCAAGTAGGAAAGACTGTAAATGTATACACAGAGCTAAATGTATATATATGTGTGTTCGTGCATATGTGTGTGTATGTGTGTGTTTGTGTGAGTGAAACATTAATCAAGAGCAAAATGCAAAATGCATACAGCCTTTTCTTCAGTATTTCTTCATATCTGTAAAAGGCAAATACAGACACTGTCCAATTTCAGATAAAGTCATAAAGAACTACACAGAAACCAGACAATAAAACGAAATAATTGAATCTAAAGGTGTTAACTAAACAATCACAAAATAAGAGACGGAACACTTTTCTATATAATCTATCGCCTTTTATGCCAATTTTTATACAACGACACCACGTCATAATGTGCAGACAGAACCAGTACAGCAAATATCACAATGGAACCTAATTTAATATTTGAAACTAAAAATATAAAATACAACAGTAAATAACTAAACAAGTGTCATCAGGTAATTGGAAATAGTTCAACCTCCTTCACACTGCAATAATAAAACGTCACATTTCTTGACATAAAAAGCACCTTCCCAGATCTAGTACCATAAACCTAGTAACTCTAGTGTGACACCGATTGGCCGCTGACTGATTGGAAAATTATATAGAATAAAGACAAGCAATGACAATAACACCTACTCATCAATGGAGATGAGCGCTGGTATTTCAGACCAGAGACGGGCATATTTAACTGGCGTCACTGTCTCCTGTGGGTCACGGTCTACGTGCATGTGGTGCATCAATCGGCAGAATGAGGCTCGCAGCTCATACGGAAGAATCTCATCTGACATACACCTGAAAATAGGACCACTTTAAAACTGACAGCACAAAATATGACACGAAGATCTTCCTTAATGCGTTGCTCAAGAAGATTTATCGGTGGATGGAATGTTCGAGGACACAGAAACATTGTTTTAGAAAATGCCCCATCAAACAAGAGGAGTGCTTACTCATCAATTGCCTTTTCACTTATGCTAACAGAATTGAACAGGAAAAGTGAAACATAAGCAACATTGAAAGTAAGCATCTTATTAAGAACAAAAACAAAAAAGCATCATGATACTTAAATTGTATTTGCTTTCCGACACTGCTGATGGTGTAGTAAAGTGGGACCCAATTTTATTTTATTAAAATATATTTGTAAATTATCTATACCTCAATATAAGATCCACATCGAGCTGAGAAGACAGGCTGTTGATTGCCAAGTATTGTCTATCCAGACACATGTTTGAGAAGAGATCAAGTTGATGCCTATAATAATCCAGGACATCTTTGTCCTCCTTTACACCATCGGATATGGCCAGATCCCGGATACCTTTAGATTTCATGCTGTTCTCCCAACAGAGCACCACCTCCTCCTCCTCCTCAATCGTAATGATCGGTTCTGATGGCTCCTCACCTTCAATTTGTTGTACTTCCATTTCTACTTCTACCTGAGTCTTGATGATTCTGAATAATTATTATGCTCACTTATAGTGTGTGTGTGTGCGCACGCATGTGCACACACACACACACACACACTTAAAAGACAAAGTTTTATACAGTCCATAGTTGAAGTTGTGTGTGTGGGCATGCACACACACATGTACACATGCACAAACACACACACACAAACACAAGCATGATAGTAAAACAATTTGCAAATTACTGCATTGTAAATTTCATACCTGGTGTCAATCAGTATATCAGCATTTTTATCAGCTAGAACAGATTTACATATCAGTTCTTGTGTGACTGGGATGGCAACCTTGTTAGACACACACAGGTCAGACAGATAGTCAAGAAATCTGTAAATATTAAACAATATTTCTATGTTGACAAATACACTTAGCACAAGTTGTCGAATGTCAAGTATTGTAAATCTATCCAAAACTATTTCTTAAAATAACTCACAATAATTTTTTTTAAATAACAAAACCACTCTGGTGTATATGAAGAAAAAAAAACAGTGGTTACCTTGGTTCTCTGTTCTTTCTGACCAAATTGACAAAGGTGTCAATTTCAGATCCGGTGATATGCTTTTCCAGTAGCTTTCTGTTGTTATGGAGCAATGCTGTAATGGTATCTTCTGCCAAAACATCACAGCCAATCTGAGCTTGCATGAATGGGAACTTTTTAGCAATGTATTCCTGTTGAATACAAAATGGATTGAAACAGATAAGTGCTTCAAAACTTTATGGATGGGTTGTGTTCAGGTTAATGTGCAGAAAGAAAAATGCATACGTGAATAATATTGTTTCAAAGTCTTTATGAAGACAAAACATGTTGAAGCTTTTATGATAAATTTCCAACTTCATTGAGAATTATTTCCAGTTGAACCAGACTAGTGGAGAACCATATTTTTTATTCTAACAAAGCAACCAAGAAAATGGTAATACACACAGACAGTTTGTTGATAAGTTAAAATATTCCTTCTTCCCAGATAGTAACCCTTTCCTCACTTCATTTGTAGACTGTGCATACAATTATTGCAATTTATTTTCATTTTTTGGCAATTCATTTTCTTTGAACAAACACTGATAGTACACTGTTTTCGTGCTGGCCCCAAAATTCAGTTATTTATCCCAAAGTGGAAGTTAATTAATTCCTTAACATTTGTTCATAGGGAAGTGAGATCTAGAGTCTGTACTGTTGAAGCAAACTGTTAACTTAGATGACATAGCTCATAAAACCAACATTAGAACAGCCAATGTTAGACATTTAGGAACTAGCAAATAAGTGACAGTCACCATTGATTATAAAAAGAAACATTTCCCTATATATATATATATATATATATAGAGAGAGAGAGAGAGAGAGTTATTTTTAATGTAAACAAGTTTGCTATATACCCTCACAGTATAGGTGCATACAACACAGAGGGGAAGCCCCCTAATAAAACGCATCACAAACACAAATATTACTAGGATTTGAACTCTGATCTGCAGGAGCATGATACATTCAAGAATCACTGAAGAATGTGCACATGGTCAAGACGTTTTAATCCTGGTTGTGGAATACTAGGATGTATATAGATGATGATGATGATGACTGATGTTTTACGGCCAGTTTTGGGCAAAAGGTAGGCTAAATGGGCCAAGCGACCTCCAAAGGTAATGAGGCGAAGTCAAAGACGAAACAACCTTCAGATATGCCCACGCCGAGATTTGAACACGGGTGGTAGTGATCTGTGGTCCAACACGCTACCGCTAGACCACGGAGGCGCCCACTAAGATGTATATAGAAAGGAGACTTATTTTTAACACTGAATCAGTTTACTTCAGGATGGAAAGACCGAACTAGAAACACAGAAACAAATACCGCTGTCATGACTGAAGTAATAAAGATAACATATTATTTTTAGGAAATGTGATGCAACCAGGCTAACAACTTTTTATATACTAAATGTAGACGTTCAGAAGTAGGCTAGAGATATTACCTGGTTCTTTCTGTAGCTTTGCTGTGAAAGTTTGAGCAGTCTGTAGCACAGTCTACAGATAGATCTGAAAGGAGCATGTCTCGGATCGGAGAGTTCCTCCATGTTTAAGACTGGGCCACGATCAGCTGTGGCTGTAAATGGTGCTTCAAGTATCTTAAATACCTTGATTGAATTAGATAAAAATTAGCGGAATGCAAAGCACATTAAGCTACTACTTCATACACTACTATGTTTGTGCGTGTGTGCACGCGTGCATGTGCACACACGCACAAACACACAAGCATGCAATGCATAGATAGCAAAAATAAATAAAATATATTACTTTATTAGTGATTTTATTTTGTTTCTTGAGGACACTACTGCAACATATCTAAACTTTTAACAAAATAATTTAGTCTTTAATCATCTCAGTTAGAAGTTTCTCAATCTGTCTCTCAGTTAATCGATAATTTATATCTCAATACATTTCATCACTGTTGATGCATTATTATATTAAATATAACAAAAATCTTACCTGTTTCAGTATATTTTGTTCTCTAAGTAATTTCTGGCGTTCCCTGTCAGGATTTGAGATGGACACATCAAGTGGATCACCTCCCGTGTGGTTCTGTTGGTCAGCCACAAAATATATCATATCTGAGAGCAGCTGTGTGACAAACCTGTTGTGATGTATGATGTATAGGTTGCACTTAATAAACACAGACCACATTATAATTCATCTGCAGCAAATAAACCTAGCATTAATACACTGATAACAGAGAGCTACCTTTCATGAAATCATTCACGTGACTGGTTTTATCACACAATACATTATGCATTAAGGCTTGTGTACCATCACAGGACAAAGGCTGTCTTGCAATAAGCTGGATTACAAACCTGCGTTCATTCTGAGTTATTGAGCCAACTTTCTCTAGTTTAGAAGCTATGGCACCAAGCACTTTGCTGGCATCATTGGCAAAGTCCAAGTCCCTAACCTCTGACGGTGATACTGGCACCACATTAAAGGCTTCCTTGTCTTCCTTTATAGCAGCACAGCCAACCTAAATAATATATATTTATTATATTACCTAGAATAGAAACAGACAGAAGATGGCACTGATTATCGGTACTTGGATCTTCATCACAATTAGATTGCTATATATTCCAGTTAAAATGTAGACAGAAATATTATAGTTAATAAGAGACAACTTTAGATGTAAAAATCTTACTGATTCTTGGTAATGATGATATGCTACATGAATAAAAGAATAGGACATATACAGATTAATGTGGCCTACCAATGAAAAGGGGGGGGGGTATATAACATGTAAAAATACAGGGCTTTATATATACACTAGAATCCATACTTTCCTGCATCAAATTCATCACTAATCCATTAAAACTGATTTGGATTTTTCTTGTTGATCAGTGTTTATGCATATTCATGAGACTTTAGAAAATAAACGTGTGCAAAAACAGGTCTCATATGGCAAGCCAAACCAATTTCTTACTTATTAGTATGTTAATTTATATATTTAGTGTAATATATCCCCCCCCTCTCTCTCTCTCCACAACACACACACACACACACACACCTATACAAGCATTTATACAAATACACACACACATGCATATATGTTCTTGTTTTCACAGCACTTTATTATAAAATTTTATACAGTCCTACCGAATGAAAACATTGTGGAGAATGCAAATGTAACTAAGCATTGATCAACAGCCAAAACCTATATTTTGGTGATTCGATGGTGACAAACTACAGGCATAGGGCAGAAAATCACTGGTACGCTATGCCAGGCTGGCTAGATAGCAACTAACTGATGAATCGTACTTAGAAGACCAATAACAGTGGTTTAATCATAAGGGGATTTGCGAGATACCGATTTTATCCTTGGGATAAACGATTCAACCATATATTATATGTTTAACATATAAAATTATTACACCAGTTGCCTATTTGGAAATTGCACCATCAACCAGTTTGTTTACAACATGATAACAGGAGACAGGCGGGAAACTGAATTTTCTATATGCTCACATGAACTAAAACACATGGAACCCGAGATACACACGTAAATCCAAGAATCTCTTTTTAATCTGTAAAAATCTTTTAAAATAGCACAGGGTTCATACACATTCTGACATCTCAGATTTGAGGACTTTCCAGGACCTTCCAATGTCGAATTCAAGGACCATTTCAATGAATTCAGGAACTTTTAACGCGCAAAGATGCATCCATATTTCGGAAGATGTGTAACGACTGAATTCCTGCATGCTTATAATTAGAAATATAGATCTATATGTCCAATTTCAAGGACCTCTAGAAAAATCCCAGGACTTTCCAGGTCTGAAATCCAAATTTTCAAATTCCAGGACTTTCCAGGTTTTCAAGGACCTGTGCGAACCCTGTAGCACATCCGACAGCAACATGAACATAATTAATTACTTATGGTCATCGCACATTCTCTACTATCGATCTTAAACAATGCTCATTTAGATGTGAGATTTATTGAAGAAAAACTGTTTTTTTTATAGTGTGCCAATATTTTCTGATTATTATAGCTATAAAATATGAATCCATGTGTGATTTGATCATCTGGTGTTTACAACTGGCTAATAATTAAAGCAATGGTAAAGTAGATGAACCACATTAAATACGAGACATTTTCAAGGGGTCATATTTGACATGGTCTGTAAATGTAATACACATAATTCGTTGCCTTCCAAGTTCCAAACAGTGTTCTTGTTTCTTTGACGTAGCTCTCTACAATTTAACAGCTAATTATAACATTCTCAGTGAGATTGACACTATGTTAGTACTTGTTGCCGATCTTAAGTACATATTAAATACCAGGAATGTGTGGGTAAGTGTTATGCTACTTTACAAAATATATAAATGCTTAAATATAGCAGAACATTACCAGGATTGGTTCAAAGCTGTTACCTCATGTAAAAAGTGATTGTGTGCTTGAAAGTATGAATTCAAGCAGAAATAGCCTTGTATATTCTACATACTTTTGTATATGAACATAGATTAGATTATTGTTATTGGAAGACAGCCTATTGGCCAAATAACACCAGGCAACATATATACATAATGTACTTTTATAAAATGAAATTCATGTTTATCCTATATTATGTATCAGTTGCCAAATAAAAAATATTGAATTGGAAGAAATAAATTGAATTTGATTAAGTCACAACATTCTGTATATGCCTTTTTAGTGAATCCAAACAGCCAGCTATAAGTACTATCAGTTAATATATTCCTTAACAAAGCAACAATAGATAATATATCAATAACTGAAAGAAGTGTGAATTAGCACATGCAAGAATATTTTAGTCAAAATTGCACAATTCATAAGAAGAAATATTTTATATTACACAGAAAGCTGTATTAACAAACATGATCAGATAACCCATTCGGGAAGTAATCAGTAAATGTGACACATTTCAAACAGCGCATAAATGGCGATGAATTTTGCATTAAGGAATCTGTCCATTTGATAACAGCATCATACCAGATGCAAGGCTCCAGAGAAGTACGCATACAGGTATTACCTTATGCATGATTGGTTTGTCTTCATCCACATCAATAGGAATACTTGTACTGTGAACCCAGGTGCCTGTACACAGGTGTCTTAATCGCACATAGGTATCACTACACTCAGGTAAAACAGAGAGCAAAATAATATCTAAACCATAACAAACAACAACAAAAATAAAACAGCAGGAGAAACAACAACAACAACAACAAGATTGAACATTCGTTACTGTTACTACAACTACAGTTAAAAGAAATTGAAAAAATGACAGAAAAACTCCAAAAACAAACTGGAATACTAGTTAGGTATATAAGAAGATCCAGGACACATTATTTAGTTATTTGGAGGAGCCGTATTTTGTTGATCCCCATCAAAATCATAAACTAATATCAGGATATGATGCAGTTTGAAGAATGATCCATTACTAGTAGTAGTTTGGTAAATTTTATCTGCGAGACGTAGCTATGTAATTTACTACTACCCAAAAGACTACTGAATGCAGCATTTGTTCGCTAATTCCATATATAACAAAGAAATATGGGTCTGAATCTCTCTCATCAGTTACAGGTAGACTGTAGTAAATGTCTGTAATGCAGAAATAAATGGTACAAAAAGAATGGGAGTAAAATTTTTTTTTCAAAATTAGATATTAACACTTCTTATGGCAGAATATTTTGGTAAAATTTGTTTTGATGTGAAACAAATTAAGTGTATGATAATCATTTATCTCACGGATAGCAGAATAGGTCTGATATCTACAGCTGAATGACTTGTAGCCACGGTGGATGGGTGGAATGTAATTTAACGAAACATTGGCACAAACGTGGCCATTTGGTGTCCTCACTTGCAGGGAAGGTTCATAGAAGACAAGTTGGACATTTGGTAGGGATCCTTGTTTTAGCATTCTCTTACTCATAACATGCATTGTTTATTATCATCACAGGATTTACAACCTTATTTATTATAATCTTAACACTAACTGGTTAATTATAACCTCTATATTAAACACACACACACACACACACACACACACACACACACCAGTATGAAGGAATTTAAAAAAGAAGTTATCTAAAAGATCATGTCCTATTTATTTTGTTTATGAACAAAATTTTCTCTTTATTTGATTTACCTAGAATGGAATAAAATGACTTCATTAAGACATATTCATGCTCACAAAAGCTAACAAGCTAACTCAAGATGCAAAACAAAATAAGAAAATAAAAACATCACATCTAAAACAACACTCAAAGAAAACAGGGCAGCCAGTCTTCTATAGGCACACCCCACTTACAGCTATCATGACAAACACTAATTTAGGTCATAGCGCATGACAGTCATGTGACAAGTCATATGACTCTCTACCTTGCTCATGATTGGCTTATCCTCATCTTTATCAAGAGGTATAGATGTACTATGTACCCAAGTGTTCGTACACAGATGGCGTAAACGTACAAATGATGATCTGGAAAGTTTTCAGTTGCACAGTTTCATATAAACACGTCTTGATAAAATAATAGTGAACATGAAACAAAATTTCATGAACCAGAATTCAGAAGAACAGCTCTGATTTAAATTATCCTTTAATCTGCTTATTAACAAAAAATCCAAAACCATGATGGTATCTCAAAGACGGTTTGAATGATTTAATATTCATATAGTACAGAATCTGGTGAAACATTAAGTGACATTTCCACAAAAATACTGCTTGATAGAACTAAGGAATGGATTTAGTAAATAATAGTGAACATGAAACAAAATTTCGTGAACCAGAATTCAGAAGAACAGCTCTGATTTAAATTATCCTTTAATCTGCTTATTAACAAAAAAATCCAAAACCATGATGGTATCTCAAAGATGTTTTGAATGATTTAATATTCAAATAGTACAGAATCTGGTGAAACATTAAGTGACATTTCCACAAAAATACTGCTTGATAGAACTAAGGAATGGATTTAGTAAAGAGAACCAGATTCTCCATTAAATAAATATATCTTGAACAAGTTGAGTAGTTACACAATACCTTGGAACTAATGTGTCTCCTCGTGTTAAAGTTGTAGGATCCAGTTCAAATATTGAAGCTATGTCATGCCCATGCGGTACTGAGACAAGACAATATACAGGTGAATTGGTGTGACCACGTAGTTTCTCACGCATTATGTCAGGGGTTGGGTCATCATCAACCTATAAATAAACATTACCGATATGGAATGTTTGTTAATAGACTTACGAAACTTTGGAAACAACAAAAATGGATGTAAAAAGGAAGTAAACATGCACAGACATAATTTAAAAGAAATAGTATTGTCTATTATATGTAAAGTCTTAAGGAAAGCAGTCTATGTGTGAAGAAAAAAAAATGAATACAGAAATATGAATTTTATCCAATCTAATTGATCTAATCTTATTTTGAGCGCATTTTTATAAAATTCACAACCGTCAGCTGCTTTGGGAGAATTCGAAACATTTTATTTGATTGACCTTGACATTACTGTCATTATGCAGAAGGTGCTGTCATAACAATGTAGATACTACGGTTCTGATTCATAATTTTCCATCCTAGCATCAGTGATGACACAAACAAGCTATATAGAATGGTCTTCAGCAACATCAGCTGCCATAACCACAACAGACCATATAACGAAATATATGCTAGCCAAGTCGGTAAAGAAGTTATCGATAGTTGCCGATGCAGTGTGAATAGGTACTAACTCTGACACAGTGCCAAAGAACTACTCTTTGGGGATGTGAAACAATCATTTTAAAGCCTTTTATTAAAGACAGAGAAGCAACACTGGCATCCAATTCCATGACATCGGGACCATAGCTTCCAACAGAACCATCAATGTAACTGCGCGATCATTGATATAGATTTTACATAGACACATAGAGATATCTGAAAACCACTGACAACAGATTGTATAAGAATTTATTCTACTGAGTGACGACCATCCTTTATAACGTATTAAATGCGTTGGTAATGTGCATACCACATCTATGTTATTTATTAACAAATTCCACCACATCAATCACTTGATTAGCTAAACTACCAATTAGTGACCTTACCTCAGCTGCTAAGTACTGGCCAGTGGCGAGGTGCTTGAAGCGAAAGAGGCTGTTCCAGTGTCCAGCTCCACCTCTACAAGGATTGTGCTGTACAACCTAATAACAAAGTGACATTTAACATAGGGCATGTACTATGCAGACTCAATGAGAGAGAAATAACAAAATAAAGCTTCCCGCTATTTCCCTAATGAGTTTACCATCACAAAATAAACCACCCTGTGGCATATGATGTCAGATCCTTACTAATTTAAATGGATGATGACAGATGTGGGATTAATTTCATTTTGTCAATTCCAAGTAGGATTGTCATGGAAGAAATATTTCTCAATTAAAAAATTAAATGGTAAACTAATTTGTGGATTTAATTTCAATTCCAAACTGATCAATTCCAATTTATTTAAAATAAGCAATTCCAATTCAGGAATTGGAATTGCCTATCAATTCCAAATCTGGAATTAAATTGACTACATGTCTCGATGATGATGATGATGATGTTTCATTTTATATGGTTACTTTTGTGTACATGGTAGGCTCAATGGGCGGAGTGAGCTGTTAAATTACAACAATGTGTAGAATGCAGAAAATGAGGAAATGAAGATCAGTGAGGAAACTGATTAGTATACAAGATATTGAAGGTATTCAAATGTCAGGTCACAATGAGAAATGTCTCCAACTGGATGCCATTTCCTAGCTTAATGTTTCCTTTTATGACACTGAAAAGGAGGGGTGACTGAAGTTAAATGGCGCCACCACCTCAGCCAACTAAACACTAAAGTGAGATGTCAAAGATCTGCCGAGCACATAAATCACTCAGACGTTAATCAGCATTAGGGCATTTTGGCTCCCAATTTCCCTTCTGAGAGGTGGGATGGGATAGTTATTATGACAGACAGACAGGCAGACAGACAGGCAGGCAGGCAGGCAGACAGAGTGGCTATGATTTGTTGATGAGTTTCTGATGGAAATAAAGAAAAATATATTTCAGCACTACTAAAGTGTTTAGGTACATAATTGACAATACCAAAAGAGTCTTATCAGATAAGAATACTACATTATATCAACAACAACAACGATAGTAACAACAATGACAACAAGAAGGAGTATTTTCCATGAATCTACCTCAACTTCCCAAAGAGCTTTAGAGCTAGTAGCTGCCGTGGCCGAGGTTCTTCCTGTCGTTCTTAAGAAGACGTACTGCTTCTTCTTGTACTCGTCTCCCGTTAGGAACTTCTCCTGTTCAGCGTGGAACAGACGGACCACATCTCCCTACAGACAACAGATAATGTGTTACCATCAGCACCGCGGTCACATCAATGTTAGCAGCCTTATCTCTCAACTGGTGTTCCTATTCAAACTACAGTATATAGTTATTATACTGAGTGGTGGCAAGCTTAATTGAACGCTGATGTTTATGAGAAACAAATAATAATAATCATCATCATCTATTGGTAATTGGAGTAGATAATGAACTAAGGAAAATGTAAGTGATAAAAATAGATCTGTCAACACTTACCCCCTTTAGTACATCATCGATGTTCTCTTTGTAATCAATAAACAAGGTCACTTTCCAACATGTACTGCAGTTGACGGAGTTCACCTATATAGAAAGAAAGTAACTATTTGTTTGTGTGTGTGTGTGTGCGTGTGTGTGCGTGTGTGTGTGTGTGTGTGCGTGCATTCACAGGTACATGTGTGTTTCAACTCAAGCAAACAAAAGGATAAACTAGTGTGAGTGAGTATCACAGACAACTAGAAACATACAGATTGTGTGTGTGTGTGTGTATATGTGTGTGCATCCTTACCACAAACAGATCAATTGAACCGACATATAACAGATAAGATCAGTGTCTGTATTTACAATATTATGATATTACCTCCTTACAGCCTGGGTTATCTACCAAGTCATAATTACTGGCATGTAATGGCTGGCCTGCATTTACTGGATTCAACACCACTTTGTCACCAACAACAACCTTATGGAACATTAATATCGCATTACAATTACGCAACCATCAGACTATACAGAGACGTCCACATGGCATATTAAAGCAGTACGCGAAATGGTTACGTTACACGTTTTCAGCGAAAAGAGCTTAATATTTAGATGCGATTCAATGTTGTTTGATAATTTAAGATAATCAACGTATTACAAGGAGCAGCTTCCATTCGTATGGGTAAGTGATGAATAACAGATCTAAGTTGACACACTTCACTCAGATGGAAATAGAAATAAAGTAGGTTTTAAAATGAAAAAATAACAACAACAAGAAGACGATTTATACATGTTCGTATCACTTCCGCCATCGCAGGGTTACGTTTATCGACACGACCATAACCAACAGAAATCAGCATACTAAAGTATCTCCTTCTACAGATCCAGACCATCGAGTCACCAATGATCAGACTTACGTTGTCTCCCGGTGACCTGAGTTTATAAAACGGTTGTATGTAGAACCAGGAGCCTTCGTTACCGGCGGCATCTAGCGTTACTCTCATGGCATTCTTCTCCAGTAAGGCGGGCAGACGTTTGTTGGCGGTCAAGTATTTGTGACTCTTCAAGTGCAGCAACTGTAATTAATAGTAAACGACGAGACATGAGTGGGTGTTGTTTTGATAGTGTGGCACAAATACATCACCTCATCTAAGTGGCCCACTTTGATTCACAACAACAACAACAACAATAATAATACCAAAACACCGGGACACTTCAGTGAGGAGTAAAATCATGCCATCAGTAAATACCATTCCATCAAATATGGCTACCAATAGTACTGTATTCACAGAGAAGAAGGTGAAGAGAAAAATACACAAATAATTATTTATCTCTGTGTTTATAAGGTGTGTTCTTGGACCACATTTATACAACTATGTCTGATTATCGTGTTTGGGAAACAAATTACATACAAATTACATAAGAAACAGGTTTTTCAGCAAAGAATTATAAAACAAAAAAAAACCAAGAAACACGTTGACCTACATTCATACAGATTTTATTTCAGTATCTAATAAAAATTATTATAAGAAAATCTCAACCAGACGTTTGACAGATAGCAGTTATATTGATTAATAAATATCTACATTTGAAATTTAGTTAAGTAATATATTTGAGTTAACTTAAAAGTACTATTATGCCAGTATGACAGATTAATGTGATATTAGATTTTTACTCGCTATGTGGATTACAGTGTACAGTACAAAGCTTGTTTGGGTGTTCCAAAAGTGAATTGGTTAGAGCACTGTACATCATATTTCCAAGCAATGGGTTAGAACCTAGCTTATATCTGTGTTTGTGAGTTACCTCATGACCATATTATGTCAGAGGTGATACTAGTGCTGTGGCTAAATAACTCAACAATAACAGCCCACGCCAAGAGAATGTGTTGTTGTGGTTATTTACTGTAACTGAATGCCATCTATAATTCAATAACCTTAATCTTTAGTTTCTTTTAATCTCAAAGAGGATGACTGAATAGTATGCTCTGAACGAATTGACAGAAATACAAACAAAAATTCAGATTTTATTTCAAGACAGAAGAAAAATGATCTACTGTATATACTCGCGTATAAGTCGATTTTTTGTTAGTGAAAAGGGAGTTCCCAGAAGCACCTCAATTTATACGTGGGCCATATTTTATACCAGCTGTGTGTGTCTGTGTGTGTGTGTGTGTGTGTCTCTCTCTCTCTCTGTGTGTCACTGCCGGTGAAGAAACTGATATTCACCACGCACTTGCTGATACCATGAGTTTGAATGACTGGGTCAACTTTTTCTCGAATGACAACAATGATTCCGATTTTTAAGGATTTTAAGCCAATACTTGACCTCGATTTATATGGTGAGCATATGCTTGAGGAAAGAATTACAGGGTCAAAAATTGGCCTGGACTTATCTGCCGGGTCGACTTATACGCGAGTATATATGGTAACTGTTTTTTTTAAAATAAAAAACCCCCAGATGATGATGTTCCTTCTGTTTATTAAAGTGGATGGTCAGATGATCACATGCTATTCCATAAGATTGTTTCCCTTAAATCATTTGTTTAAGAAAACTGAATGACAGCTGTTTAATTGGACTTTCTTGCTAATTGTCTAAGTTTTAAACATCATCATCACAGATAATTGGTCCGTTGGTGCAGGTGAAGTTATGGACGATTTTATCTGATCAATCGACAACTTCTTTCATCATCACTGCTTTTCAATACTTGTTTCAGTGAAAGTAAACTGCATTTCTTTGCAGCCACTCACATCAATTTAACATGAACAATATTGCTGCATGTCCATTGACTAACAAAATTTATGCATTTCAGCTGCACAATTAGGGCAACAAATATTCAGAATGCGAATGCTGAATTTCTTATTATATCTACGAAGACCATGTACAACTCAAAACGTAATTAATACACAAACATGGTTATTATAATAAAGTGTATATATTTACTGGGTTCATTAGAGCCACCAGATAGAACTATCAATATTTACTAAATACCCTGGCATGGGAAAAAAAGGACCTGTAGACTAAACGCATGGCACGCATTTTGCGCATGCGCATGCTTTTATTTCTGGTTATGTGAGTTGTATTTTTAGTGTCATATGTCCATGATTTTCACACATGCACCGTATGTTTAGCGCTCCCCTCTAAGTGCAAGGGATACCTGCCGTATCTTTAGTACTGGGGTCTAAAAGTAGTTTTGTTGCAAGCGAGGTTTTGGTTCGCATGTGTCCTGTCAGGCTGGATCATACCTGTGTCGTTGCAGATATTTGAACAATTGATGAACAAAAACACAATGGTAATCAGGTTACCATCTTGTGCCACTACAATAAAGCAACGTACTGTCTTAAAGAAAATTTTGTAAGGTAATTAATGCATCTGCAGAATCAATATGTATATACTGATAACTCTACAAGTGTGTTATTCATTCGTTTCATTTTATGCATATTTCTGATCTTACATATGCAAATATACACAAAGAATTGTCGTGGACATTTCAGTTATGAAAATAAGATGCACAGTATTGTGTAACTGACTGGAAATACGCTTGTACAGGTTGACTAACTTATCTTGTTTATATAATTTTATTTGTAAATCAGCAGATACGTTGAGCTGCATCTTCAGATCTCCCGGCAGGAGCCAGTAATCTCCTAGTTTTTAATGCAACCCTCCAAAAAATATCTAACTTTATCAAGCTTGGTGTGGAATAATTTATTTTATTTTTCCCTGAGTAATGTCTGCAACTGCATGTTTTTCTGGGTCAACAGAAACTGTCCTGCTATGCATTTCAGCCAGGCTGAAATAGACAAAGTCTGCAACATGAAACTATGTGAAAGACCACCAGTGATGCTGATGTGCAGACCTCTTTTTGTATAACTTTGTGAATTTTTGCTAGATCTGTGATATAATAGTATCTGAAATGAGGTATATGTAAATATAACACAGTCTGTATTTACAAGTGTTTAACATGTATTGTTTGTATTATTTTTGGCTAGATCTGCATGACACATACTTTATTATCATATGTTTTAATCAGTGCATTAGTTGGAGATTGTATGTTTTACATGGAACATGGACATTACATGAAACATGAACATGGCATGTATTGGTTGGTAGTAATAAAACTTGATTGTTATGGTTTAAGGGATTTTCTGAGACCCTCCGATTTACGTATAAATCTACTGTTTTGGCATTTCTGAAACTTAGCATGTATGAATCGGATAACTTTGAATACGTTACAACCACCCCCTGCACCATTATGGATATCACACAGTGGCGTTTCAGTTACAAAAATTATATGCACAGTAAAAAATCTCTCTATTGTGTGACTGATTGGAAATATGCTTGTACAGGTTGACTTACTTGTGTCTTGTTTATATTTGTTTGTAAATCAGATAACTTTGAATACATCGCAACCACCCCCTAACTGTGCAATTATCAATACAACACATCGGCGTACAAATTAAAAAAAAACAGACGTGAGCGCATCCTCACGTACGGTTAGGCCGCCACTCTAAAGATATGGCTCACGTACGTGGAGACATTTCGTTTCCAAAAGCGTTATTTTTGGCTCTGGAAAGGCGCCTCCGTGGTCCAACTGGTAGTGCGTTGGATAACAGATCACTACCACATGAATTCGAATTTCAGCGTGGGCGAATCTGAAGGGTGTTTCATCTCTGACTTCGCTTCATTACCCATTTAGCCTACCATGTGCACAAAAGTGGCCATAAAACATCAATTTGGCCCTGGAAAAAAGCCAGAAAACCCTCATCCCTGATACCCCATTTGGTGTAGCACCCTTATCTAAAAGCTTGAAGGTGTAGATAATAGCAACAGCCTATACCTGTATCAAGTGGATTATCTAGTAGAGAACCACTAACTTCTCAGATGATAAATCTACTTCTAAGCTTCTGTACAGAAGTCAGTGGAGAGAAACTAATTATCTCCACATGTCAATTACTGCTCACTGGCTGCTACTGATGGCATACGAGACACCGAACTGATGGCCACAATACACGACAGAGACACGGCTGAAGAGCAAACCATTATTATTAACGGTGCATTCGCTGGAATGAAGTGCGAGAAGGCAGCGTCTGGCCGCAGTGCAAGTACTGCCCATCACCCGGTAAGGCACGATTTGTCCGTTATCCTAATTATTTCACCTATTCCACAAGCAAAGGATGTATATATGTGGAGGTGAGCTACGTTTTGTTGCTAACTATAAACCACAACTGTAGCAACAGTAGCGTGACTGTCAAAACCACAACATACTGTTACTTATTGGAATGTGACTGCTCGCTATAACAATATATCCAGAGGGTTCAGGTTGAGTTGTTTAGCCTCGACATATGGGTACACTTTGGACTTCCTAGGGACACAGATCCCACAAATGGAAACATGAGCCAGCAGCGGGCTCCGGTCAATGCTAACACAGCACTGTGCTGTACTACGCGAATGTATATTTCTTTTAAGCATGGGTGAACATGACCACCGAATTTTATGACACAAGCATCGATGAACGTGACCACCGGACTTTATGACACAAAACTTGGTGAAGTCGTGACCACCGAACTATGATACATTATATAAATAAACTACTATTTATATACCCTTTTCTGTATGTGGATCAAGGTTTAGCTAAAGAGCCATTCAACTATACATCAGAGAAATGGAAGATTCACAAGTTAGACCAAAGATAACTTAATTCCATAATAAATATGCGCTCTCCATCATAATATTAATTCAGTACATTAAGCCTAGAATACTACCCTTCCCCATCTCGTCCAATGGGGAAAGAAAGATAACCTGCATTGGCATTTCCGAGCTAAAAGCCCACTATTGACCAGTATGTTTCGTGAAGAAATCACGCATTATGATACAAAGTAACCCGAAGAAGAAAAAAACACACACATCTACAAATCTTTTTCAAACACGTCATTAACGACGCTGTGTTAGGAGAGGAAAACTTTGTGAGAAAAACGTGGCCATCAATAATCCAGACAATAATGTAACATAATCAGCAATTAATTTCAGTCTGTTTGATTTAGTATTCCATAATAAGGTTACTCAGTAAGTTGTTGCAGCAGAAAGACCGTAATTGCTCTGGAGTGATTGTCTAATCAACAGTCAAGAGAGCTCTAATCAAATTTTTCAAATTGACGCACTCTCAAACCGAAAGGAATGATGCACATATTGTACCAAACTTTGAGGGACTCACGTCGTGAATAAACAATGAGTGCGTGCGCATGAATAAATGTCTGCCTGCGTGTGTGTGCATGTGTAAATAACTGTGTGTGTATGTGGTACATCTGTAAATGGTACATATTAGACTAAACTAGCAGTGTAATCGAGTGAACAAAAAGACGAAAAATGATTCAAACTTTGGCCAAGAGTTGAATTCCATCCCCAGAAAAATATGTGACCAAACACTCTACCAAGACAGAGCAAAAGATACGGTTTAAAGAAGCCATTCACCAATACCATCTAGATATATAATAAATCTCAACTTCACATATTAAATAAAAAACCAATGCCGTGCTATGAAAATCCGCAAAACCGATCAGTATCCAGATAACTCCGTATCTCTGGATTTCAACCATCACCATTATCCAGTCAACAACTGAGGTCCAGGGGTTACCATTAAGGCAAAGTTCTAGGCATCGCCATAGCTGATAGTTAAAAAGTTAATCTCATCGTATTCCGGTTTTATGATTGACTGAAGGATCAAGACCTGAATATGTTATTAGTTTCGGTGGCTTTATTACTTTCTACCACATGTGACGTCCATTTGCCGGCGGAGAACACCGTATAACGGGAAGGATTGGAGTGTTCATAAAACACATTACAGTAGATGAGCCACACACCACGTGAAGACAGGCGCAAACGAATGTGCGCAGTTAGCAACCAACCCGAAAGATAACTCCTCTTTTTCTCGATATTTCTTTACATAGCCGTGTATGATTTCAGCAGTTTCCCCGCCCCATTAATGTATAATGATATGAACATTAATAATAAACTCTGGGAGGGTTCACTTATGAAACTCTGGAATAGGAAATAGTCCAGGTAATGACGATATCATCACACGCGGTGTATATATGGTGTACTAAAATGGAAAACAAGTTATGTTAAAGCACAATATGGGATACAAGATACACCGTGTCCCTTCTGCCTAACCTGACAAACTGTATTAGCATATTTAGGAACAGTGACAGTATAAAATTATAGTTTATTCTTAAATATGTACATGTGTATATATGTTACAGTTAATCTATATAATCGGGTAATATGTATATTACCTGAAATATTCAGATAATATGTCTATTGCTACCTGAGATTTAATACAGATAACCTGAAATTTCAGGTAATGTACATATATATATATATATATATATATATATATATATATATATATATATGATATAGATATGGCAATCCTTGTGAAAATATCCCTCTTTTTCAAACACACACACAACTGTAAATATAAGCGTATCTATGCAACGTTTTGGGAACTATATGCGTGTATATTACAAGTTATGTCCTTGTCTGATCCAGCACGAGCGTTGCTTGCTTTATTTTTATATTAATAATCTCTTAAACATGTTTTATAAAGATCTATTTGTCCACAGACACACATTAATTAACATAGCAGCAAATGTTTGGTACAATATGATACCATTATGAACAAACACCTAATAATTATTTCATGGCTTATGCATAAGAATAAAAAGAGTCCATTACACCTTGGATCGCTCCCCCCCCCAAAAAAAACCCAGCACATTACCGGCTTCGTTTAAGAACAGAAGTGGAAAAATATAGGACACATTATAAGCCACTAAATACGATCTTACTAAACAAGACGTCGTTAAGCATGAAACTTTTATAAGCCAATACAGAGGAGAGGTCTTCAGACAGGACATAGCACTGGCACTTATAGGTCTTACTATACAGCACAGGATCAGTAACACTAACAGACGAGTTAGTGTTAACAACTTACATGTACACAATAAGTCGCACTAGGAAGAAAATGCCGACGTCATCTACTAGGATTCTAAACTGAAGGGGAAATTTAGAAGACGGAGAAGAAACAACCACAACCATAAATAATTTAGGTCATCTTAAAACTAGAAAGACGGAACAACACGTCTGTAAAAGGAGCCCATTCGCTGATGTTGCAAACATCGTTCACTTTTACCAGTAAATAATACGTCACAAAGGAAGGCTCAAGTCATTGGCTTGTAATGAAACATTACAATATAAAGTATCGGTAGTGGATGATGATGATTGGTGTTTTACAGCCACCTTTGTGCACATGGTACGACCTCTAAAGGTACCGAAGCCAAGTCAGTGAAGAAACATCCTTTAGATATACCCACGCCGAGATTCGAACACGGGTGGTAGTGATCTGTGGTCCAACGCGCTACCGCTAGACCACGGATGCGCCCCACCGGGAGGTGCACTAATGATAATAAAGTTGATGGTGATGATTATTTGCTTGATGATGATGATGATGATGATGATGGTAAACAAATTTTAAAATTCTAACACCATTAGTAATGACAAAGTTGATTGTGATGATGATGATGATAATGATAATGACGATAACATGTTATTTTGTACAAACATTAAAATCAGACTAGATAAATATGTTTATAGAGTTACTGTTCTGAAGAATGCTTGTTGACCAAGGATGATGACGATAATGATGATGATGATTGATGTTTTTTGTTGCTGACCAAGGAATCTAACATTTTAACTGCCGAGGTGACATCTATAGAACTGTATTATGATAACATTAGGTGTAGAGACTAGGAAGAACAAACTAAAATATTCTAAACGTATTACGATGAGATTTGTTTTTCAGTCGTTTAACAACGAAAAGAAAACACTCAGCGGAGCTACACAGTCAAGGATGGGATATATAATCCACCCCCTCAATCAGTTGACAGATAAAGCAAACGTTTTATCATTGTTTATAAATATTTAGAAGAGATCTCCATAAATCAAATTTAGAGTTTAAAAAAATGAACATAGAAAATAATAAAGAATGTGCATGTCTTTGATATCATCGTATGACCCATTTAACCTACCACGTGCAGAAACATGGCCATATCCCCCCCCCCACCAAAAATGTATTCCAATTTTAAATAGCACTAATATTTAATAATATCATATAATAATAATAATCAATCTTACAAAATTAATTCCTTTACTCAGCCAGAATTAAATAATTCATACCAATTCATGACAAACCGTAGACGGAGATACCAGCAATATAGACACGTTAAGACTGGTGTAGCAGGTCAGATGCGACCTAGAGTAGACATTAACAACCGTGAATAAACCAGCAATGTCAGCAGACTGACATCTTACGTATCCATCAGTGAAATCAATGGCTACGAAAGAGCTATTCTTCCCATCCATATTGTCAGAGTGGCCTTTTATGTGGCTCACCTGCTGTAGTAATGTATTTACCGCTAGGACAATCTGACTAACTCAGATTTGCCTTAAACCAGCTTTGTTGTGGCAGAGCTCCATATTAGATCATTGGAGAGAGAACAGAGAGAGAGAGCTAGGAAGAGTCTGTCGTCAACAGACTTGTACAGATTGGCCAAGATTAGGTTTAACATCTCCCAGATGAAGAGCTGCCTCAACGAAGGAGCTATATGTCGTGGCAATTAAGTCCATGCCATGTGAGCAACAGGTAAATAGCATTACAGCCGGGTCACTTCGTTTAGCTTCAACAGATTGGGCATCATCTACAAGTGGTCCAGTCTATCTCTCTCTCTCTCTCTCTCTCTCTTGAGGATTTTAAATCGGAGGGAAATCCACAAGAATCGAGCGAACAATTCTCGATACAACTGATGACATCATCTCCAAGCAATCCTTTAGAAAGGTAGGAAGGACAGGGGTGAGTGAGTGGGCGAGTGAATGGCTAAGTCTATGACAATAGATCGGTACAGAAAGGTCATTCAGTGTCAATACCTATTACGAGATACGGGAAAATACAATTAGCCAATTCCAAACCCCCAGGCCCAATCGGGTGAACATGAAGGAACACGATAAGGGTGGTATCTTAGGATGGATAATTACTAAATGGGTTTCAATATTTCATTTTGTGATATTGGAGTGAAATAGCAAAATACAGTGTAGGACCTTCTGTTCCATAGCCCAGCTTATTTCTACTCATTCTCTACCAGTAATTGTACAAAATGTGAAAACTGCACACACACACACGCACGGGGAGAGTCCGCAGAATGACAATAAAGACACAGTAATTAAATTTAACACATTAATAATACTCAATATCCCTTCAGCCTGTCTTTCGACACCGACAGAATTAAAACAAGTTTGAATCCATCGCCGCCGCCCCCCCCCCCCCCCCACTTGCATCTTGAAACGCACGGTTAATTATGGGAAATCAGCCAAACTGTCAAATTCAATAAGAGAACACGAAGCAATGAAATGCGACTATTTTAACAGATAGATAACAAGATGCTAATTTTACAAACGATACGCATATTCTCTCAATAATAACTCAATCTCCATAAGCTAACATCTAATACTATTGGAGCCCATTGCTTCATTAGGGTGGGTTAGGGGCTTACAGAGATTCCCATTAGTAGATTGTGCCGTGCTCCGTTACAGTAACACAACGTGTTCTGCTTCTCAACCACTAAACATTGATTACTTATGATGTGGCTATATCAGAGATGGATAGATTTATATACGGTGAGCGGGCTGGACATAATAGAAACTATTCGTTACCAATCTTTGCCATTAATAGGGGGGGGGGGGTTGCCATAAAATTACTATCATCTTAAGCATTAGGATGATACAAGATTATCCATTGTGATTGTGTTACTGAAACATCTCTAATTACTGAACATACAATTACGCTGTTTAAAAAAAATATCATTGAAGCAACCTTACAGGCTTATACAGACAATGGATTAATAACATACTATTCCCAGGATGATATCTCATGCATAAAACAACAGCATTAGCTTAGTGGCTCCAGCGAATTATATACATCTCCTCTAACAGAATGGCACATCTCACGTAAGACAATACTCTAATAGACTAACGTGATGATAGCATTACATAACTGACTGACGAGGACAGCAACAATCAGTGACATTACGAAAGATGTCACGGCCATACCATGGACTACCCGTAAAAAAGGAAATATTACGGCTACTTCTTCGCACATTTAAGGCTAAATGGACCGAGCCATCTGCAAAGGCATTGAGGCTAAGTGAAATATGAAACACCGTCCTAATATAGCCCGGCTGCGGTTTGATCCCATGTACTATAGACCTGTAGCCGAGCACGCTTCCAGTTAGGTGATGGATGTTTCCTGCACAAACTACCCGTATTTACACCGTACTGATGTATTAGATGGAGCGAAACCATTCTAACTTGTATAACCTCATTGGCTAAAGACATGTGTATGCCTGTGTGTATGTATATGTTTATATATATCATTATCAGTCAATGTTAACTGGAAGTATATAATACTAAGCCATAACACCAAAACACATCTGTATCAACTAACATTGTTCAAACCGGTCCACATCGCACATCTAGACTACACAACGTTATCAATATACCAGTTATATAATCAATACCTCCTAACCAGAAACAGACTTCTCATAAATATTAAGCAATCATTGGTAACAATCAATGATCATTGATCAGTATGTTATAGATTTGTAGAGAAGTGTAACATCATACACGACAATAAAACAAAATCCAATCCAATCAGTATGATACAATACAATCTGGAAACTTACTCGAACCAGTCTGAGAATTACACACGCGCGAGCGCGCGCACACACACACACACACACTTCGAACCATAATTAAAACTTGTGTTGTGACAATATAAATCACACTGATCATACAAAGCACTAAAATTGGAGCAACCTTTTAATATTTAGTATTGACTGTCAAAGTATTGAACCATGATATTTAGACGACGGACGTGAACAGTGAATCATCTTAATATTCCTGGGGAAAAATATGATAAATCTATTATACCCTGGAGGATGGTTTTGACGCAGAAACTGTCAAATACATCACAATAATATAAGGGCAAGAGCTGAACTAAGTTACCCGCTGTAATTTGTAAACTATGCTTACGATCCATATTGTTGTGTATTTCAAAGGCAATTTTACAAAATTAAATGTCATCTGGTTTCTATGTGTACTTCTCACTATTTCAGACCTTTGTATGGACTGTACTGTCTGTGACTGAGTAGGTGTCTAGAAGGCCTATGCACCGACTAGACTGCTCCACTACCAGCAACTCACAAGCAACCCTGAGTCATGATGTAGAGAGAGTGACACGTTGTCTAACGGACACAAGTACCAGACATGAGGGTGGCCTTTGGAAAAAAGCTTGAAAAGCAGATTGTAGACCAAAATGAGCCAAAAGTAGTGGGAGCGCTGTAAACCCCCCCCCCCCTCCAAGAAAAAAATTAGTTTTGTGTATTGTTAGGACAATCTGCACTAGTGACCTGAGTCGAGATTTTTTATTTATTTCAGCAAGGGAAATTTCTTCAAACCACCAATCTGACCTGACCCACTCCCCATTTAAAAAAACCCAAAAAACGTTACTTTCAGCTCTGGAAAAACAGGAAATCCGGCAAAACCCGTAAAACTCTGACCCCTGAAGTACTATCTGAGGTGTCTAATCAACCTATCTCAACATATAGTATAAAAATTACTTCATTGTCCGATATACTGGTGAATGAACGGGACTATCTGGCTCACGTATTAGTCCTAACCACCAAACTAACAACTAAAACAAATCCAGATCAGTATATTGAATAATACTGGAAACCTGACTCTAGTCTTGTCTTAAATGGATCGGTATAATACACGCCTACACAACATCGATCATTGGTTAAGTAACGACAACGAGCAGATTCTACATCGCACAAATCTGGCGGCAAATTTCTTCCACTGGAAATCAACTCAGCAAAAATCTACTCCACGAAATTGAGTCAATCACTCACTCACTAAAACAATGTCCAACTCTATAACTGGTGCGAGATTAAACAATAACCCTCCAACAAATTACCTATTGATTAAAAGATGTGATAGATACAATTACTATGCTGATTTTCAATATTCTGGGACGAAGACACCATATTATATCTCACTGAAGCTTCAACCACCGGAGATGAAACAATAGGTTTGGAACAAGTAACAATTACTGAACAGTGTTAGAGTTGAACAATGCCATTCAAACACAATGGCAGCCAAATGATGATTAAAATTTTGATTTCTCATTGCAAAGCTTAGGAGATTCCACGTCTAAACGATAGTGCAGTTAGCAACAAACGTCTAGAATCAGAGTTCAAATCCTGAGTATGTCTGACTATCATATCGGTATGTATGAAACGTGTTTCATCTTTCCTTTCCTGTCATAAAATGCCTTCAGAGATTGTCTGACCCATTTATCCTACGAAGTGGCTTTAAATCCCCCCCCCCCCCAATATTTAAGGGAAAGGTGCCAAGATGAGCTGAGTCACACCTGGGACATAATGGCTGAAGGATGTTAGCCAAAGGAAACAATTTCCATGAACACAGACTGATTCGAACCCAGAACCCTGAGGTTTGGAGTGCAGTTCTCTGACCGATACAGCATGATGAACAACACACCATGTACGGTATCAACTGAGCCAAAACATCCTCCACTTACCCACCACTTTGTGAATTCCGGTACAAAACAACAAAGAGGTGATTAGAGGTTGGCCAATTCTGAACGAACAACACCCACTTTGATAACTGCTACATCTAATGACACACTGATGTACGCATCTCACGGTAGCCACTTTGATTTCCCATTCATCTATCTTTATCCTACATCAATGAGGTTATTTGTCATTGATCCAGAAAGAAACATACCGGTAAATAGGTTTTAACCTCACTATAAATGTATGAAAAATCTCTCGTAAATAAAGAGACTATTACGCCAGTATAGCAGACAAATTGTTAAGTGTGTTCAGTATAATGAACACTTTGGTTAAATATGGCGAATTTTCTGTACAAAGAAATAAACAGGCAAAATCAGAAATTATGTTACCAGATAAAAATGTGGGATGTTTCCTCATTAAAACAGTACATATCAGATTTGTTACACTGTGATAGAGGTGTCACCGTGATACCATTTGATACGTTCAAATGTGCATCTTAATATCAGTATCAGATAGAATGTCACAGTACCGACACCTGTTTGTTTCAACACGTTATGTTGTATAAGAACCGACTAAAATTTCAGCTAAATAACAATATCGTAAAACACAACAAAAAGATTATTTAGATAACAGTTCGATATTTATACCTAATAATGTCCTCCTGAGTAACAGCAGTATATATTTACATTTATAAGAGTACCGTGTGACATATTTAATAAAGAGTGACGTGGTGAGTACGTCATTTAATGGCACATCAGCCCCAAAAAGATAATTCGGCGCTGTCACCTGTTAATCACCTCTGGCAACACGTGGGAGGACGCCAAGGGATCATTCTAAACCCTGAGCCCACAAACGGCGGTATAACGCAGAGACTGGTATAATGTAACAGAACGGCAGTAATACGTATAACAAGGTCATACTGTATAACAAGTAGTAGCTATCTCCAGAGTAAGTCCCATGTTATACAATGAACGTTGGTACATATTGATGATGATGATGATTGGTATTTTACAGCCACCTTTGTGCACATGATAAGATAAATGGGCCGAGCAACCTCCAAATGTAATGAAGCCAAGTCAAAGATGCAACTCCCTTCAGATATGCCCACGCCGAGATTCGAATTCAGGTGGTTACAAATGATCACGAAGGTGCCCTTGGTAAATACTGAATAACAAAAAGTGGTACTTACTTGTATAACAGTGCCATATTGTATAATGGTGCCCAACAACTTCTTGCTCTCCGATATGTTCTGTTTCTTCTCCAGTTCTGATGCATGCTGCCGGAATATAAAGAACAGGTTAATTAAGGATGCTGCCATTTGAATACCAACAGATACCTCACGTGGATTGCTTCAACATCAGATCTGGACATCATTTATCATAAGAAAGCATACAGGTACTCTGGTAGCTAAATTATTGGCATTTATATAGCGACATCGGGGAAGTCTTATTAGATTTGTTTTGTTTCAAGACCAATGATCACACGACGGTGATGAAACACGAATGCATGAACACCTATTTCCAGTGGAATCCTTCACCGAGTGCCCACCGGCATGTCCTCTCCCACAATTCAGGGGTTAGGGGATGTGGTACAGTACGGAAGGACGGGGCTAAAATCCCACAAGGATGGTCAATGTCAGCGTGCATTACGTCCCCGCAAGGAATTTTCAGTGGGGTTTAATTCAGCGAAATGCCAGTGCCGTTTAATTTCGTTAACCATCAGTGATGTTGAGAGGGAAGGCATTAAATTGTTATTGGCACCAGAAAGTGAAGTACAATGTATTTAACTGGTAGACCACTGTTCAACCGACAAGCTAGATAATGGTTAAACAATAACAGAACACAGTCAATGATGTGTGTCAAGTACAGATGGTTTTTGATAGATTTCATCAACAACAGTAAAACTTATGATACAACGGTGACCCCTCTCTTCGCTATAATATAACAAACCACTACTAAAATAAATGCAAGTGTTAGGAATAATTGTATGTGTACCCGTGTGATGATATGTACATCTGACTAAAAATATTAGTCTGGTAAAGTATACATCGGACATGTTAAATTAAAAATTATTTCTGATCAACGTCTAAGATGAATTATGAGGGTTGTATATATGTTTGTGTAAGAGATAGTGTTAATTTGTGTATGCGCGCACATGTGAGTGTGTGTGTGTGAGGAGATAGAGGATAGGTGTGAGCACCGGCAATATCTCTGTATGCATCAAATAGTACGGTGTTCTTGTTTCCCTTTTTTCCCTATACCTACCTACATACAAAATTATAACTCCCCAAACAAGTCAGCGTTTTACAGCAATAAACAACTAATCAACACTGTTTATTTCAACCTCTGCTATCTATTACTAGACACATAAGCAATAAGTCCTTTGGACATATGGTTCTCGTCAATGTGTTTATAATTATAAGCGCGTTCCGATGGCGAAATAGGTAGAGCGGTGCACAGCAAACCTCCAGGTTATGGGTATGAATCTAGCCTTCACCTGTGTTTCTGGGATTTTATTCCCTCGGTTGTCACCTGTAGGCCACATCTTCCAGATGTGACCAATGTTTAAACTAAACAAGTCCACTCGACTCGACCTAAGTTAAAAAGCAGCCAAGATTTATTAGGCTATTAACTCAAGCCATAGAGTGTTTTTAAAAGAAACACTTGACGATTACAGGATTAAACATATTATTAGATGATAATAACCCTAGTGGGAATGATGTTATTTATATAACATTCTGGTTTCACATTTGTTATTTATATAACATCTCTCCTATAATGAGTGGATTACAATAATAAACCAGGTACTGCTCGCTTCCCTGTAGCTACATCAATCTGACACGGCACTCAATGGTAACAAGGTAATCTGATTAATGCCAATAAAACTTAACCGGTAGGATCGTCAGGAGCAGCAAATTAGTGTTCAGAACAACATAATTACAGTAAGGTACCAGCTGACTGGGCAAACATTCCAAGGATAGAAAACCGGGACTTGATTAAAACATTCATGATTACATAACTTATCCGGGGGGGGGGGGAATCAATTAACTAATAATAAACGCCGAAGTACTAAAAATGTTGGACATGGTCGCAAAATAAACACGGAAAGAACAAACAAAACTGAAAATATACATAATATTATTACAGTACACCCTCTTCCTGACGTCGTCCCATTAGTGACCGGAAAAGGTTGGCGTTATAAAGATGGTGGCGTTATAAAGAGGTATGACTTAGAAAACAAAAATGGTGAAGAAATACTAAACACAACTCAGTTAACATTAAATTTGAATGTATATTAATTAATAACATTACTTACACTCATATTCACACAAATATAAATTAGTATTTGGTAAATTATATGAATAAACTGAATAAAGATTTTCAAACAATACAAACTGGATAATGATTGCAATTCAACAAATCTATTCATTGATGATATTATCCCTTTATCCATTGCATTGCTTCATCCAAGCCATTGTTTGCTTTGGGGGATAACTGGAAGCCACTGACTGACACCTATAATTGTATGTGACAACAAATCTTCTTTAAAAATATCACTGATATTAGCCTTTGTGTAGTATACGTGGAAATGGCTTTGGATATTCAGTTTAGTAATTACTTTTATCGAATACTTTTAATCAGCGTGTAATTGGTGAAATAAAGAGGGAAATGACAAGCTTGGACCTGCTATTTGTTGGTCATATCCGAAAAACGAGGGGCGTTATAAAGAGTGTTATAATGGGTGCGGAAATCAGTTATCAGTTTTCTCTTGGCGATAAGCGAGGGCGGCGCTATAAAGAGTGACATAAATAGAGGGCGCACTGTATTTCTTATTTATTCACAAATACGTCTACCCAATAAACTTATAGACAGCAATAACAAAGGTAGTGTTAAGAAAGCCACTGTACATCATTCCCGAAGGGCAACGCTTCTTCAGTGGTAAATGCTGGTAATGTTTAAAACGTGAAAAACCTCTTACGCCTTTTTTATTGTATACTATGGAACATCCAAAGAATGATTATTTAAACTAATCAACCACCAAAAGTAACATTTCCCACAATAACACATCCACGGCATGTTGAACAGAATCATGCTAATACAAATGTTGCTGCTGTTGTTATAAGAGATGGGGAAGAACATCGTCTTCGGATGCTGACCACTTTAGCCATCCATTAACAAAGTACGCAAAGAATTGATCGATACCTATTTAATCTAACTGCATTACCGACTCATTTAACCTTTCACCAAACGGAGAATAAAAAAGCCCATTTACATGCATAAAAAGTGACCCACACAAACCTTTAGAGAATTTACTTCATTAGATTGACCATTATAATTGTCCAGCCACTTTCCCCTTCCATACTGTACTAGTTTAAATTCACGAAATGTTCGCGTTGCACGAGGTTGAATAAATACATAATAACAAGCTAACTACTAACAATAATGACCTGGAGGGTAAACTAACAATTCTGTTAGGCGGAGGGACGTACTTTTATTATGGCCAAGCGTAAACTAAGCAGGCTCACTATTGTATTACAGCGTCAGGTTGAAAATGTTGGTTTGTACAAAAGTCATCTTCCAGAGCAATATCAGCCTGTCTTTGGTGATGAGACGTAGATAGATAGATAGATAGATAGATAGAGAGAGAGAGAGAGAGAGAGAGAGAGAGAGACAGACAGACTATACCAATAATAGCAGTACGGTAAGCTAACACAATCTTATTATCACCAAGAACTCGGCGCTACTGAAACATTATATCAGACGGCTAAAACTGTACCCAACCATCTCTAACACCTGCACAGGTGTTTAGCAGGTACTTTTAACTGGCTTACGTTTTGCTGTTATGAATATTGTGTGGCTGGTCGGTGTTTTACACACACACACAAAAAAACCAAAAAAAAACAACCAACAACAACAACACCACTGACACATTAAATTATATTTATATCCACTTAAGTTTGCTTCACGACGCTTGGAGTTATATCTCTGCTGAATAATTTATTTGTTTACCAGACACCAATATTTTGGAGACCTGGAAACACATCAGTATTAATAACATCCGGTTTGGTTTCAGTTAAAACGTGACGATTTATGAAAACCTTTTTAACTGAAACGTCTGACCACGTTGGGCTGCCTCCATAGCTGAACTTATAACACCGTTTGCTGGACATTGTAGGGACTGGGGTTCGAATCGACATGACATGATACGGGTCAAGAATGTTTCAGATGTTTGTTTAGCCTCATTACCATTGGAGACCGACTTCCCATTTAGCCTACCGTCTTCAGAATGTGGCCACAAAACTACATTTATAAGACAATAATAACAACTATTTTAATCACCTAACTACACCAAGAACCAAACTAAAGACTGTGATGGGAAGGAACCTAGTAAAAGACCGAACAAAACTATAACAGGAACCTACACAGTGACCATGACAGGAACTAACCGAAGTCCTACGACTGAGGAACCGGTATAAGGACCATACATTAAACCCAAAACACTGAATATGATATGAATTATTACATAAATTCAGCCATAAACCATTAAATGGACTTAGTATGGCATAAACCTTGGACTACTATTACATGAATCATCAGGCTAATTATATTAGGACTCTTGGTGACCTTGAAACGAACAATCAACCAATCACGTCCTATAATATGTGCGTCAGTGAGTGAGTAAGTGAGTGAGTGTATCACCCTCTGGAAGACGATGTACTCATAGATGTCCATACAGCAAAATAGCATTCAAGATAACTTTAACAGCACTGACAATGTTCACGTACTGAAATACAGATATGTGCACAGAATAAGCCTCTTATGGCAACTGTCTAGCATCAAGGTTTATATTTGCCTTTTACAATAAGCAAATGTTTGTATAATAATAATAATGGCCGAATGGCAGTTATATTACGTGGTTGGCTACCTCAAATGAGGACTGTGCTTTACTGCTTCACCACGGGGACTAATTCTAAATAGATTTACAATATATGGCATAGTCAGGGGAGAAAATCTCACCACGGGGACTAATTCTAAATAGATTTACAATATATGGCATAGTCAGGGGAGAAAACCTTACCAGTCGCCTGTTTGGATGAAAAACTCCTACAATAGTGCCGAACACGGATTCGAATATCCGAGCTTCGGCACTCCATGACCATGAGTAAGGAATCCCACACCCTAACCCATGAGGTCACGGAGGTGGTTATTTGAAGAAAAACAAACCATTCTGCATTGAGCAGATAACCTGAAGCGCTCTTAGCAAAATGTAATTAAATAACACGTATAATATCAAATACGTGTATTAATAATTAAACAATAAGACCTAAGTGCCTACATCTGAATCAATCACTTAAACAATAATCTTATATATTATTACGGGCGATTATGATGAAGGATGTGTTACGGCCACTTTTGAGCACACAGTAGGCTAAATGGGTAATGAAGCGAAGATAAAGATGAAACACCCTTCAGATATGTCCGCGCCAAGATTCGAACTCGGGCGGTAGTGATCTGTGGTCCAACGCGCTACAAACTAGACCACATTTTTTACGGGCCCACTTTATTACAGATATTTACCTACACCACCACCACTATCATCATCATCATGACGATGACTACAACACTATCGTTATCACTAGTCCCCATGTTACCGACGTGTTACTTTTATCACACACGATCGCAGTGTTATCTAATTATTGTTATACGTGCGTGGTAGCTGTCGCCGTAGAATATTGTCAACAAACATAACACCTTCCTTTGACGGAGTCTGCTTGTAAATAAACTATTTCAGTGTCAAGAACTTGGCCTAGAAATACTCTCACCCTCTCCCGGCCCACCCCACCCAACGCTCTGAACATGATCAGATAAACATTCGACTACGGCTATTATTTCTCTTAGCTAAAGAAAGCTGCTGAAAGCTTTCTATTTTTAGATTTACTCATGCATGGTGTCTCTACCACCACTTATTGAGATTCCTCTTGGGGGGGGGGGGGTTGGATTAATGGTATAAAGTGAAGACAACTACAGAAATGTCAGCAGTCAGTAGAGACTGTTTGTCAGAAATGTTCTGTACCTTCATAACCATATGGTGTACGGGGGAGGGATTGGGGGGGGGGGGGACGGCGCGCGCGCACAGACACACACACGCGTGCAGTTTATTGGTACCCACAAATATAATCTACAAATTTACGGAATTTTACATGGCTTACATGGAGCGGTGTGAATCATTAATGAAAATTACTCCAACCAATAGCTAATTAGACAAAGCTGACAGCCGAGTAATGCTTATTGCAATCTAACAAATCAAAACGAAATCAAATAAAAGTAATAGAAATACGCAAACCAAAATCGCAAAGTTTTCTCCAATTATTGCGCGCGCATACGTCACGCTGAAAATAGCCTATCAATAGCCAATACGATACACGAGTAATATCTTTTTACAAACCATCATAAATCTACTTTAATATTCAACACAACAGCTGGATATCCATCCAATCTGACCACATCTGTCCGACAGAAGTGTTGTCTAAAAACGGATTTATGAACCGCAGTCGCATCCCTGAGGGTATAATATCCAAAGAAAACGGGGGTAATTCATTTATCCTCGGTGATGGGAAAAGCATTGCAAATGATATAAATCCGTAATGTTATGGTGCCGAGCAAGCCCGTTCTCCTTACCAGACTTCTCTATATATAACACAATCTATTGATATCTCTCCGTAACCGGCACAATGCACAAACCAGACAATATTAGATTATCTAGAGCTGAAACCTTCCCGTTGATAATAAAAACTCTTTAATATCTTCCTAGAAAATAAGACCCGGACATTGTGTTTGACTATCTTGAATGACCATCTTTCCTTTCTAAATCGGGAGTGTTCCGATGGCAAAGTGGTCAGATGACTGTGCTGCAAAAGCCTGGGAAGTAGGTTTCAATTGCGTTTGTCGGATTTGTTTCCCGAGGGAGTCACCCTCGCCAACATGTCCCACGTGTGACCAGTGCCAAGGATGAATAACTCAACTTTCTTAAAGGATCCCAAACAAAACTTACCAAAAACAAAACAGTAATATAATTCTAAGACAAAATGAACTTATCCTACAGCTTATGATGATGATGTTTTACGGTCACTTTGGTGCACATGGTAGGCTAAATGGGCCGAGCGACCCCCAAAGGTAATGAAGCCAAGTCAAAGATGAAACAACCTTCAGATATGCCAACGGCTAGATTCGAACATAGGTGGCAGTGATCTGTGGTCCAACACGCCACCGCTAGACCACGGAGGCGCCCCTTATCCTACAGGTATTAGCTAACCATTGCTACAGTTCATCACATTGGATCTGTATTTATAACACGTGACATTTATATAATAGCGCCCTATCCAGCCAGAAAGCAGCCCCAAGGCGCTTTACAGTATTAGTATTTAACTCTCTTACAAGTCTTTATACAATTAGCACACTCGTACCATCCGACGTGTGGCTTTAAAGAAAAGCCTATTTTTATCAGGACCAATCTGACTTTTGTATTTACTATGAAATCATTAAACCCCGAAAATGACAAACTGCTGGAACAAGATTGGCAAATTCTCAAGTTTACTCACAGCAGTAAGGACGGTTAAAAATTTAAAACATGTATGATTTTTCTTAAATTTCACTGTATTCGGCTATTGCTTGCTTGTGTTTCGGGGAGTAACACCAGACTGTCGTATTTGGCCATCAGTGGAGACACCGATATAAAAAGCTTCATCCTGACCCAAAAGTAATCGTAACACATGTAGATAACACATTTTAAATAACTTCTTCATCTTAGAATATTTCACCAAACAATCGGATAAGCCCTGGATCAACAGAAAAACCAAGTCATCACAAATGAGTGGGCATATCTGAAGGTTGTTTCATCTTTGACTTTACTTCATTACATTTGGAAGTGGCTCGGCCCATTCAGGCTACCATGTGCACTAAAGTGGCCGTAAAACATCAATCATTATCACAAATGTGTGGCTAAATAAAATATATGAAGAAAAAAAACGTAGGGCACATAGATACTTCGCTAATGCAATTGATCAATCAGATGAGAGAAATTCAAGCAAGTGTTCAATGAAATGAAGAGTATTTATTAGAATATGAAAAGAATAACAAGAATATATTTCTTTCAAATAAAATAACCTTAAATTTGTTTGTCAACACCAAAAGAAACACAATTTTTACAACATGCACCAATAAATGTATTATAATATCCCATAAGTTCATTCCTGTCCAATTAAAACCCTGTACTGATTTCACACATATGAACAGTTTGCAGTATAGTACTCTATATTATAACCACTGCACCATCGGAATGTTAGTCAGTCAGAATAATCTTTTCAATAATTTGTTTTAATCTTTGTACTAATATGAAATAATTTTAATGTGTGTTATTGATCTACATATTATGTTGAGGCGATGACTGACAGTTGACATTCCTGTTGAGTAATTTGATAATTACGGTACAAATTTATAAAAACTCATTTCTTATTGTCTTACTTTCTTTAGCAATATAATGTTGGTGTCTTTGATTAGCTGGCTATATGAAACATGGCATCATCTAGTAAAAGTTAGCCTTTAAATATTGCATAAGGTGTCAGGAAATCAGGTTAAAAAACATTATTTTATTTTCAGACTGCATGTTTCAACGCGGATTAGTCATTTTGTGAGACAAACAATTATAAAAAAAATAGTTTTTTGGGTGTAATCGTCTCTTTTAACCCCAGCCACTTGCATCACATATATTATAGTTATTCACATTATGCTATACATAACTGGTTTTGGGTTTTAAGTTTAATTTATAGCACGGTTTATTCACAGACCTATAGCATCCGGGTTCAAACCCTGGCCAGAATATATACGAAGGAAGTTTCATCTTTTACGTTGCCTCATTAGCACTGGAGATCACCTGGTCCATTTAGCCTATCATATGCATAAAACGGTCGTAATGACTTTACATTTATTTACACATTGATCTTTCTTTGTAAATATAAATTACACAGCATGATACAAAAAAAAAACCCCACAAAACTAAAATCAAAACTAAGAAATAATATAAAGATATTATTTAATCTACAAAAAGTGCAAACATATATTGCACTCGTTGCATGGTTTCTTTCCCAGAAGTGCCATAATCATGATAGTGTTACCAAGAACGTCTTCACAAAAGCAGCACCAGAACACATTACACTAATTACTGGAAGACTGATATTAGTATGACTTCACCATAAACACTTAAGCCACTCACGATCAATTGTTGTTGAGTTGAAAGCAGACGTTGCGTTGATAAGCTGCGTTTATACACAAACACAGCAGCATCGGAACTGCACCCAGAGTTCTGATAACAAATGTCCATGGCACAGATGCATAATCCTTAACAATAGGGCTCACTTAAAACATCAAATTTGGGAAGAAATAGACTCGGCTATGCTAGGAAGAGAGAAACAGAGAGATGTCTTCAGCAGTCCTAACTTCTACGGGCAGTTGCGATAAAACTGATGAACTAACCCCCAGATCGTACTGTAAATTATTACTTATCACTACCGTGAAAACTATTGATAAAACATCTTTGGTCTGAAATGCGCCACCTCGCAGATAACTGGAAGCTCTGTGCATCAGGAACACTTGAGATGGTTCAGGTATTAGATAAGCTGTTTTTAAGCCAGATCGTTCTAGTATTCGTACTACTATACCTGAAGCATAGTAGCAATAATATTGAGGATTATTCTTCACACACACATCGATGAAGAGTATTTCACAGTTATATATTTCCCAGACGAACACTACGTCTACTTATTCTTTTTACATATAGACATATTAATGATATTTATTGTAGCCAAGTGGATGCTAAATATTTAACGGGTTTTGCAGAAGACTTTTTGGGGGTTCGAGGGTTGGGAGGGGGGTCGTTTGGTAGCCAGAGAAACATAACAATATAAAACTCAATAGTGGAAAGCCACAATGTAGAACATGTTCCATCACACTTAAAACAAAGGGCAGCAGTAGCAGCAACAACATAACATCATTTAAATCACAGCAGCCATTTACGTATCTCATTACGGGTCACGAGAGATGTGTCGAGCTACACCTGGAGCTGGCACAGATATATTGACAGACAAAAGGCTAAATAAAACGCCGTGTGATCGGGATGGGTGGGAGGGGGACGATTCATCGAGTGGGTGTGTATGTAAGATCACCATCTAGCACACATTAATGATGCTATTTTGGCAATACCACGTCAGTTTCGTCTCCTCCAATATGTGTCCGCACGTGATAAACGGCTGACGAAAACGTGTCGAGGAAAATTGGCCAGTAACCCTTCTAGGCTATTTGCGTCTTCCGCGAGCCACTGTTATGTTCCACGAGGCGGGTAAACAGTACCTGCGGTGTCGGTTAGCGAGTGACTACGGCTATACGACAGATTGGCGCTACAATATAATTTAGAAGCACCATCTTTTAATCGCTCCTTATAACATATTGGGGGATACAGTTGGAAAATAATTCTGCATCCCAAATTCACACAGCAAATTGTATTGCCAGAAGGGAATAAAGTCTTTGCTGTATGGAATGCATCTCAGCGGTAACACAAAACAATACGCCTTCGTGGACATTTGGTCTAACAGACGAACTAGATCACCGTGAATATACAAGTTACAAGCGGATAGAGCATTATACAAAGCTATTTACTGCTATAAACATATTTTTCTTTGATAAGTTAATATAATCTTCAAAAGAGGCACAACAAACGACAGTCTATCATTATAATTACCATAAGAAAGCATAAAACAAGATTATAGTGGAACATCTGTCACCAATCTTAAACATCTGCATCATAACAATGCGAAAGGGCACATCTGGCCCACTGCCGGTTCGAAACATGCAAACGTGTGTCTTAGGAGCGAATCAATTCTAAACTAGCTGGTATGTGTTGTATCAAGTCCGCGTACAGCATTAAAAGACAGAGAGTGAAAACCATTTTGTGAAATCCTTCACACTAATGCAAGTCATAAGCCAAGTCAACTACAGCTATGTGGCTAATGCAAAGTACACATAGTGTGTGTTAAGAATACGCTATTCGAAATTTCTAGCTAATAAATCATACCAGCTATGAAGTTTTTATTAGCAAAAATATGTACATATATATATTTCTGCTAAAGGCAACAAATCCCCAGGGGCGGGCTGATGGGAACCCGTTGAAGTTCCATCTATAATTCCTCAGATTTTCATGATCCGCAACACCTGCGACCACATTACAGTAGCTAGAAATAATTGTGTAAAAAGTCTGTCGGTATAGAACATAAATTCTCTAAACAAGTAATGGCTATTAATCAGGAATGTTCCACGTTGTTTTTTCTTTCTATAATTTACGTCAGGATTCATTCTGTCACAGGGGTTATTAGCCATTTTTCATGTTTGTCTTAGTAAAACATCATATCTGCTCCTTCAATTATTGGACCATTTCAATTAGCGAAGCTGCTCGTAGAACATAAAATAAGTATTTATCATAAAATGCGGATTCGGAATCGAAAAACAAGTAACTTTGTGCACAAACTGAGCGACTAGTTCGTTTCGCGTTGGTCACATATGGGAAACATCCGATAAAAAGACAGGTATGAGTCGGGTCTGAATCAACAAGCTGGAGATTTGCAGCACATTGCTCGCTCGCTCTCTCTCTCTAATCAGTCAGCTATCAAAACACCGAAATAACTGTTTAATGTTTTATATGCCATAATACCAAAATATGAAACGACTTGACAGCACCACACCTGCTATATCTCACTCAATGACATCACTACACAGAGCCGTGAAGGCACAGTTAGTTAGAGTGTAGGACTCGTAGCCAAAGGGTCGCGGGTTCGAGGCGCCGGGAGCTGCAATGCCGTCATGTGGCGACTGGTTCACTCATCCATAAAAATTACTACCTGACAGGATAATATGGCTACGTGTTCGAGTAACGCTTTGCGCCTTTAATGGCAGCATGCGTTGTATGCTCGCTTGGGAGTTGAGATGCGTCCTGGTTTGGAACAGCTCTGAGTCAGGGATAATAATACTGTAAAGTGCCATAGGGAAGCTATATAGCTGGATAAGGCGCTATAGAAATGAATGTCACTTATTATTACATAAGTAAATTATTCCCACACTGAAGTTAGGCCAAACATATCTCCCTTTGGTGAGGACACCAGTAAACGAATATAACATGACTGATAAGGCAATATTAACACATGATAACATAATGATAAGTACTATATTCCTGCCGATCATTTAGTCTTATTTGCTGAGAAGGAACAATAAATACAATTTGTTTACATACACAACCGAATGTGACATTTGCTTTTCAGCCACCCACCCCACGAACAATATCGTAAAACACAGTCATGTAAACATATTTAGCGATAACCTATATACCTTACACATAAAGATTCGCTGGTAATTCGGTAAACATTGCAGAACTACAATCTGGCCAGCCAGTTGCTGAGCAGAAAATTGGATACTACTATTACTGAATTAACAAAAATTAGCTTTTCACACCGGTACCAGTAAAAAAAAAATATATATATATATATATCAGACACAAACAGGAACAAATATCAAATGTCAGAGAACATTTTAACAGCTACTCGTCACAGATCACAACTTCTGAGCGCAAGCCAGACATTGCACAATAAATGACGAAACGCTAATTAGAGAGAGAGAGAAGAAAAACGAGTCTGCAAAAGTGAGGCCAGTTAGAAGATCTAACGTTATGTGATGGTATGGTGAAGCTGTCTTAAGTCACAGTATCTGAATTTCTTTCTCTTTCTCTCTCTCTCTCTCTCTCTCACACACACTAATGATATTTACCAACATATTTTCATGCCGACTTAAACATTGTGGTAATCCCATCCAGTGCGTCTGGCATCCTCCCAATTGAAAACTGAAACTTATCTGCTTAACGACAAAACTAACAACATGAAACACCGACCCATTTAATTGCTAGTGGAAGTATTTCGTTGATGGGTATTAAAGCATATAAGTGCAAAATTATCAAGTTCCGTAGGAATCATTCACCGAAAGGTCTTCGAAGATTCATTCCTCTGAATATCCATTCCCCCCCCTCCCCCAGCTTGTTGGATACGGAGACTATCTTACATGAACACTTCCTGGGTGTATTTAATTCATGATTTAGACACACACCGGTAGCGATGCCATTATCTTAGCAACTGAAGTCACTATCTTAAATTCAGCTTCCTGGTATACTGTTGAGATATTGTGCAGTAGTAGTACTAGTTTGTTTATTTCTGGTCCAGTGCTATCTCACACACTGCTAACAAAAAAAAACCAGAAGATGGCCATCGATCTATCTCGTAAGAAGCCAGAAACGAATTAGGCAATGTCCGGCCCCGCCCCGTCTTTACTCCAGTCACAATCAAAACCACTGAAGTGTATTTGCTTCGTGATAAATTAACACCGTAAATTAGCTGTCCCGAAGACAAACATATTTCAAGTATTAAATGCGACGCAGTACAGTTCGGACGGTTTATCGTATCTGATCCGATTACCGTACTAACAACGGACATGTTCTACCAGCCACTCGTTCAACAGAGCGCCAGTAATAAGAATCGGGTCCTTCGAGTAATTACGGCTGCACGTTATAAATATGTATTTATCCATACGCCGATAGTGTTAGTGTTAAATTGATGGAGTAAATGGAACGATCGTTTTCATCCAAAACAACAATTATGATGGTACGTTGTCGACGACGGAGGAGTAATACTGAACTCGAGAAGCCATTTTGTTATCCGAGAGTATGATTCAGAGAATATAGAGAATCGCGGATGGAGTTGCCTATTGTTTTTGTGAACACAACAGACTACTGAAGAAGATGATGATGATTGATTGATGTCTCACGGCCACTTTTGTGCACATGGTAGGCTAAATGGGCTGAGCGACCTCCAAAGGCAACGAAGCGGAGTCGAAGATGAAACACCGTTAAGATAAGCCCACGCCGAGATTCGAACACGGGTGGTAGTGATCTGTGATCCAACACGCTACCGTTAGACCACGGAGGCGCCCCTAAACAGACTACTGAACCCATAAACTAACTCGTTTACGCACACCTAGTAAAGTGTGTATCACCTATAGGGAGCCATCGTCGGCAAAGAGCATCTTCGTTGTGAGCCTGACAAGTGTAAGCCGGACACCTTTCGTGCCCATGGCTGGAGCAAGACAGCACAAGTGCAATGTATCAATTAACCATAATTAAGTGCGTGAGTGCGTAAGGCTTTAAGACACAGCAGCTAAACAGATACGTCAGTCATCTCTTATGATGTGCTCGGCTCGTTTAGCCTACTATGTGCATGAAAGTGGCCGTAAAACATCAATCAACATCATCATCATCTTAATACGATGTGCAGGAAGACGCAGTGAAACACATATAAACCCAAACCACACAGCGATATTCACATCCAACGTTGATTATAAATTGAACGAGTTATAGCTGACAGATGCCGTGTAATTTGTTTTAACGTGATATTGTCGGCAATAGCAACCTCAGAGAGTGAACCTTTGCCTTTAGAGGACCCATTACGTAGCCAAAATATCTGATGGAGTTCTGATGCTAGGAAATATCTGAAGCCTTCAACATATACATATGCGCACGCAAACAATGCCTATTCTTAGAGTACATCTAAGGCAGCAGGTGATTGGAAGCTCCATGGCGTACATATTTGTTACCCTGGGTCCTCACCTTCCAAATTTAAGGGACAATTCGGCGTTTAGGAATGAACAAAATACCTGTTATTTACAGCAATTACCAAGATATCCAAGGTGTTATGTGAGGCAAGATTCCCACAGTAAATATATTTATCACTAATCCCAACATTTATCAATCCAAGTTTGACTGATAAAAATGATGTTTGATTATCTATCATCCTCATGAGATGTCTGGTGCTAATTAAAATTTAGCAATAATGATAATTATAATTATCAGTATGACCGGATGTATACCTGGATCCCTTAATTTCGACAAATATCACGATCCGATAAAAAATGTTATTGAAAGGAAGCACGAAAAACTGGTGGGCATATCTGAAGGGTGTTTCATCTTTGACTTCGCTTCATAACCTTCGGAGGTCGCTCGGCCCATTTAGCCTACCAAGTGCACAAAAGTGGCCGTAAAACATCAACAAAACAATTCCAGTATCCGCATTACTCGTCTGATTTCTTGATCCGGCATCGCTACAATTTCCAATGAAGCTCAACCGGCGATGGAGGATCTTTCAAGTCGTGTCTAACAAAAATATTACCGTAAACCTGTATAAAGTGTTCCGGGGAACCACCAATCCGAACCTCTGTGTCTGTAATTATTTCTACATACATCTAGTTCCGTGAATTGTACATACACATGTATATCTTAGCAGTGTGCTAATTGTCACTAAGCTTGTGTGTATGTGTGTCCACACGCGCGCAGTGATTGAGAGTGGTTGGTTTAATCTTGGAACTGGCCACACTTAGTTGACATAAGAGATGGGTGACTGGGCAGAAGAAAATAATCCCTCAAATTGGCACAAACACAGGTACCGTGGTTGGACTGAAACCCTAACATGTAGGTATGAAGCAATCTAATCAGTACACCATCAGGTGTATCATGTAGAAATAAATAACTAGAAATAGCCAAAATAACGCATTCTTTTCTATCACTTTAACTGAACAGTATTTTTTTAATCAATCAGGTAGTGAGTCACACACACACACACACACAGAGAGAGAGAGAGAGAGAGAGAGAGAGACGCCCTCTCAAATGTGTCCAACATCTCAAGAGATAAACTACACTATTTAGTAACCATTGGTGAAGCCGTTAAGACACAGTTAACACTGTCATTAACAACAGGATCAAATCGGGTCAAAAATGGTGTTAGCCATCATCACCTTCAGTTGAAGCCGACTGCGTTAAAGATGTGACTATGGCTCTGGTGAGGTATGAACTATATAGCTGTACTATAATCACTGCCATAGTACGTAAGAGGCCACCAAACATCAGAGAGCAACATGATTCCCTTCAAACCTTTGCCACCGACGGATTCCCGTCTTTCAATAGCGTACAAATCACTGTGATGCAGTTGACCCTAGTATGGCTTCTATTGTATGAATCGGCTGGACGACCGCACCGTGCATATATATATATATATATATATACCATTGCCAAGTGGGGGCGCCTCCGTGGTCTAACTGTAGCGTGTTGGATCACAAAGATCACTACCACCTGTGTTCGAATCTCGGTGTGGGCATATGGGAAGGGTGTTTCATCTTTGACTTCGCTTCATTACCTATGAAGGTCGCCCGTCGAAATCCTGTGCACAGAAGTGACCGTAAAACATCAATCATCATCAACCACTGCCAAGTCACTGGCGTCCAATCACGTTCCTAACTATTGTTATCTCGTTTAGGTTAGTATAGTCCAAACCCAGCGCCGTGGTTATTTTAGCTCGTGTTTATGAGTTAAAGAAACAAAAATGGCACGAGCGACTGACTGTCCCCTGAATACCGGTAACTGAAGCATGGTTAACAGTCCACTCTTTTAACTAGAACTCTTCCATCGACTTGTGGATATTTGATTAATCCAGACGCAGTGGATTAATGGTTTCAGCGATTTACGGACGATGACGAGAAATGTTTAGAAAGTATACGGCGTGAGAGAACAAATAAAGAAAATGAATTACATCCGGTATTTACAGCGGTATGAAAGGCATAACGAGTGCCAATATGCCATTAAATAACATCCATCCAAATTGTGATTGACACATAACGGCGCCAAACATTCAAACGAATCACGTTTATCCTATATTAGTTCCAGCCTCTATACGCATCACGCATTGAATTACAGTATAGACTCCTGTGTGACAAAAATCCTTTTGGTGACATTCAGTACTGAGAACGCAATAAACTGACAACGGAAAACACACACGTTAAAACCTGGATTATCAACATTAGCTTAAATAATACGCCGAGCTATAGAGACGAATAGGCAGCGCAGCCATTATAGAAGATCGTGTTTTATGTAAACAACATAACATTGCCGATAATCAAGTTTAAACCGTTTATTATTTCCTCATTGTGCTGATGAGATTGGTGCGTTACGCGGAATGTTTTGAGGCGGCAACAAACTGGACATTTATTTCATAGCACAGTTACGGCGGCATGAATAAAGAGCGCGCGTAATACCTGAGCCTATTTAAAACTGTGATGACTTTCTAGGGAGATCGGATTCTGGTTAAAGCTTCCCGATACCGCTTAGGTGAGCGCAGATAAATGCATACATGTGTGTGTGTGTGTGTGTGTGTGTGGTTCATGAACGGTCAACCTAATCCCGTATAGATTCCAACACAACAACTACAATGAATAAGTGTCTCACACTAACAAGTGGGTCAAAAGGGCAACTGAATAATGAAAAATATGCCCCTTGCTCGCGCAAGTCTGGATACTTATTTGCCGGATCCAGAAAAATAAACCAACCAGAAATGATTTGCCATACCCCTGTAACACATTTCACTGAATACCGGTACATGAAGTCCACATCCGTAACTAGTGAAGTTTTATGATTTCAATATCAGCACAAAAATCAGAAAACTGCCACACAACAATAAAGCATCCTCAGTTCAGATTCGACACATTAACCAATATCTAATAATGTTTAATGAAGTTTCCACAATTTCTCACAGGTTATGTCCGTGTTGTTCCGGATTGACACTTCACACAAGCTGGCCGATACATCGGCATTAAATTATTTATGTACGGACCCGATGTAAGAAGAACGGACGCCAGGTCTCTGAAATATGATCCCTTTTAGCGTTTAGAGGAAAATATGGCTTCTACACAGTAGAAATTATTTATTTATATTTATGCGAGAAAAGAACAAAATATTCTTATTCGCAACCCGATAATACAAATATAATTATTGTTGATGATATTAAATAAGTTTCGAATTATAAATTAGCACATGAACAATTTATGTAAATATCTCCCACAGCTATCTGACTCTGTGATATCACTGTAGCTGTTAATATATAATAACGTGTTATATGACACATCATTTCCAAACAGTGATAAAAAATAATTATCCTGCAGCCAGCTCAACACACACATACACCCCCGCCACAATGAAACATACGAGGGGGGATTTAGATATTAGTGTAAATTAAGCTATTGTCTATCAGAATTGAACAAAATTATCATTGTATTTGGAAATTTCAACCAGGGACTTAAATAATATTTCATACTTATCAATTTATATTAGGGCCAAGTCAGAGAGAGAATATAAAACTACATACACATGTGCGTGTGGGCGCGCAAAGGAACACAAACCTAATTTAAAAATCAAGAACCTGTTTTCAAAGTGATGGACCAGCTGTACTGAGGCTCGCTGTAAACAAATTTCACCAATTACAAAATAATCTAATCTCTCTCTCTTTCACACACACATACACACACACACACACACACACACAGTTTTTCTTTCCGGTATTATCATTTATGGTCTTATGTGCATATATCAAATGATCCTCACCTCCCCAAAAACGAACACAAAGCGGCATATAGTATTGTCGGGAGACCACAGAACACCAAAGCAGCAACAGCAAATTAAAAAAAAATTGAAATGGTACAGAGAGGTCTAGGATAAAATCAACAGAATGTGGATGCTAGTAATGAGTATGTACAATATGATCAAATAGGCAGGGTGCGCAGTTACAAGCTAAAGTAGAATACTATCACATCTACACGTTTACTAGGTGTCAATAGATATCCAAGACACGATTCAGACTATGAAAAACGACAACTAGTTCAAGGAACCAGGAAATATATCTTAATATTGTAATGGTCTTAAGAAAATATATCTTAATATTGTAATGGTCTTAAGGAAATATATCTTAATATTGTAATGGTCTTAAGAAAATATATCTTAATATTGTAATGGTCTTAAGGAAATATATCTTAATATTGTAATGGCCATAAGGAAATATATCTTAAAATTGTAAATGAAATATATCTAGCATACATCTTGCTTCTGAGTAATGCACAAAGCAATTAAAAGACATCTTATGGAGTTTTATCAGTCACACAATAGTAGTTGTATCGATGATAAATGTCATAGGATACACTGAAATATGACAGTTTGATTACTTTCTTTATTTTATTTATGATTTGAAAAACTAAAACAGTTTAAGAATTATCGTTGGATGGCAGCTGGGATTCTAGGATTTGTGGCACAAATTTTCGGGCTATGACTCACAACTTGGACGGTCTCAGAACACATAACCGATGTGCAGCCCAGTTGGAGACAAGCGTGTCTGGATTACGGTCCTGATTCGGGCGAGCCCTCGTAGCATCCATCTTATTCTCACTGCCAACGACCAAGCCAGTGAGATTACACTCTAAAGTTCATCAGTTCATCTCAGACCACCTGAACCTGTTTGATCACTCAGGAACACATTTAACACACAACCTGAACAACACAGCAGACCAGCATGTGGTTTTTGAACGATTACCGGCCAACTGTCTGAATAAATACTCTTATGAAGTACCTGAAACCAATATATTACGTCCAACGGCATGGATGTGAAGGAATGAGTTCGTTAATTGTTGATGTTATGCCACGGACAAATGTGGAATGCAGCATGCATAGATCTTCCCCTGTTTACACTAAAGACGACTGGTATCAGGTTAAATACGGAAAACAGAATCTACTGCTATAGATAAACTTGTTTAATCATAGACTAGTGAACAAGTAACAGAACCAGCTATCTGGAAAAAAGCTGCAGACTTAAGAATCAAGGATTTAAATTTCGTTGAAATCCAAAATCTCTGATCATATAAAGGGTGGATCATCTATAGACAGAAGTAAAAAAACCAGAAGGCACTTATGTCTCACACACACACACACACACACACACTTCATATAAAACACTTTTTACCTAATGTTTATCTGTTATTCCCGATTTGTTAAAAACATCCCACACCGATAAACATACCGGGTAGTAGTTTTTGTAATTCACATCTCAACAGATCATGTGTGTATGAATACAACCCAAGGAGAGTCGATGAAGAACTACTTTACTTCACAATATAAATAACAATGTATACCACATATAGCTTTCTTATTTAAAAAGTAAGCTATACCGGTACATGGAAGACAACTTAATTAATATCTAAGACTTGTTAACAACTCATCAAATTATAATAATAAACAGCAAGAAAATAAACAAGAAAAATGGATATTAGTATGGACTAAACCCGCATCAACAGTCAGTACCATATCAGTCCCATGTGTCAGTGTGTGCGTGTGTTTGTCTGTTGATTGTGTGTGCGTGTGTCGGCATAAATGTTTCTTTCCCATTCATACACATACACACACACACACACAGTAAGAATAAGAAACATTTATCCATATGACCAAGACACGCAAGGTGAAAAATAAGCTGAGTGTTTTGCAGTAAATGCTCTCTGGGATGTTGTCACCTTGGTTAGAAATAGCCAGTCTCCAGTATGGTTAACATGTCCAAATATTAGGCAAATAATATAGCCCATCTGAGTGATAGCATTAATGTACCAGAAGGCTGCAACACTCAACATTGTCTATTTATATGAACACAAATACCATTAGCCCTGCTCATATAACACATATTTATCTATTTTAGTTTTAATTTAGTATTTATACGTGCTCATAATATCAATTACATCAAATCACTTGTGCATTAATATTGCACAAAATACTGTTATTCTAGAAATATCACTCCAGATATAGTTATGGTATTTGATTGTTTAACAAACATGGGTTATAAGCAGATACACACATATACACCTATATTATATAAGGTTTTTACAGTTTAGCCATACGCATTACAAATTTGTACGATTCGCATGGGTTTAATGGTGCAATTTTTAACATTTCAACATTATCTATGAAATGTTTTCAAATGGTACTGAATTTTACCGCAGTTGACTGCCACAAGATTTACCCAGTACACTCTGTGCGTACAACAACCGTAATGCCAGCTATGCTCCATGAGGCAAAGCATGCTACCACTGCTTACAACAAAGAGCATGTATGAGAAATTAAAATAATGATCTCATCTGTGTCACAACAAGTTGTATTTTGTTTTTTGCTTGTTATTACATATCGGCATGTTACAGCAAGATTATATACAAATGTTATGCTTTATAATGGTGTTGACAATTTGTAAGTTGTTTTACAGATCATAAGGATTTTTTGTCATAACCTTACAGATATAAGTTGTACCAGGTTGACAACTCTGATATATACGTGTGTGTGTGTGTGTGTATGATACATTAAATACCTCAACAATTTGAATAGCAACTTCTTTACTAATTGTAAATTCACTAAAATTTCCAACTAATAAACGTACTCTGCCAAAAATGGGCAGGAAAGGCCTCAGGAGTTTATGGTTTTCATTGTCTCTCTCTAGATAATCTATGAATGATATTCACATCAAGCACGGCATACATATCTGTACAGACATGTGTAATTGTGCATATATATATATATATATATATATATATATATATATATATATATATATATATAGAACATTGACTAATTATAAAACACAGTCATTATATGTAAAACACTAGTGGACAGCCTTGTGTTTATACAGTAAAATCCAGTGAATGCGATTTTGAAGGCCATGTTTTGATCTGTCAAGTTGCTGTATAAAGTGTTAATTGAAAAACATATTTCAAACAGAAGCATACACAGACAGACACACACACCATTAACAATCACAGTTAACACAAATTAACAGGATGTGGATATGACACAGTAAATGTGCTGCATATGGCTATACATCATTTATTGCCTGCCTAACAAATCTGTGTTATGTCACTGGCACATAATACTAATAATACACTAATGGTTTTACTGGCCAAATCCCAATTCATGCCTGACAAGAAATTTATGTTCACAACACAGTGTTCCAGCAGTGTTTGGAAAAAGGACAGGATGTAGCTGGCAGATGGATATTTTGAGGGCACATCATGGAAATCAGCTAACCCTGGCATTTAGCTCAGTCATATCCATGAAATCAAGCTTGTGACAGTATCAGAATTACTAATTACAGCTAGCTCAGTAACTTGGTAGCACCCGTGGGGCCCCAAAACTGCATTTAGTCATATGTCCTAGATGCTCCAAACCCTGCAGAATTGCATCGTCTTCACACGTGGATAACTTAAAAAAAGGCCAGGTCTCCGAAAGAGGCACACAGCACATCCAAATGAGGCAATGCGACATTGCATCATTCATGCTCTGTCCCAAGCCTAATTGTCCTGTTTTTATTTGAATTAAAACACTTGAATACTTACATGTAGCTTTTTCAGAAGAACAGCATCTGACACAGCTCCAGTTCCACTCTGTTTCATGGCCTTCCAGAATTGTTTCTGGGCAGAATATCTGTTCATTGGACAAATCTTAAACAGACAGTCTGAAATGTAACCATATTAGGTGTTGTTTTTTAGTAAAACAGTGAATAACAATGTCTTGAATATGTTCTCTACACGTTACAACCATGATTCATTGTACTGTAACCAAAACAAAGACATAAATTGAAGAAATCGGATTATTAATGATGTGTATAGTCTAGCTGATCTCTTATCAATTGCTAAACATAGATAGAAATATTTTGAATTCTATGTTAGCCAACATCAGAATGCTGACTAATATCATCAAATAGGTGGCATGTCGTTTCATACCCAAACCAATTTATATCATACCATTCTGTACCAAGGTCATATGCCCATTCATTTCATCAGTTATATTCAAACAAAACCCATATTTGAGTGAATTTGATCACAACATGAACAAATATGGCCAGAACTATATTTGTAGTACCAAAACAAAATATGTGTCACACCAATTTGTACCCAAAGTCATATCAGTTCATACCAAACACCACAACAGTGCAGTGAAATCATTTTGTATCTATCTAAATTATATTTTCAGTTATGACCTGTATTAATTGGCTGATTCGGACTATGATAATTATCTGATCGGATTTCTTTAGTTTGAAAATAATGTATTAAATATGAGCAAATGTGTCATGGAAATAAGCAAAATAATAAAACAATCAGTAAATCATTATATTTATAGAAGGATTGACAATAAATGAACAGTTCATGCTGTTGGTTTATTATTCACACTGGGCCCATTCAACCTGCTATAGGCACACAGTAAATCTAACGGTCATATGATGCCGGTGATAAGTGTTCAGAGATTCCTCCATTGAAGCTGTATGTATATTATCTGTTGATAACATAATAACTTGTAGGAGACCACCTTCATCTGCATATGCAACTGCATAAGTCAGGTCTTGTCACGCAGTAACAGAATGAGGGAGGAGAACAAAAGATTGATACATGCTGTACACCATTGCTAATCATACAGCATTGCCAATCTTCAATGTCATTGTTGATCTGAACTGACTGAGTGAATGTGGATTATAACTGATAAAGGTGACCAAATGGTGCTGGCTATCGATGTTGTGCAGATGTTAGAAATACAGTCAACCACTGACTGATCGACAGATTATTCCATAACCCCCGAATAATTAACCGATGTTCTCATACAGGTCATATGTCACAAACCAAAGCTTCACTTTTTGGGTTGCACATGATTGGATCCATTTACTTCATCTTTTTTCATCTTGTTATTATGTGCCAACTATCAGTTTAAAAATGCATAAATTCCAAATGAAGAGTATTGTTTTATTTCTCTTGTGTTAGTTTCTATGGTTTTTAATTAGCAAAGAAGTCATCATGCAAAATGGAACTGTAAATGTTGACAAATTAATAAACATTTCATCATGTGATGAATAACTTACTTTATGGACATAAAGAAACTGAAATAATAATAATATACCAAATTTGTATAGCACCCTATATAATATATAAGAAGATTACATGAAGGTGCTAAATCCTTTATATTAATCAAGCATTAACTCTGGAATTACTGAATTGTAAATACTAAGAATATAATTTAAATGATTCAAACATACCAAATCCATTGCAACCATTGAGCTAATTAATGATTTTATATATATATATATATATATATATATATATATATATATATGAAATAACTAGTTTGGTATAAGTTAAATGATGCCATACAAAGTTACCTGTAGACCACCATGGAATTATTTTAAACCTCTCATAGTTTAAATATGTTAAAAAAGGACAAACTATTATAATCCATTATATGAACTGGTATGGGTATAAAATGATTTGAAAGCATAAAATACATGACATATAATTGATATAGGTAAAACAATGTTATCCTATCCATATAATAACACAGGCTGTACCATATGTAACAACCTTCTGTCAGACAAGAGAATCTATCAAATATGTATGGTGTCGCTAGTAAATGCTTATATAATCAGACACAGCTACATAAATACATTACAGCAAAATACAAATGAAAAAAACTGGTAAAATAAGCTTACTTACCCCGAAATTTCTTTGGGGGGTTTGTCAAATCCCCTGCATCAGGTTGTACTACACATCTGTCATCAACCAGGCTGAAAATAATATTTGTTAAATTATTACACCACCACAAAACCGGCATTACACATCTTCCCCACACTCAGATCATTTCTTACTTTTCTGAATGTAAGAATCTACACACAGGTGTCAATTTTGTTTATAATTAGATTTGATCGATAAAATGCACAAAGTGCAGATTTTTTAAATTCCAAATCCAACCACAAACTTTTTTGATTATACGATAGCCCATCAATACTTAAAAATTCATTACAACCGTTGTTTAGTAAACAAAACCAAAAAAGATATGAATGCATTTATTGCATATAAATGATGACAAAATAAGTACCAGTATGTCTGATCATTTTAAATATTTGTTTTATAAAACAGAGTTTTTAGAGTGTAGAAAAGCCAATTAAAAACTGAGGTATAACATCTCATTTCTGTGACATAATAATTACAAACTAAAATAATTAATATTAACAAGCTATTTACAATTCTGGATGTGTCATTTATATATTAAAAAATAATAGGAAAATGTGCACATCTAATTCTATGCACATACACAGAAATATAGAATGGCTACTATTTCAGGTGACTGGAAGATCTCATACAGAACTGAATAAGAAGCTGCTGCTTCCAGTCTTTATCACAAGCGGTGCGTCATCTTAAAAATTATGTTCTTATCAACAATACAAGACAACAGAGGTTAATGGTAAATATTTAAGTAAGAAATTAACTATGAATTAAAGAAAAAATTGTGCTTTTATTGCTTGTAATTTTTTTATAGTGTTTAGTCTACTAAATAAATTATAATGACATACGAGCCTAACCAACTCAGACAAAACTATGAGCGATACTAACTAGCCAACAAAACAGTGCTGGACCACAATTATATCAAATGTGGTCCAAAATCAACTATATTAAATGCCATAAAAAGACTTACTACGCTACGAATAGGAAAACTACACCAAATAAAAGCAAGCTACAGATAGCATTATGATTATACATACCCAAGTGTGGAGATGAAACCACTAACACTGCCCTCCGCATACAGTGATACAATATCTCCACAATAGAGAAATGCTGCTGCCGAGTCATTCATATTGACAGTATTGTCTACCGTGAGGTCTCACAATAGCTAAAATGTAAAACAAAATTGTTACCACTTCATTGATCGATTCACTGTGTAATATTTAAATACGCTTTTAAGCAGTCACGACAGTCACAGTGCTAGTCAAAAGTAACAATGGTTGATTTAAAGAACTTAATAAAAAATAGTTTTGTTCACAAAAGCCAACTCTATCACTAGTATCAGCCTAATCAGGGCCTATGTAGTATGTTAGTATGTATGTTGATAATTAACGACTCTAAGTTATTGTGGTGGGGGGGGGCTGAAGTGAGATAAGATGTTTAGATCTAGACTCTAGTCTATAGAATCCATTAGATCTAGAGAGTCTAGATCTAATACTAGACTAGAGTAAAGAGTATGGTATACTATTATTATATCATAGTATTAGTAAGTATATGTAGACTATCTATCTACTGAGTCTCAGACTACTGCCTGGCACTGCACAAAGCCTCAAAACTGCACAAGAAATTTGAAGAAAGATTGACAGCTATACGACTGATATACATCATTTTATAAGACAGCAACATGATATTCCCCAATATAATCAAACATAGACATAGTTGTTACCTTCATGTAAACATCTCCAGAAATTATTAGATCTAATCCTTCACATTCGACACACCTCTGCCTCTTCTGCAGAGTGAATCTTTCCGGGAGATCGGTACTGCAGGCTGCAGCTAACCTTGTCAGAAATCGTGACACTTCCCGCCAAAATCCACGCCGTTGTTAGCAACATTAGCTAGTAGTCTAGATCCGGACCAACAGCAGTGCCAAGTCCAGTCGTCCATAAAAAGAACAAGCTCAGATCAGCAACACACCTGAGCGAATCAGAGATCAGGTGTTTACCAAACTGACAGTTCCTAAGTACACACATATACACGCCCAGAGAGGATGTTCCTCCGCGCACACTTTACTCCGCGTAATAATATAGCTGAATTTGGTTTTTGTTTATTCCTTCAGATGGCAGCACCATAGAAATACAATCCACATAAAAAAGGGTGATATTATTTTCGTGCTACATTCTTTGCTGGTATCGCTGATTAAACTAGAGGATATTTGATATTAATCATGTCGATTTGCAGACTCGTTTGACGTACGTCCGCAAAATGACAACACAACCCGTCTCTAATAGGATATATATATATATATATATATATATATATATATATAGTGTGTGTGTGTGTGTGTGTGTGTGTGTGTGTGTGTGTGTGTGTGTCAACGGTTGACCTGATCTGGGGGTGTGTGGGTGTGATTCTGTATGGACAAGGATTAGCAAAAATAGGAACACTGCCATTGAGAGATTTGTAAGTTGTTTGTAAATTCCTGAAAAAGAAACGCTGTCTATTTGGTAGCCAAAGCAGTTCTTCAAGAAGTAGTTGATTTGTTAGCATTTTCGAGTATCTGTGGTTCTATGAAACATGTATGACAAATGCTACATTGTAATGGATTTATCAAAGCTGAGCTATTGTTTCTTGTATTAATATAAGAATGTTTTCAGATAGTGTATGTTTTTAAGATGACAGAATAAACGGCTGGGCATACTGATGAGACATATGGGATAATATTAAGACATTTGTCTAAAATGGCCATATATTTGTTATTAACCCGTTAGGAACAATGAAAGAATAACCAATACCAACAATTAATACCAACTAATATTATAAAGGTCTTCCACTGACTAAATAAAACGTCGTAAACAAAAATGAAACGTTTTGTTTATCACTCTAGATATACTACATACATTTTTTAAATCGCCGTCATGTGAAAATATGTTTGCTTTTATCTAGCATGAGTAACTTGATCAAACCTTTCTTCATACATATTACGGTTTATAATCTATAAAAATATATCGGAATGAATCACAGTTAGCACGTTATTCTTTGGAAGTCTTTATTCATCCGGCTGCCGGTTTGATCCCCAGTGAAGATTTTGTCTCCCGGTCACGCGCCAAAGATTCGGTTCCCCAGTGAAGATTTCGCCACTTGCGAACCCGGCCAAGATCGATCTTGCCAAATTTGAGGCGTCTACTTGTAATAAGTTAACCAAAGATGATTTTCGAACCATTGCAGTTACTAAGAAACGTTTAGGCACAGGACAGACGCCATTCAGAGAACAATTATTGCGTCCTCATTTTGCGATGACCCGACTGGGCTTGCCGGCCACCGAGTGAAGATTTATGTCGTTGCGCACCCGACAATGCCGACTGAACAAGAAAAAAGATTAGCGTTGTATACTCGGCTGCCGGGTAAGCAGTCGCCGATACTTTCCTTCGGGACCCGACTGCCGGATGAACAATGCCGCTTTCTGTCGTTCAGGACCCGACTGCCTGGTAAATAATACCGGCCTTCTTCTTTATGATTCGAGATCTCTCTATCACACTCTATATTTATCTTTCTATCTCTATCTCTATCTATCTATCTATCTATCTATCTATCTATCTATCTATCTATTATATTATCTATCTATCTATCTATCTATCTATCTATATGTGTGTGCGCGCGCGTGTGCATGTGTATTGCTGTAAGATCCACATTTCTGTTAAATTATGTTGTAGAATAAGAAACTATTTCATATTTCTTATTACGAATACATATATAATAATCTAATTTTACTTAGAAGTCAGTTGGGTGTAAAATATAAAATCATCACGTTGAAACTGGAAACTTGTTGGTACTCTGATAAGCTTAGATCTGATATTCGAGGATAAGAAGTGTTTCTAGTCCACAAAGATAAAGGAATGTGGAAAAGACCAAAATCAACTATTCAAATTGACCCAGAAACCCGATGGGAAATAACTCAAGTGTACATCTTCTTTACGTTTACGATGTTCCATTGTAATGATAGACACTTCTTTGTTTGTGGTATGATAGCGCATTGATAGAACAAGTTCATTGATGAGTAATGACATTTTGTATTCCATTGTTGAAGTTTGGGGTAGATATCCCTGGCTGTCGCCTATATTGAGCACAGCCAGTAGTAATGATATCAATAAACTTGTGGTATTTAAACGATTTGCGAACAATGGAAATTCGGTAATGATCGCAATTCAACAATTCTATTCGTTGTTCATATGAATCACGTGATCGCATTGTCCATCCTATGACTTCAGCCAAGCCGTTGTTGGCTTCGGGGAATAATTGGAAGCCATTGAATGACAAATGTAATTGTATGTGACAAGAAAATATCGCCGATATTAGGCTTTGTGTAGTAAATACGTGGAAATGGCTTGGTGTAGTCAGTTTGGTAATTACCTTTACGGAATACTCTTACCCAGATTGGTGAAATAAAGAGGGAAATAGCAGATTGAGACCTGTCGGTGATAACCGAATAACGACGAGCGTTACAAAGAGGGTGTTACAACGGGTAGAAATCAGTTCTTCGTGTGTTCTTTAGCCGATAAGCAAGGATGGCGTTATAAAGGATTGCATAAAATCAAGGGTGCACTGTAGTAATTATGGTTTGTTGTCAGTGCAACTGTATTTTGATTTATCGAAACAATTATCGGGCCCTGGTCACATCACAACTGCCTATGGAACCATCTCACAAACAAAGATACGATTGGGATTCGAATTCCTAAACTGGAGGTATTTATAGCAATTCTTTACCTACGGCACCACCGGAGTACCTGTCTCGTTGAACTTGAATAATTGTATAGCTTTTCGTGTTCCCATATTAAGATGTGTATTACTTCCTTTTATTTATTTGCACGATTTATGTATTTAATTTAGTTGAATCCCGTGTCGAACAATTTTTATGATTCCAATGGAAGTAATTAGTTAGTAAACAGAAATATTAAAAGAAAAATACAAATAGAGTATGGTTTGTGCATATGTACAAGCCACAGCCTGAGCTGAAACCGCAAACACAGTTGCACCACACACACGCGCGCGCAAATATGGAGTGGGATCACACAATGACGCTTCATTCAAATCCGGTGGTGAATTGGAAATGTCCGTGGGTATAGGAGACCTCGGTGGCGTCGGGGCTCGTGGAATTAGCGCTGGAGACACAATATGACACGTATCGCACACCCATTGGATTTCAGCAATACTTCTCACAGCCTGACGGAATATTTACCTAGATATACCTGTGTTCCAGATCCGGTGTGGCCACAAATGACAAACATCACACTGGATAGCTTCTTGCATTAGAAGCACAGTACGATGGCCATGTCGACGGATAATGACTGTAATAAGCCCACTGACCTGAAAAGAAAACAGGTCAATGCAAAAAGAAACGAACACTTGTATATTGCTAGATCTAGAAAGACAAGTTTTATATTGTTATTTGAAATATATGTATGTCTAATAAACAACTTAATGCGAGGCGATGAGCTGCCCAAAATTCTGAAATCTGATTTAATACTACTACTATTATAGTACTGATAGACTACTAGTAAGCTTAGTAGTACCACTACAGAGCTGCTGATTGTTATCATCAACTCTGTGGTATGATCTACGTTGTATAAGGCATTTTTTATTTATCAATTGGGATACTCACTTGATTAAACGACTGTTATTTGTTGGTCTAATTAGTTGTTTTATAAAACATCTAGCCGATGACATACAAATTGCGCCCTTGAACATTGCCCCAACTGTACATACACTCTCTCTAGATGGAGCCGGTTAACTTCTTTAAAACATCGGTGTAAGAGAACTGATGATGCGTGTCAGTGCATGTCCGCCTCCATTCACACTCCATACATTCCCAACTGAAAAGAGAGACCTGGCAGCACGGCTTAAGTGGGCCAAGGCGGTTTATCGGAAACGAACAAATGAATAAAAAACTGGCAACCGTCCGCAAATGACTTCATGAACTAGAGTTCTAAGTTATTGTTCAGAAAGACCTGATTACTTGCTTTTGAGATTGGTCCTCACTGAGGACCAATCCACAGTGCTGTGACTACATCGCCAGCTGTTGAGAATACCCTCTAGGGTGGAATTGAAGTCCCAGGGATGGTGAGATAACGTTGGTCCGATTTGTCCAGGAAAGAATACCGAGAGGATTTCTTCTTCTACCAGTCTGTGACAGAATCCTTCAGCGAAATGGAGATCTTCTTCTTGCATCTGGCAATCTTCTGGTGTATTTGTGATGTCAATGATTGAGTTTTCGACTCATCAACACCTTACTCACCAACATCTTACCCAAATAAATCCCCTAATACAGTTTTCGTTTGCTTTGGTTCATCAACATCTGAATCAGATAGAGATGGCTGGCTCGTCAGAGGAGGAGCAACCTCACCACTGCAGGATAAAGTGGATTCTTGCTGACTGACTTGAAAGTGTTAAAATGCAAATTGAAAAATAAGTTCAGTCTAGACACATGCATATTAATACATCAGTTACAAGTTTTAGCTTTAGTAAAAAGAAATAGCAGAAACATAAAATTTACATCAGGAACATGTACCTAAATTAGCTTTAGTTATTAGTTAAGCCCACATATGAAATAAGGAACTTAATAGGAGACTTCCACTTCCTAAAGAACTGGGACTGTATATAGTGAAGCTTGAGTTATAAAGTTATTAGAGAAAATATTTAATATGGGTTGACTACCAACGGTCCGTAACTACCCACTTCACTCTATTTAATTAATTGGCAACTCATAAATGTTGTAGGGCCTATATTGCGTGGCTCATACTTTGGCTTCAGAAGATGCAGGATCTCTTTAAATCCTCGCTTCTCCACCACTGTGTATGGTCTCAGATTTTCACTATGAATTTCCAGATTTAGTTTGTGATGGCAGTCGATCGTGGAGAGTTGAACGGCATCTTTTCTTTAACGTGTCATTTTTCTTTCAACGTATGTTGCTTTGCTACGGGATGGGGAAGTGGCTAGCTGTCACTGTCAGATAGACGAATTTTACGGGTGATGTCTGTTTAAATGCTGGATCATGTATTTCCAGACTTATATTACGATCCTGGTCTGAGTGCACACTGCGGAAGAATGACGTGCAATTTTTTTTAAATCGAAATAAACTGCGGTTTGCAAATTGAAAAACTGTGAATTGAACCGAAGGACTAAAACCGCGAATACTATGAACCGCAATTAATAGTCGCAACACCTCCGATGTACCATAGGTTGTACCGAAAATTTCATAGAGCGTCCTTGTGATCTAGAACTGCAGGGTATCTCATTAAGTGGTTATAAAAAATAAAATGTCTTGGTGGCATCACACAAAATGAACCAGTGGCGCCTCAAGCGACCGGAGGTATTTCTCAGATAAACAAAAGTTCTCTGGTTGTCCACATGTGATCGTGTACATGTGTGCGATGGTTGAAATGAATTGCCAATACTAGTACTAAATGCTACATGATCACATACTCTTTTATTAATAAACACTTTAATTGTGCACGCTTGATATTGAAGGAAACAAAGCTCTGAAACTGTAAATAAATAATTAAGTGGTTTCACAGCCCAGTCACTTAATTAATTCATAGCCTACAATTTGTGATCACTTCACAGCTGATCAGAAAATAATTGAACGTGGGTTAGGTTATTTCACAGCTTTGTGTGTGGAAGGCGTAGTTTTTTTTTTAATGAAAACAGTTAGATATATATGAGGTAAATGCATACAAATATATTTTCATCATGTCAGTTTATCATAGTCCATCAATTTTTATTTATTTGGATATAGATATATAATGATATATACAGCTATTATAACGCAACCATAACACAATTCACCATATATTCATCATGTCCGTTTATCATATATTAACTAAAAAGTATATAAGTTCATTTAAAGTCTACACCTCAATAATATAGACCATGCAATATAGGCCTGCCCAGCTGAGAACAAAGAATATACATGGAATATTAACAATGTTTATGTTTGCGTTAACATGTTAGAGATAGAGAAATTAGTACTTTCATACAATAAGCGGCATCAAATCTCTTGTGCCACGGGTTCATCTATAGTTACAATCAGTCATTTGTTATCAAATGGACAGAATAACCCAAATTGCTTCCACCTCTAAACAACCACTACTACAAAAATATGACATTTAGTTCAGATCAGTGAACTGCTTAAAGCTAGACAGAATATACCCAGAGATGTAATAGACACATTCATTGACTACTGTAACAGATAACACCAGTAAATCTGTAACCAAGAGATTGGCCTGTTTACTTGGTATCTCATCATCATAGAACTTCAAGGACTGAAACAGAACAATACCTTGTAAAATAATGACTTGAACCAAGTGCATACACAATGTGTAAACACATGTTTTCCTTTTTTTCAAGTTGGTTAAAGAATTTGATTTGATATGCATTTAAGTTATGAAGAGAAGTATACCAATTAAAGCACATCAGCTGAACATTCCAGTACTAATTCAGGTGCTGGTAATCCTTCTTTGGTATTAAGATATGAAATGGGCTGACCAAATTTCATGGGTTTGATGCCTTGTTTCTTAATTAATTAATTTTATAATACCAATTTTCACCATTAATATTTATAAATATTAATTACGATCACAGCTGGCTCTGTCTCCTGTATAGGTCTCCTATCTGTTAATACCTTCCTCTTTGATTTCAGTGGATGCATGTGGTGGATTTGGTACATCAAAAATAGTTGGAATAGCATTCTAAATAAGTTGTCTGGTTCATGAATTCCGTTTCAGTGAAATGCATATCATACATTCTACAATTAGTCTTTGCTAGTTCTGCCTCTGGTTCACCACGTGTGTTTATTTAACTCCAAACAACCCCACTACGCGTTGCGCGCCCGGAACTCCGAATTTGGAGTTAATCGGAGTAGACACAATTTGTTGCTTTGATAGAAGCTTGTTATGTTGCTACTCAAGTGGAGAAATCGGTAGTATACAGGTGTTCGATATCACAAATAGAGAAAATGTTCTTCTGTTTTATAACTTTGCATTGCCAGTAAAAATAAATGACGACTGCTTCTTCTTATTTGTATTTACTGCCTCTGGTTCACCACATGTGTTTCTTTATCCAGAAATAATCCCACTACGCATTGCGCGCCCGGAACTCCGATTTGACTCACTATCATTCTAGGGGACCAAGGTTACCAATACGAAATTACCGAAGTCCGAGGTTGCCACGTACCGGCTCGAATCAATCGTGTTATTGGCCAAGAGCTGGCTGCCAAAGAATATATTTGTCTAGATGATTGACCGGTGACTAGCTCTAGCTCTTTCTTGTATGGTACAAATTTATTTATGTTTGTTACTTGCTGGGGAGAGGTCACCCTTTTTTCTTTGAATAATTTGGTTCAGGCACTATGGATAGTAGACCTCTCATTGAAAATATTATTTATTTATTTATTAACCTCTATTATTGGAGAAGGAACAAACATGCATATAATGGGAGCGGGGTTGGTCTAGTGCTCAATTGGATATTTATTAAATACGTTTATGACTCACATTCACCTGATTGAACTAATGTATTGTTCATTTCTATTCGGCATTGTTAGCGAACAAAAAACTATACTATGACTATTATTAGACTTAAATTAATTGATTATGATCAACAGCTTTCTTATAAGTGTTCATAAAATAGTGAAAGTTTAATTGCATTTTTTTTGCATAAAGATAAATGTTTTATTATTTATGTTTATAGCATGGAGTACCTACTCCACAATAGAATGACGAAGAAGAGTAAACGCGAAGAAGAAGATATGGCTGTAGATATGACAATCGAGATAATGTCAAAGATTGTGCCTGATAAAAGACGCCGCCTGAATAGCGAACTAATCTCACCAGAGGCAGGTCCTTCCGAACAGTCTTTGATAACACCCCCCCCCCACCAGCCCTTCCACCATTACAGGACATTGGTAACGAATTACCAGCTTTTGTTATCGCAGATGAACTTCCTGAGCTTGCATACAATGTTGTCGAGGGAGCTACATGTCGCCAGAAAACCCGCCTAGTCTCTGCCCACAATCATGTCTTCAATAAAAAGAAAACCTTAACATCAGGGCACTTTGGGTGGCAGAGTTCCGTAAGAAATATAAGTGTTTATTATTCTGCCACTGTAAAGCAGATTGGAGAAACAATTATAAGTGGAGCTAATCCTCACATCTGTTTGACGAAAGCTTCAGCCTTGCCTGGTGACAAGATAATACACAGCTCCATGGAGAATGTAAGACGAATACCCACAGCTCAGCCAGCAGTATAGTGAATGATGCACTGAGTTCCCTTCTACCTACAAATGTACCTACCGATTCGTTGCCCCAGCCATCATCATCGATGCGTAAATGTAACAGGCTGCGTCACAAACACAGACCCGTTGATCCAGATAGGCTAGATTTTGAAATAGAGCTATCTGCCATTACAGATGATTTTCTGCGTGCCGATCTTCATGTTGGCAATAAACGTCACCTCGTATTCTATAATGATCGGTTGTTACATCTCCTTTCTTCAGCCAAGAAGTGGTACGCTGACGGGACTTTCAAGTCAGTGGGCACACCATTTGTGCAGTTGTGGACTATTCATGTCTTTATCTCAAATGGTGATTCCGTAAAACAGCTGCCAATTGTGTTTGTTCTGATGTCAGGCAAATCAGCTGAAGACTACAAAAGTGTGCTGAGCCATCTTATGCTACAAAATGACTTTGTCAGCTACAGTGCGTCGTGATGGACTTTGAGGCCGCTGTCCGGAACGCGGTCCGGGACATGGTGCCCAACGTTGCTAGGAAAGGGTGTCACTTCCACTGGAAACACAGGCCATTTGGCGGAAAGTGCAAGGTCTAGGGCTCGCTGTGTTATACACATCGGACTTGTCTGTTCAGAAATGTAATCGTAGACTGATGTGTCTCTCATTTCTTCCACACGAACATATCACATTACTCTTTACAAACATGATACTACTATACATACAAATATCACCTATGCCCCCACTTATTCGTCAACTTTTAAACTACCTACAAACAATTTGGATTTATAACAACATTTGGCCCCTGCTTCCTGGTCCATCTTCAACCGTGCAGTGGGGACCAAAAATGGCCGCGAGGGGTGGCATATAGGCGTTTATATGCAAAGATTCGCCGACAACATCTCCCTTTTAGCAATTAGTTCAAGTATTACACCGGGAGACTCAAGTGGTAGATATACAGATACAGTGTATGGCGGACGACAAACTTCGTGGACATCTGAGGCGCAAGCACAAATCAGACCAGGCACTCATACTGGCTGTCTGGGATAAGTTTACCGCTGGAAATTTACCTCCCAAAGAAATACTCAGCGATATCAGTCAGATCTACAAGCCGTGTGTATATATTCGCTGATAAATATAATAATAATAATATATAAAATTTACATAGCGCCCTATATAACCTGTAAGAAGGTTACTCTAAGGCGCTTGACAATAAATAATTATATGGATGTAACAGATTTACATCTTTAAAAATACACAATTCTTTCCAGCCAAATGCATAATATATTCAGCTAGGAAAAGCTGAAACAAAAAGATTAGATTTTATCTTCTTTTTGAAGGTATCACGGGTCTTGCACTTTCTGATGGTTACTGGAAGATTATTCCATAAGGTTGCAGCAACCTTTCTGAAACATCTATTACGTATGTCACTTCACGTGTTGTTGGTACGGCTAAGAATGCTCCAGACTCAGACCGCATCGGCTGATACGGAACAACAAGTTCCTCTAAGTATTGAGTAGGCAGTCCCTTGAAGTGCCTTAAAAGTGTACATTAAAATCTTGTACTACAACCTATATATAACCGGAAGCCAATGCAGGGAGTTCAAGACTGATGTTATATGTTCTCTTTTATAAGTGTGAGTGACTAACCTGGCAGAAGAATTCTGTACTTTCTGTAGCTGTGTCATCAGTGTGCTTGGAAGACCATACACGAGAGCGCTGCCCTAATCTAGCCTAGATGTTATCAGGGCGTGTGCCAGTGTTTTGCAAGCATCCGATGTGATGTACCGCCTGATATGACCAATATTACGAATTTGGTAATAACAGACTTTGGATATTGCATTTACTTGCCTCTCCATGGTCATGGATGTATCAAAATATACACCTAAGTTCTTCACTGACGATGCTACAGATGCAACAGTATTATTACCTACCAGAAGCCGTAATTCCTCATTTATCTTAACCTGATGTTTTGGGTTAAAGATAATGAGCTCTGTCTTTTACTTGTTTAACTTAAGCATGTTTGCACTCATCCAAGTACTGATATCAGCCAAACAAGCTTCCAATTTCTTCGCAACGTCGGACCATGTTTTGAGCATGATAGCAAATTATGTCGGCTACATATCGCACCAATTGGTTTTGAATACAAACAGTACTTACGTGGTCCAACTACCGATCCTTGTGGCACCCCAAAATTCAGGCACTTACCTTCTGATGTCGTCATTCCTATGGCAACACACTGAGATCTGTCACTGAGATAAGATTTGATCCAGGAGATGACACTATTAAATGTTTGATGCTCATCCATAGTGTATTCGTATTGCTAATTATATTGTCTTATGTTTCATCCAGTGGGTATTTGTACTGTATTTCTGTTTTATATTTTGTATATATGTATTATATTGAATCATTGTAAATATTAGTGCCTTAAATTGTGTGACAATAAATATCAATGTCATATGCCATTATATATACACGTAATATCAATATTTGTGTCAATAGTTAATATTATTGTTAAAAACATTATAAAAACATTTAGCATCAAACATTTAATATAAAAGAAATAATTTATTATCGAGGGCGAAGTGTCCATTTTTGTGAGGGCGACGTGTCCATCGGGGCGAACTTTTAAAGGGGCGAGGTAACCGTTCAGGTCAATGAGTGGGCGATTGGTTTTAATTTTTGAGAGCGAACTTTAAAGATGGCGCTAAGTTCGTTTCTTTTAGTCTGATCTTCTTGCTGCTAATTACGTACTGCTGTTTTGTTTCACTTGTTCGTGTAAGGTTAATTCATTTACATTATCTTATTTTAAGCATATTATTATTATTAATTACTGAATATGAACGCCAATAATCTAGCATGTGGAATGATGTTTGAACTTTTTGTGGAAATGATCGTCAGATCGTTGTATTTTACGACCACGCGGTCTAGCTTTGTGCGGGCTAATTTTTCTGTACTGATTTAGATTTACTATCGCCAACGTCTAGCCGTGTACTTCTAACCGAATTTGACATTATAATGTTTGCAAGTTTTTGACAGAGCTTTCATAATTGTGATGTCAAACTGGAATAGAAATACAGGGCTATTATTAAAAACAAATTCACACCAGTAAATGGGAACCCGCTCAAACACTACATACACTGATACAGTACTTTAAACGTTTAGTACACCGCGTCAGCAAATGTCGCTTATATTAATATATACAGAGACCCCATTTCTCTCTCTCTATATATATATATATAATATATATATATAGAGAGAGGTTATCCATAATGTCCAAACTTTTGTTTAGGTATAGTTAAAGTCAAATAAGATGAACAATAAATAACAAGAAACAATTCCATCAAAATATTCATTGTTGAATTTGGACTGAGGAAGGCTTTTCAGTTTGTGTCTGCTGGTATACTAATATCCAGTTGAGGTTGGTTATGCAACCAATTGATATAAATATATGTTTAATAAAGACACATATAAAAGCTCAAAAGGAGATTAAATGGGGTCTCCTGCACAGAATTTCCAGTTGAGAGATAGAATTTTGTTCCAATTCTGATTCCAATTTTTTTCTGAATTTAAAAAATAGTTGTCCCTACAGCGATATGGATTTGGCCTCTTAATTGTACTGTGCATAACACTCATTCTGGCTTTTTAATTCATGAATATAACTGGTATGAATCTATTCCACAAACTGCATTCTTATTGATATATGATGGAATGCAGTTAATTAATAGCCTTTGATTAGTGCAGTTTAATTAATTGTATGTTATTCCTTTCATGCAATGATAAGTGGTTGCATGGTCCAACAGTTAGTTTGTTCACGTCACAGTGCCCTATTTTGTGGTAGACAGTTCCATGTTTGAGGACCCAGCTGTATTATGCTATGACTTTGTATGAGAAGCAGTTAATGTGTATTTTGTGTGCATTTAATTGGTATGATATAAAGTGGCTGGTAATGTGGAAATGTTGATTTAGCGATAATTTAAATAGGTCTTTTAATGAAGGTGGCAATAAGCCCTTTAGAAATGGGAGCACAGATCTTTCAACTTTACAAATCTGTTAACAATTGATATAAATCTATTAATTTTAGGAAGTGAATGTGTATAAACATTGGTGTGCCATACAGTGTATTCCTGGAATAATTCTTCTAACACTTGAATAATTATTAAATTTGATAAATGAACATAACATGTTGCTCCTCATAATGTAAAGCCATATGTTAAGTATGGCTAGATGAGAGAATAATAGAGTTTACTTAAGTGTTTTTTGGCAGGATGTATTTAACTTTATGAATTGCAAAAAGTCTTCATGATATTTTCTTTCCCATCATATTGATATGTGCATCCTATTTTAACTTTTCATTGCTATACATTCCCAACAAAATTTCACATTTGGTTTTCTGTATATTACTGTCAAATAACTGAAAATCTTTGCTGGTGTCTTGTTGCCTTCCCATACGGTGGAACTGTACTAACCTATTTTGCAACCCTTCCCATTTTAAAATGGGACCTTCCTGTTTAGCACCCACACTGCAAGCCTTATTTGCTGTAAGATGAGCAGCCTGTTTTGCAACCATTTGATTCAGCACAACATCGGCATGATCAGATCATGATAAATTTGATCATGCACCATTTTGTAAAATATTAATTTATTTTCGCATTTGTATATGTATGTACTTATTTATATAATTATGTAGATATAATGCCCTTAATAATAATTTTTGAAAACAGTATATTTTTGGTTGTTGAATCAGTCCCCTGTGTATTTAGATTCTAAATACACAGGTAAGATTGATTCATTATCATCTAATGATTTACATTATCAATAACAAATTTAGTGACAGTGTCAGTAGTTCTGTAATTGGTCTAAATCTAAACCATTTGTGATTAGAAAATCATGCAATTCTGGAAAGAGATATAATCTTTTGTGTACTATTCTTTCAAGTATTTCTGAGACAGATGTTAATAACAAGATAGGCTTATAATTAGAAAATCTGTCTTCTGCCATAGCCTTATATCTGGGAAACCCCAGTTTACATGGATTTATCTATCAGTATACTTATTGGTGTTGATATCGTATCATCAACTGATTTAAGGAAATGTCAGTTTATCATGACCAGCACTTTTCTTGGGCTTAAGAACTTTCATAATTTTGTAAATTTCGTTGGGATAGGAAGGTGTCATAAAAAACTATGTAGATTTCATAATCTGTTGCTGTGTAGAAGATAACTGGAACTCTCAGTGAGTGCAGGTATTTGATGTGCATGTTTTGATCCAATATTATCATGAAGTAATTGAAAAGTTATCAGCTATTTCTTTATAATATGATTTTGTTGTAAATGTTTGAGAGTTACTTGTTTTGTCATTAGTTTTACCTATTATACTGTTTATAGATTTCCAGGTATTTTTGATATCATTTTAAAATTTATCAAATATTTGGAAGTAGTGGGTTTTCTTTGCCATACGTTTTAACTTCTTATGAAGATTTCTGTATCTTATATTTTTATATGTCTCATCAGTATGTATCTTCCATGAAATTTGTGAATTTTTTGCACTTTCATGATAATGTTAAAAGGCCTAGGTCATCCATGGGTCCCTTGTGATATATTTAGGTGCATGTAAATCAGTTATTGTATCCAATTTATTTGTAAAGTCTTAATTTGTTCCATCAGTATCTACATTATTTAAAAAATAATTTTGAACTTTTTTAGTCATATTTACATAAATATATTGTTCCAATCTTGACATCATGCCCTCTATAGTTGAACAATAACACCAAATGGCATCACACCCACTCTTAATTGTTAATGTTTTCATAATTACCAAACAAGAACATTATGTTTACAGTAGCATGAGACTTGTACATGTTATGAGGAAATAAAGAACATAAATAAATACAAAATTCTGATCACTAGTTTACATTATATTTCCAAATTTATAAAAATAAACTTCTGTTTGTCATGATTGATTTTCTACCTAAATTAAACTATATTTCTAGGACTTTATATATCTCTTTAGTATGTATTATTGTCATGTAAAGTTAGACCCATACATGCAATGCTACTTTGAAGAACTATTTTAATGAAGAATAAATTTTCTTCAGTTAATGGCAGAACTGGAAACTTACATTTGTAATATATACAGGAACAAAAAAGACTATTAATGTCGAACAACTCTAAATTAACTCACTAATGTAACAATATTATTGTAAAACACTGTGACTTATGGGACTCACTACAGTTACATCAAGAACAACCCAAATCCATTCAGAAAAGTTGGTACTTTTGACATCATGCCCTATATAGGGGTAATTGTTGTTATTTCTGCAGACTGGCGTTCTGAAGATAAAAGCGGATACATTTTCTTTAGTTTCATTCTGAAATGTATTTGGTAACAAAGCTATCTATCCTACTCTTAGTTTTGGTGATTAGTTTAAGTTTGGACATTTTAGCCACATAACATAAAACTAATACAATTTTGAAAGATTCATATTTAAAAATTGTTATTAACTTTTACCTAAATAAATGCTATTAGTTTGGTTGATAGTACCTAAAATTAGAACAAGTTTAAAATCACTTCATAGTATGAATATCATATTAGTAACATCTTATGAGTTTTTAGGCTTGTCTATATAATAGACTTGTATAAATAGCAACAAGATTCTGTGTAAGAGTGAGATCTGTGTAATACTGATAGAGCCCTTTAGTACATTGTTTTTATGGTATGTATTCCTATATTTTATTATTTGAGTGTTGTGGCTAATAATTTAATAAAAATTTGGAAATAATTTATTCATATCTGAATGAACGCCTAGGAATTATGTTTTGTTTTAATAATTGATTACCATAGTTAAAATATATACACCTAAACACCTTGTCTGATATGTTCATGAAATAACCTGGGCTCAGACTGGTCATCATATTTTTGCATGCTTTCATTGTATATAAACATCAGATGGTAAATCGTGTTGAAACGATCACATGCTAGATTATGTATACTCCAAATGTCTGACATTCTAAATGTATATATTCTCTACCTGTTTTGTGTACTTTTCAGTGGCTTCTCAACTAAGACTGGCGTGGGAATATATGATCTCTAACCATCATGCTTAACTGTTGAATCCATAAGTGCCTGTCCAATTACTTCATTTAAAAAAAAGAGTGCTGGATCTTATCTAGAAGTAGAATATCAGGTACTCAGCAGTATAGTAAGATCTTAGAATCTTCAGCAAAAGAGCATTATCATTAATGTTAAATTTTGTTTGGTATATGGAAAACATAGATAAATGAATAAGTGGATAGGCTATATTATTATTAAACACATGTATGCATAATACACTAAATATTTTAACTTACTTAAATAGTGGAAAAGGTCTGCCATTTTTCCGAATGGTATTTCTAAAACATTAATGAGTAGATGACCAGAATGGTAATAATATTAACAAAAATATGCTATGGTTTAGACCTTTTTTATATTTTGTATTGAAACCTCCAATTCTTTTCTATATTTTTGTTACTAAAATATATCATAAGAAATGTACAAAATAAATAGTTTTCTACAGATTAATTTCTGTATCAAGGTCACTGATACCAATCTGTTGTTTTAATGTGGGATGAAATAATTTGATTTGATCAAATTAATCTTGTAGCATTCTTCATTGTTATATTAATTCATTTTTGGTTTGATGTATTTCAGATTAATAGTGTGGAATGACAGAAATCAGAAATATCTGATATATAGGAGAGTTTTATTAATAATGCTAACTTCAAGAGTTCTATGACACATGATAATGAATCCAGCTGGAAAAAGAAGAAATGGTGTATCAGTTTATAACCATATTTCTGAAAACTACATTCTTCAGTGTATACCAGACCATTTGGGTTTACTAGTAACAGAAAGAAACATATGCTAATTTGTATTTGTGAGAAATCATGGTCTGTGTATTAGAAATCATTTAAAGTACTTCATAGTATAAAAAGACATAAACTGAATCATACTGGTGACAAACCATATTCTTGTTCACTGTGCTCAAAATCATTTAAACAGTTCCGTAGTATGAAGAATCATGGACTGACTAATTCTAGTGAGAAACCATATTCCTGTTCAGTGTTCAAACTCATTTACGTTAATCTGCGACTTTAAAAAACATATGCTGACACATACTTTTGAGAAACAACATTCGTGTTCAGTTTGTTCCAAACCATTTAGAACTGCTTCCAGTTTGAAGGGTCATATGCTGATTCATACTGGTGATAAACCATATTTCTGTTCACTGTGTTCCAAGTCATATAACCATGTTAGTGCTATGAGGAGACATATGCTGATTCATACTGATAACAAATTGTATTCATGTTCACTTTGTTCCAAATCATTCAGAATTTCCCACCACTTGAAAATGCATATGCTGACTCACACTGGTGAAAAACCACATTCCTGTCAACTGTGTTCAAAATCATTTAAACATTTCCGTGGTGTGAAGAGACATGCGCTGACTCATACTGGTGAGAAACCATATTCCTGTTCACTGTGTTCAAACTAGTTTGCATTTACCTGGCACTTACAAAAACACATGGTGACGCATACAGGTGAGAAACCATGTTCGTGTTCTGTTTGTTCCAAGCCATTTAGAACTGTTGATAATGTGAAGCGTCATATGCTGATTCATACTGGTGAAAAACCATATTCCTGTTCACTGTGTTCCGAATCATTTAGATATCCCAGCGGCGTCAGGAGTCATATGCCGACTCATACTGGTGAGGAACCATATTCTTGTTCGTTGCGTTCAAAATCATTTAATCATTATTCCACCCTGAAGACACATTTACGGACTCATTCTGTTAAGAATTCCTGTTCACTGCGTTCAAAATCGTTTAGATATAGCCACCACTTGAAAACACATATGCCGACACATAAAAGTGATCAACTATATCCGGGTTTATAGTTTGTTCCAAAATCACTTATGTTTGCTGATGGGTCCACGATATATGTGCGATCTCCTACCGACCAAAAAACCCTTCAGCTGGTTATTGTTCATTGTTTCGCGGATCATTTATATTTACCAGCTGCAGTAAGATACCTATGTGGACTCATCCAGTTGAAAAACCTAATTCTTGTTCATTGTATCAGAAATCATCTAGCGTTAATTAAGAGACCGACCATTACTGCCATTCAAAGTGGAGAAATTGTTTAGCGTTATACATTCATTCATTTATTAGTTAATTGAAGTTTTGTTATATCCAATATGTATGGCGAGTCCAGGTCATGCCTGATGTGTGGGGAAATTGGTATAACCTGTGGTATATGAATGACTGTTTTATAAAATCACCAATACTAGAACATTAATTATAGTAACAAATAAGACCGTCGCACTTCGAGATAATGATTTTAAAATTGTTTGGGTGTTTTATATCTATTATCTGTAATGAGAATTAAAACATGTTCCAGTTAATTTAGAATTTTTTATTTATGGCGTTTCTTATGTTCCCCATTAGAAGAGTTTTATAATATTATTTGCCATTGTTACGATATAGTGTATATTTCACATAATTAATCCAGAATTTGTTCAGGATATGGTGTATTTATGTCGTACAAGATTGTGATTGATCTTAAATTTACTAATATGTGTTAATATGATGACGTTTCAGACATTTTACGGTAAATTACTTACTCTAAACGTTGTATAAGACGTAATAAAGCTACTACACCAGAATTTCCGTATTAAGACCAGCCTTCGGCCTAAGATTATTTTGTCTTAACATGAGTATGGTTTTAATGAAGAAATATAAACCTTTTCAGTTATATTTTAATTCGGAATGTGTGTTGCTCAATGTTAATAGAATGTCCTATGCAATAAAATATGAAGTAGATGTGTGTGTGAACTGGGTAATATACTTCATACAACACTATTTGCGGAAGTAATAATAAAAGTATTTTTATGGTGCCTTGTTCAACTTGAATTGCTATATACATTTAAAACATTCTAAGCTCACATATAGCACAAACACATTTTATACATACATACTCTGATTTGTATGTTATAAATAGGTTAATTTAAATAGTGCCTTTTAAGAAACTTACAAAATATAACTTGCTGCAAGTTTAATATGTTTTGGCAATCTATTCCACAGTCTAAGAGCTGATGCTGGGAACGATTTATCTCCATACATTGCTGTATGGCCTTTTAATTGGTAGCTGCAAAAGTGAATAGACTCGTATCGAAGCATTCTCACGTGTGTATACTTTAGGATCAGATCGCTTCGATACAGTGCATGGTGCTCTTCCACTCAGTGCTTTGAATGTGTGAAACAGGATCTTGTACAGTGATCTGGAACGTACAGGAAACCAGTGCAGCTGGAACAAAACAGGTGTCGCATGTTCCCCTTTGAGATTGCGTGTCATCAGACGTATTTCTCTCGCTGTAGGCGGATTGCCATAGTCCTGTGAACATTCTCAGTTTTCTTCACATGATATTTGGATGATACAGGCCATAGAAAATTAGAAATTTTTCCTCGGTATTTTAAAACTATACTCCACCTTCAAAACTCTACAGAAGGATGTAGTATTCTGCTGGATAACCAGCCATCTTGGTTTTCGTGGCAATGAACTCACCGATAAGGCTGCTACAACCTCGGAAGATCAACATTCCGTTACCTTTCACTGACTTCCGACCTATCATAAAACAATATACAAGAAGGCAGTGGTCCGATTTCTGGTCGCAAAGAGAAAATAAATTGCAAGCAGTGCAGCCTACTTTAGGATGTTTGGTGTGGTCCTGTCGGGAAACACGTCGTGAGGAAATAGTGCTCTGCCGCTTAAGGATTGGGCACCCTTTCCTCACCCATAGATATCTCTTGGCTGGAGAAGATCCACCAGAGTGTATCTCCTATCAGGAGCAGTTGATCACATCCTCCTTCATTGCTCCGAATCCCACCACATCAGAGAATACTATTATCAAGCACAGACTCGGCTAGAGCTGCTGGAGAATATTACCCCGGATACTATTTTAAGCCTTCTAAGAGAAGCTGGTGTTTTCTTTTTAATATAATTTATTTAAACTTGGAAGATCTAGTCAACTTCTTGACCTTTAATTCCTGTTTCCTCTAAGAAGCAGGTCTTCTCTTAAACCCTATTGTCATCGAAAAGGGGCTTAAAGTCTTTGCCGGAATGCCAGCATCAACTAAGAGGCTTAGATCTGGACACCATTTTCCAAAAAGAGCCATTCTGACTGTTTGCTGCTCTCCAAAATGTTGGCTAATGTCCCTTTAAAGGTTGTCCCACATCGTAGCATGAACTCAAAAAACGGAGTCGTATGATTTAGGGACTTCGCAGAAACATCAGAAGAGGAGATAATAGAAAATGTATCAGCACAGGGCATTACGGAAGTGGGGACGATTAGGGTTTAGCGTGATGATCGCCGAGTAAATACCGGCACTATCATCCTCACGTTTGGAATCCCTGCCCTTCTAACTTCTATTAAAATAGGATTTCTTTGAGTGAAGGTCGATGTCTACATCCCAATCCACTGCGATGTTTTAAATGCCAAAAATACGGACACCACAGACTGGCCTCTAAGCGAGAGGTTACCAATACTAAATGTAGTCGGAAGCCTTACTGCGTTAACTGTGACGGAAATCACGGTTCTTTCTCCCGGGACTGCCCAGTGTGGAAAAAGGAGAAAGACATCCAGATCGTCAAAGGAATCTCTTTCCCAGAGGCTAGAGAACGTATTACACAGAAATGCAACATTCCTCCCACAGCCAGATCATATTCTGACGTCACTTGGGTAAAACAAACAGTGTTGCGTGCCAGACTGAAATGACCTGGCCTCTTGGGACCCATAAGCCAAGCCAGGTGCCGCAAAATAAACAGCCAGTATCCAAGGCTGTGTCTACCATGACTGTTGCTAACACAGCATAGTCACAGGTAACCATAACCACGAAATCTAGGCCACAATAAAAAGAAAAACGTATCGAGTGGTAGAACCCCCTACGTCTCAGACGGTATATTTCAAAAGAATCATCAAAAAATAAGCCCACACATGTTGGAACTAATCCAACAACTCCAAAACCAGAAAGAAAAAATTAAGACCCTGTCTGACCGAGACAAAAAGGGCGATAAAAACCCTATTATTACCCAAAATAAATTCAATGTCTTTGAGGATATTCTAAATGGCTACTCCTTGAACTATGAGGACCTGGATAATCTAGGTCATGGCCCATTGGAGACCCTTTCAAAATAAAATAAAAACAAATAAAAATGTACCAGTCTATCATATATTGGAATTGTAGAGGTTTTAGAAAGAATATACACTGTAAATTTGGTGCTTGTGCAAAGATAGCCTCGGTTTGAGTCTATGTATACCATTCTACTGATAATGGGATAACTCAGTCCATTACACCAAGATGTACTGATTGATATTAATTGTATATCAAGTACATAGTAGGATCCAGTGCTGAAAGCTAAAGATACATAATCTAGGCAGCTTTTAAGCACATAATGGTAGCACACACTTAAATATTTTCCTATACATATAAATTGCTAAAGCACCTAGCTAAGCACATGATGTTGTGAACACATAAACACTTTGCTAAACACCTGCAACGCTAAACACATAAACACATCTCTAAGCACTTTGTAATTCTAAACATATGAACACTTTTCTAAACATCTAAATAACCTAAACATCTAAGCATATAGCTAAGCACATGCAACGCTAAATACGTAAACACATTTCTAAGCATTTTGTAATTCTAAACATGTGAACACCTTTCTAAGCATTTTTGTGAAAATCTAAACATGTTTAGCATTAAACATGTTTAAAAAGTGAAGGCAAACTATGTGTTTAGAAAAGTGTTTAAAAGCTAAACATCAAATTTACAGTGTAGACCAAATAAAATGCTAATGCAGGACTACGACCCAAGTAGACTTCCGAAGAAGTCGCCATTATTATTTAGAAAACTATTCCCCACAGACAAATTAGTTTAAAGACCAATCTGCAGGTAGTTGCTGTGACTCTGTCACTCCACAAGACCATGACATTGTGTTCAATATATATTCCACCAAGCTATATACTTGGAGGAAAGGAACTGGATAAATTGATAATGGAGTTTAAAAAAGCAGACTGGTACAGGTTTAAATTTAAATGTAGCCAATGAATTAACAGAAATACCTTCCAGCCTATCAGAGAAAACCTTTTACATCAGTGCATTTCATAGCATAGATAACGATGCCAAATATATTCTACGGTTCAAAGAAAATGCCAAGAAGCTCTGAAAAAAACAAACTCCAAACCAATTTAAAAGAAATCCCTCCCACAATCTTACAAATTATGAAATAGAATACGCCAGAGCTCGTCGAATCATTCGCAGAAAGATGCGAAATCCTTGGAGGGAATATGTCTCCCAATTAAATAATAGAACTCCCATGAATAAAATATAGGAAATGATAAAGAAAATCTCGGGTAAAGTCCAATACCCTCCAATTAAACAATTAGAATAACATGGGAGCATAATTACAGACATAAAAGAGGTCGGAAATACGTTGAGTGAAACAATTGTACACAATTAAACGGCAGAAAATTTACACAGAATAAATGCAAGAGAAACAAAATTACCACAGACCAGAATCCATTAAATTTCACATCAACAAACGATGAAATTTAGAAAACAAAATATTATGAGCGAGAACTACCGGATTATTTCATGAAAGTACATGATACTGTCGTTTGACTTGATGATATTCACTACCAGATCTTCAAACAAATGCCTGAGCAAACTGAAGTCCTGCTCGATATTTATAAAGAAATTTGGAATAATGGCGATTTTCTCTCCCACTGGAGGGAAGCCACCATCATCCCAATTCCAAAGGCAGGAAAAGACCTCTCGGATCCTGGTAATTACTGTCCAATAGCACTCACCAGTTGTATCTGCAAAACCTTTGAGCGGATGGTAAATGCCAAGTTAGCCTGGTATCTTGAATATCATGCCATTCTCATAGCCCACCAGAGTAGTTTTAGAAAACATAGATCTGCCACAGACCAAGTAATTAAATTATAAACTATAATAAGGGAGGGATTTATTAAGCGGCAACATACGCTGGGGATATTTATATAATGCTGGACTCGTAGGCAATAAGCCAACATTAATTTCCAAATGTTTGACTGTTAGAAACTTTTCTGTCTGTGTTGCTAACATCTTCTCTGATTCAGACCACCAACAAGAGGGAGTATCACAAGGAAGCATCTTATCAGTAACACTATTCAGCATGAAAATAAATAACACAGTTAAATGTCTGCTCAATGGTGTTGACTGATTCCTCCCTATACGTAGATGACTTCCAGATATGCCACCAGTAAAAAATATGAATTCCAGAGAAATAATTCTACAGTTGTGTCTTAATAAATTAGAACATTAGGCTGATGGGAATGGCTTCAAATTATCCAGGTACAAACAGTTTGTGTGCACTTCTGCCAACAAAGAAAATTTCACCCAGACCCAGGTCTTCTCTTGTAGCAGAAACTCATTAATTATCTCTAGTTAAAGTTAGTCATATTTAATATATTTCACATTTTAAGCGGGGCGCCTCCATGGTCTAGTAGTAGCGTGTTGGACCACAGATCACTACCACTCGTGTTCGAATCTCGGCGTGGGCATCTGAAGGTTGTTTCATCTTTGACTTCGCTTCATTACCTTTGGAGGTCGCTCAGCCTATTTAGCCTACCGTGTGCACAACAGTGGCCGTAAAACATCAATCATCATTCACATTTAAGCACCTTGTCGGAAGAGTAAGAATCTGATTTTATCATTTTAACAACCTTATACATCTATACACCTACGTATTGTTTACATGCTTACCATTTATACTTAACAATTTACACCTTTACATCTTAGCTTATACATAGCTTTTATCCACGCCAGTAATCAGGCTTATTAACCTTTTACTAAATAATCTTTAATGAGGTTATATTTTCAAACGTTCTAGGACACTGAATAGCCTAAATTGTGTCGATGTGTCATTAAACAACATTAATCCATCCATGTCTGATAGATACAATTCACATTCCACATGTCAATACATTAAAAATGGTATTCTCGATAACACAACCTTCTTGAGTACGATGGAACAGAAGCAGCGCACCGATATACAAAGGTTAGATACTGCTGCATCCAAATTCACCTACAGAAAACCTTAATCCATACTATAGGAGAACTCTTTCTGTACCATTACCGGATCATTTACTAGCCAAACAAATTCACACCAAGCCAACATACAGTCTAACGAGGCTTAGTCATCATCTCATCAGTGATGAAAAATGATAAAGATTTTGGTGGTTGTGCCCAATAGGCGAGAGACTGGGGTCTCTACCGCAAATTTTAACAAGATAAACGATTGGCGACAAGTTGTAATGGGGTATGTTGCATCCATTCTGCATCCGTAAAGTAAGCTGGATATTGGAGTTCCAATTCTGGCAGCAAAAGCGGTTATAATAGCAAGTTCTCTGACTGAAAACCATTCCTCTGGACCTGTCGCTGTAACCAGGTCAATTTACAATCCCGTTCGACGTACATCCGCCGAACCTCATTTACAGGTACGTGTACCTCGTTCGAGGTACAGTGACAGGTTGGGAAAAGTTATTAATTACTTTATTTGTCTAAATTTATGATCCGTGACGTCAAATATTCAAAACGAGACCTGAAATATATTATTAGCCATCTATAAATAGGTATATTCCCCTTGATCTGGGGATGTTTTGAAGCTCAAACAGCTATTTTGCCAATCAGTTGCAAGTTAACGGACTGGGTCTGATATCTTGGCACTGATTATATGCTCCTAGCACAATATTTATTTCGATTTAAATGTAGAATAATATATACGCTGTATATAATTTGTATGTCTAACTAGCCCCGTCATCAATGTACTTCTTACGATGTGGACCGTAATATCTATAGGGGCGAACTATAAATGCAGTAATTTACACATGCATACACAATATGTTGTAAACTTGCAGCCAAGATGAAACATTAAGAATTTATTCGTTTATATATATTTTAAGGCTGTTATTACAGACGAGTTGTGTTGACATTTCTTCACTATTTAAATATTATCAACTGAGCCCTGCTTAATATGGCAAATAGTAGATGTGCTGAGGACAGCCATGTTTGCAGTTTCTTCTGGTAAAACAAGCATACTGATAGTAACTGAAGCAGTTGTGCATAAAGTAATGGGGCAGCATGATGCTTGTGAAATAAATGGAATATTTTTGTAATACATATTGTGGGGGAAATTATTTAGATCTAAACTTAGTGCATCTATCTTTGCTCTGGAAGAATTTCATTTGAAAATATTCCCATTAGGCTAGATTTTAAGACCAATGGTTTTCTCAGTAATCCTTACACACAACAGTGGTGTAGATGACCTGTATGAAATTTGTGATCTCGATAATAAATATTGTACATTTTGGCTAAAGTCGTAAGTGGCATAATGAAGTTATGGGTGCACGTTGTGAAAACTTAAAATTTTGGAGTATTCAATATTTCTGTATATTTACGTTTATGAGCATTCCTGCGATAGACCACGTGAAAATGAGGGGAAAGGTTTTCCTTGTAACTTAACTTGTATTCTCCCTCTGTAATATTTTTTTATTTCAATGCATGAAGAAAATGGTGTAAAAGTTATTGGGTTTTGCAATTTTGCGTGTTTAAAGAAAAAATTGTAAAATAACTGATTTGTGTTATTTTTATTAAAAGAATACCAGTTGTGCTAACTCTAGTTGTATTCTTATAATTCTCGTGTGTTGAATAGAGGTTTATGCACAACAGAAACCGAACAAAAATTATAATAAATGATTTGTATCCTTTTTATTAAAAGAATACTAGTTGTGCTAATTGTATTGGTATTCGTATGATTCTCGTATGTTTCACGTCACCTTTCTAGTCCAGGATTGTTTGATTTAAATCAAGTGATTTGAATCAAAATAAATAAATGGATTTGATTTGTTCTGGATTTTATTCATGATTTTCTTTATAGTTTGGCTGATTTAATACAAAGCGATGACGAATTGTGATTTTGATATATTTTAAATTAGTTTTGGCAAATTTTACCTGTACTGGACATATTGCATCCTTATATTTATCATGATTAATTAATATTTTGTAACTGCACAACACAAACATTTATTTAAACATTTTGAATGATATTATGGATTGTGAAAAACAAACTGATTTAAAAAATTTTTTTTAATTGATTTAAACCAAATAAATAAGAGAATCTGATTTTTTAAATCAACCCTATACTGGACACTTTTCTTTACAATTGCTTTGAATTTGCATCCTTATATTTAAGATGACTATTTATTATTTTTCAACTACACAACACAAATATTTATAAGCATTTTGAATGATAACAAACTGATTTAAATGTTAAAAATCCGATTTTTAAAAACAAATCATGATTTTTAACAACCCTGCTTTCTACTAGTTGTTATCCTAGAATCTGTAGAATGGGACAAAATGAACACCGTTCTGATTGAAGCTAGACTGCACTCTCCCTCACAGAGACTGCTTCCGGTCTTAAAGAAAACTTGGTGGGAGAGTGGCTACTCTCTTGATTTAAATCCCGCCTGCATAAGAGTAATTGATGAATGGACTGAAATTCTATACGACGGTGGATGTGTAGATGTAATCTACATGGATTTTAAAAAGGCATTTGACAATGTTCCACACCGAAGGCTTCTAGCCAAAATATCCAACTATGGGATAAAGGGAAAGTACTGGAATGGATAAAGATTTTCCTGACAAACAGAAAACAATGAGTGGCAGTGAATGGTTCATTCTCAAGATGGGTGGAGGTGCTGAACGGTATCCTGTAGGGAAGCGTATTGGGACCGGTCCTATTTGTTCTGTTTATCAATGATATCCCGAACAGCGTTAAGTCCAACATATATATGTTTGCAGACGACACAAAGATATTCCGGGGGGTTGCATCACGGAATGATGAGAATCGATTACAACAGGACCTCAACTCACTACAAGAATGGAAAAGCAAGTGGGTTCTGAGATTCCACCCTCAGAAGTGTAAAATGATGATGATCAGAAGCAGGCAAAAATACTACCGGACAGACAATATTATTTGGGTGCTCAAGAAGGTGAAACGAGCAAAATTGTCACATTGCAGAAAGTCAGTCAACAGAAAGAGTTAAGAGTTACCTTCGACGACAGACTAACCTTTGAACACCATATACTGGAGAAGGTTAAGAAAGCAAATCAGTCCATGGGATTAATTAGAAGATCTTTCAGTTACCTGAACATCCGAAGTTTTAGATGGTTGCCTAAGACTGGGTCGGCCAACACCTTGAAAATTTCGTAATCTGTCTGGTCTCCGTTCAGGAAGAAGGACATTGTAACCATAGAAAATGTCCAAAGTAGGGCTACAAATATGCTACCTGGGCTGAAGGAGCTAAGTTTCAAAGAGAGGTTAAAGAAAAAAATTATCTTCCAAAATTAGCTTACAGAGTCCAGAATTTTTATTTATTTGTATAACATGCTAATGAATATATCAGCAGGATACAGCAAACCATAACCAATAAACGACAACAACGCAAGAGGGAATCAGAAGAAATTATATAAGTCATTTAAAGTTTAAACCCAAAATAAGACAATCTCAGTATTTGGGCTGCGTGGGCAAGAAAAACATGGAAATCTTCAGAATATGTTTGTGCCACAAGGTTATTAAGCTTACAATAGATTTGTATAAATTTTGGGGGAGAAAAACTAAATTTTCCGTTCTTTAAACAAACCCCTCCAGATAATAACCCCCTTGCCCGTCGTGGTTTTAAAATTAGGGAAAATACCCAGAAAGAAAAGCGATCTGGGCAAAAACACATAAATCTGGGACCAAAAAGACTACTTAAGGTTTACATAAGACTATAAGGCGAAAGAAAATCCCAGTAAAAAATGAAACCAACTGCATACACAATGTACAACAAATGTTTTCCTATAAGTTGGAAAAAAAAGTTTCAGTAAAGGAAAATACGCGTTTGCTTTTTAGTGCACTAATATGTTGAATTTCGCTCACAAACAATGTTTCTCTTACGACGTATATCTCGAAATATCTTGAAAATACCTCTGGTATAAATAAGAGAATATGTCTTGCTATAACCAGAGAGCTTAAATATAGAGAGGCGTTACTCTTGCCGCGCCATGTTGAATTTTGAACCAGTGGCGCCTCAAGCGACCGGAGGTATTTCTCAGATAAACAAAGGTTATCTGGTTGTCCACATGTGATCGTGTACATGTGTGCGATGGTTGAAATGAATTGCCAATACTAGTACTATATGCTACATGATCACATACTCTTTTATTAATAAACACTTTAATTGTGCACGCTTGATATTGAAGGAAACGAAGCTCTGAAACTGTAAATAAATAATTATGTGGTTTCACAGCCCAGTCACTTAATTAATTCATAGCCTACAATTTGCGATCACTTCACAGCTGATCAGAAAATAATTGAACGTGGGTTAGGTTATTTCACAGCTTTGTGTGTGGAAGGCGTAGTGTTTTTTTAATGAAAACAGTTAGGTATATATGAGGTAAATGCATACAAATATATTTTCATCATGTCAGCTTATCATAGTCCATACATTTTTATTTATTTAGATATAGACATATAATGATATATATACAGCTATTATAACGCAACCATAACACAATTCACCATATATTCATCATGTCCGTTTATCGTATATTAACTAAAAAATATATGAGTTCATTTAAAGTCTACACCTCAATAATATAGACCATGCAGTATAGGCCTGCCCAGCTGAGAACAAAGAATATACATGGAATATTAACAATCTTTTGTGCCACGGGTTCATCTATAGCTACAATCAGTCATTTATTATCAAATGGACAGAATAACCCAAATTGCTTCCAGTTCTAAACAACCACTACTACAAAAATATGACATTTAGTCCAGATCAGTGAACTGTTTAAAGTTAGGCAGAATATACCCAGAGATGTAATAGACACATGCATTGACTACTGTAACAGATAACACCAGTAAATCTGTAACCAAGAGATTGGCCTCTTTACATGGTATCTCATCATCATAGAACTTCAAGGACTGAAACAGAACAATACCTTGTAAAATAATGACTTGAACCAAGTGCATACACAATGTTTAAACACATGTTTTCCTTTTTTCAAGTTGGTTAAAGAATTTGATTTGATATGCATTTGAGTTATGAAGAGAAGAATACCAATTAAAGCACATCAGCTGAACATTCAAGTACTAATTCAGGTGTTGGTAATCTTTTTCTTGTATTAAAATATGAAATGGGCTGACCAAATTTCATGGGTTTGATGCCTTATTTCTTATTTAATTAATTTTATAATACCAATTTTCACCATTAATATTTATAAATATTCATTACGATCACAGCTGGTTCTGTCTCCTGTATAGGTCTCCTATCTGTTAATACCTTCCTCTTTGATTTCAGTGGATGCATGCGGCGGATTTGGTACATCAAAAATAGTTGGAATAACATTCTAAATAAGTTGTCTGGTTCATGAATTCCGTTTCAGTGAAATGCATATCGTACATTCTACAATTAGTATTCAAGTAATTTAAATCTTTCCTCATCATATATCTGAACGACAACAATTAATAACCCATCTTTTACTTCTGTCAATAGAAAAAATAACAAAATGAATGTTTCTACCACTAGTTGAGGTATTTAATAATTAATTTCATAACATTTAAATTATAAATAGAAGTCCATATATATCAATAAGTACCAATTGCTTACGTTTAAAAATAAATATGGATGCAGGCGATCATGTAAATACTCAGCTACTTATAATTATTATAATTAGGGAAAAATTACCTGACTATAGTAATGTCATTTTAGAAGTCCAATTATATTATTAACAATAATAAAGTAAAATATACCTCCGCCCATAACATCTTCAGTGGCTCCAGTACATGTAACTGTAAGCTTATGTATATCTTACATACCCATTTTGTTATTCACAGGTTGATATTGTTCAATAAAATTTAATCAGATTTTGTCTGAAACAAATATAGATCTAGATAGATCGTGCTTGGGCCTACTGCTTGGGTCATGTCAAGTAGGGGCATGTCTACTTCAAGTTGTTATGCTTATTTTTAAATATCCTTTATTTAAAAAAGCCAGAACATATCAATTTTTTACACTAGCTTTCATTTCGTTTCGGGGATGTCTTTATTTGTGCATACTTTTTCTGTTACTGCAGCCGAAAGCGGCGCAGAATGAACCAGTGCCATTAGGCGCCATGTTAACGAAGGGAGCTGTCCGTGACAATCTACCTCCGGTCGCTAGGGCCCTGGCGCTCCATGAATTCAAAATGGCGTCCCATGTTAAAACGCGAAGTAACACGTCTTGTTATAAATAGTCTTTGCTATAACCTCTGGGACGAAACACATAGGGTGGCTTGAGTGGTATCCGTGTTAGATCCAGCGTCGATCGCTGGGCCAATAATACCAACCGATTCCAAATAAAAGAATAAAATAGTGATATAATGACAAGATAAATGATCTTGTTCGTTCGATACACGACTAAAGCATATTTGGAAATCTGATTCTCGTGAGAGAGAAAAGTTTCTAGTCAATGTGATGACGATTAGTAGGCCCATTGAAATATCCCTAAATACAAGTTTGTCCCTGTTTTGGTAGACGTACGTCGAATGAGGCTACTGTTTTTGGATAAGATTTGTTTATTATCCACAATATATATATATAGCAAAGTACATAATATTTTTATATAAATTCATTATATATAGGGATAAAGAGAGTGAGGCCACGGTCGGCTTATATTCTCTCAACTTAGTTACTACAGGTAATATTCAAGTTCATCTAGTTTTATACAGGTGAAGAACCAAAGCCGCAAGAAACATAAAACATAATATCATATTAATACATGTACATTAAAGCATGTGTTGACACCTTCTAGTAAACAATACTTTAGTCAGTATATTATGTAAGATAAATCTTTTAACAAACCGACCTGGTTAATGTTCTGCGAGTCAATATGTTAACTGCATCATGATTATAATTAAACTATATTTTAAATAATATTAATAAGAGCATGTTGTTTCTGGCGAAACAAAAAATGGTATTTCGCTCACACATAAACAAAGAGCCTATATACGGTTTTGTTATTCATAGAATTACTCAATCACCAAGCGAAAGGATTATCATATTACTAGGTTTTCCGTCGAAGTTAGTCTCGCATGAGACAGATGACAAAGTGGCAAATCTCATCGACAAATGGAAGACATATTAGTTAAAAAGGATTATGTTGGTGCTATGTTCATAGATTTATCCAAACGTTTCGATTCTATGCCGCAAGTATGGCATGTCGTCTGATTGCTGATAATCTTTTAAACTGAAACCGAACAAGCAATCTGGGAATTAATAGAAATTCGTGGACTGATAGAATGAAAGGTTTTTCTTTGGCCAATTTCTGTTTAAAGGTTTTTTTTTAATAATGTTTTAATTTGTATATATGATCCGTTTTTTTCTTACGTATATGTAACCTTACCAATTACACCGATTATAAAACAGTTATACTAATAATATTGATCAGAACATTATTGAAACCTCTCTTAAATCTGATGCTCAAAAATTCGTTTTTAATCGTAACATGATGCAAGCAAATCCCGATACATTCCAAGTTATGTTTTTTTTTTAAATCTTCACTATGAACTGTTGGTCCTTTTGCTACTGCCTTTCCTTCTTCGATAAAGATATTCAGCGTCATTGCTTAGCCAAATTATTGAGCATAATTATAAGTCGTAAATTAAATTTTGATTAACACATTCGTGGTATTTGTACTAAAGCTGTCGGACAGCTGTATGTTCCGAGCAGAATAACACCTTTTTATTTCAGCAAATTAATCACAACTATTACACGATGGTTTTATGTTATCAAAACTTCACTTTTTATCCTATTGTACGGCATGTTATCTATTACTAAAATACACGTGCAAAATAAAAAGTTCAAGAATGGAAATTGACATGTATGTATCATGACAGAGTTTAACTATCTGGCTTGAGTCTGTAAATTATTTAAATTCTCTTTTACGTCGGGCATGTTTTTATAAAAAACAAGCCCACTGTGATTTTAGAGATTATTTCCCCCCAATTTTACAAATGTTACTCACAGCTAAAGGTTATTCAGCTATTTCCATGAGTAGATAAACGTTGCAGCTAAAATTAAAGCAACATCAAATATTGATGTTTATAAACAATTAACTAACATTTGCAATGGCCCATCGTGGTATTATAGGTTAGTTGTATATAATTTAATCTATATTATATTATCATAAACATTAGTAATGTTTTATATGATTTTAAACGTTTGCATTTAGGTAATATGCATGATATTGCATTGGCGTATGCTGCTTTTAGTTTAGAGTAATTTGTAAATACTCGATTCTAAATAAAAATGTATGTTATGTTATGAAAAGGAATTCATCAGGTATTCTAAGAACCTAATTATATTACTAAGAATATATCTCTTTCCATTTGTAGTAGTTTATTTTATTCTTATGTCTTATTTCCACTGACGTGAAAAGCTATGGGCTTCATTTCTTTACCATATTTGAGTAATTTAAGCTTTGATTAAAGAGTGCACCCAAAGTCCTAGTTTGTTTAATTTATTCTCTTACAGATTACATGTAAAACTTTACAAATGTACATGTTCAGACACCTATTAATATTGTTTTACAAAAAGGTTAAAGATTATGTTGGTCGAATACTAATGAACTCCTTGTCATGATCGAAAAACTTTATATTGCAGAAAATGCAATTAGAACCGTCTCAAAAATAACGTCCATACCGAACCCTTATTTAATCATTCTCAAGTTAAAGGACATGTTTATCTTTCAACTTTCGAAACTAATGCATTCATTCCTTTCATTGCCAGAACCCCTAATGAGCATATTCCCTGAAAATATTACTATTTACTCGTACGAAAAAGGACATCTTTACCAACCACATATACAATATAGAAGAACAGCATTTTTATCAAAGATCTTTATTTATCAGGCACCAGAAACATGGTATAAACTTTCAGAAACGATAAGATAGTTGAGGGTAAAATTGTTTCAATAGATCCGTAAAATAAAGCACATTTGTTATGTTATATGTTCCACCACATTACCCTGATTTAACACTTGGATCAACACACATGGACACCGGGCATAGACAGCTGAATGATAATCATGTGGGCAATCGGACCTTCTCATATAGTCACTTGCTACTCTCATATATTATTTTTCATTCGATGTTACAGCTTTTGGGTGACGATTAGCCCAGCTGTGTATATATATATATATATATATATATATATATATATATATATATATACCAGTATCTAATATGAATATATAACTCGTAACACAATTGATTATTCCATCAAATATATTTACTACTTACTTACTCAGTTATATCACGTGACAATAATGGCGACGTAAAGTTTCGTTCTAGTCAGCTCATTGTAATGACACCGAGCACAAGAGTTATATGAACGAGGACTAGTGCTACAGGCTTTGTGACCTGCTATGGCAACGAGGTAAAAGAAAACACCCAATTATCGCCCACCCTACTTGACTTCAACATGCCACTAACGATAAATGTCTCCCAAGATGACCAGAACTAAATCTTGTAATATGGCCGACACATCTGAGCCAACCAAAATCGATTTATCAAAATGGGAACAAATAAGATTCTGATTCAGCAAAGCTCAATGGGATTATTGACATATTACTCGACATGCAGCACACCGTGGAATCTATGAAGGCTGATATAGAAGAAGTAAAAGTGCGAATCAATTCTGCGAAAACTGAACAGAATGCCATAACAAGCAAAGTCGCGGATGAAATGAGTACCCACTGTGAGGAAATAAAGGTTTTAACCGCTGCCAACCGTAAGCTCCAAGCCACTAACTGTGATCTATTCCAAATGTTAAATCGATTAGAATCATACTCACGTCGTAGTAGCCTAATCTTCAGCAATGTTGAAGAAGACCATAAGTTTCATATTGGCAGCATAACTTACACCTCAACTGAACAGATAATGGCTGAACGTTTTGGAAATGATGCCCTAGTTCTAAAAGTCCTTTCCACTGATGAGACCAGTAAGCATAAAAACATAACGAGACCTATTCAGGGCGACATGAAGAAATGGCGTGACATTGCGAGGATAGAAGTGCTACCAGCTATCAGGGAGCAGTTTCTCCAGAACCCAGAGCTCCAGCAGTACCTACTTGCCCCAGTGGGAGGCAAGATACTCGGTGAAGTGACCCACGATGACTTCTGAGGCATTGAAATTAATCTGGACAATCCACAAGTCCTGGACACGAACCAATACAAAGGTAATAATGCATTGGGCGAAATACTAATGACCGTAAGAGCTGAACTTCGATCTGTTAATTAATTCGAAAGGCATACATGGACGGTGTTCTCAGGTATTTCCCTTGCCTATTATTATTTAATCAGTATTATACACTACCATATGTGTGTAAACTACCCTGTCTCAATATTATTAATATAATGTCAATATGCATGCATTATAAACTACAAATGTCGAGGTGAGTGTAGAAGTCCAGGTGGGTATATAGAAATAAACACCTTATGTGTATTTTTCAAATATAGGTACCCACCTGGAATTCTCTCAGTGGCTTAATCTACAACCATGATTATGCAATGTTATAGGTACTATCAACTCACTAAATAGCGTCAAATAAATGCCATATTCCCATCCCAATCTTGAGGGAACAGATAGAACAATATATGTTCCCTAATACATGTTGTTTAAATTCCACACTATGTTGTGTTAATTAGTTACTAAATATGTAGCTCATACACTAATATTACTTAATTGATGATCCTATTTACTATGTTAAGGTGTGTCTTTGAATCAATCATAGCGGAATATTTAAGGGTATGATAATATATTATAATAATCTATCATCGCTTGTCAAAATCAAATATGCTTATTCTATTGATGCTCACCTTGTCTTGATGTACAGATTACATATCTAAATTGTTGTATTCTACCATGTGTATTATGCACTTTGGTTCTCATATACATATATGTTCTAATAGGTGGGCCACAACCAGCTCATTGTTGATCTGCACATGATGTGCAGTTTATAATAGACGAAGATGTGTCTGCTACATTTGGTATTTTTTTCTATAGTCAGCGCGGAAACTAATAGCATAATTTAAACAACAAAAAGTCTACTTTCCAATGCGGTATTTTCATATATTAGCTTATATTTGTTAAATACTGAGATTCACATGTGTAATTTTCATGATTATCTATAATGGATATTGCCTGTCATAAAACAGCTGGTACTTACTCTTCAGTGAGAGCACCATTGTCTTGGTCTCGGTCTACAGCCCACACGTGTAATAGGTGTATGTATTCGCTCTGTTAAACGGCCAATTGATGGAAAAATTGAATACACTGGTTGATGTTAGTAATTATTCGTCAGGTAATTTAAACCGCGGCTATTTATCTCTAGTCATAATTTGCTGTACTGCAGATCTGAAAAGTGACTTTTGCAGAGCATGTTTGAGTCATAATGACTCCACAAATGTGATTTCTATTTTTCCTCTGTTTGATTTACACGCCATCGTCAATTGCCTCCCTTATTTATTAACTGCATATTCACATCAGTAAGGATGAAGTGTTAAAGGATTGGTGTATAACTTGAGCTCCTAGTAGTCTTTTCTTTTTAATATAATTTATTTAAAGTGGGTACATCTAGTCAATGCCATAACCTTAATTATTACTTTAACAGAAACGTAGTTAATTATCTCTAGTCAAAACGAGTCAGTATTCACCATATTTAACAAACTTAAACACCCATTTCTAAGATTAAGGATATGATCTTATCTATTTAACAACCTTATACATCTACGTATTGTTTATATACTTATCATTTCTACTTAGCAATTTAAATCCTTACATCCTAACTTATACATAACTTTTATCGACACCAGTAATCTGGCTTATTAACTTTTTATACGAATCTTTAATATGGTTTTATTTACAAACGTTCTATGACACTGAATGGCCTAAATTGTGCCGGCGTGTCGTTAAACGACATCCATCTATCCTATTATTCATAGATAATGATGACCTAGGCAATGTCGAGCAGCTGGATGATCCAAGGCTGCGTCATTTATCACTAGAAACCAACAGCAAATATCAAAATATAGATGGCATTATCAGTTGTCATGCCTACGCATAAATATTCACAGTTTATCCAATAAATTTGACCGGCTAGATACCATACTTGATCAATTCGAAGCACTTGACATGAAACTAGACCTCATTCTTCTGTGCGAAACATTTCTGAATGACCCAAAGACACCACAGTATATTATACCAGGATATAACTTGATTACAGATAATAGGCAGTCGAAAGCAAAGGGGCGTAGCAATTTATGTATTCGATAAGTGCCCTTACAGACGCCGCGAAGACATTGAAATAAAACAATCTGCTGATCGGACTATAGGATTCCTAACACAAACGAAACAATATATGTGGCGATATATAATAAGCTAATAAATAAAATTAGGAACAGAAAACTTGATGTCATAATCGCAACTGACCAGAATATAGATATCCTAAAAGTTGAAACCAATAAAGCCTCATCTGATCTCTTTGATATATTTTTTACAATATATTTTTTATCAGCCATTATTCGACAAACAAGGAAAAAAACACACCAGCGCAGCACTGATTGACAACATTTATATGAAGCACAATAAATTTGAATATTTAAAATCTGCAATTCCCTATACACTCGGATATATCCGACCATTTACCAATTTTTGCATGTTTTGGTTGAAAAATCAAACTCGAGCCATAAACTCTGAAATTTACCTGTAGACCAATGAACGATACTCAAATCAATGTGGTGACAGCATTGATATGACACGATACATTTATACGATAAAAGGGATCCTACAATCAATAAAACAATGAGATGCCTCGTGATATTAGTAGCTAGCAAACATATCTGAAACATAGAAATTCGCCCTCACACTATGCATTCAAGCGCGAAATAAAACAGTACTACATCAAAACGTACAGACTAATTAACATATAAAATTCCCGATTTGAATGGTGTCCTACGACAAAAACACAGACTGCGATACTTTCATCCATCACAAATGATGATATGTATTATAGCAGCATTGACAGTACCCCCGACATTATCCTAATTTATTCATTTATCCTATTATTATTGTATAAAGTATCTTTATTGTGTGCGCGGCTTGGGTGATGATGGTTCCAAACCATTTTAATCAGTTTCCTTATGTAATGCGCATATTTCTGATAATTTTTGTATTCTTTTCGCCGGTATTGTATTATATTTTAGATTGAAAATATTGTGACAGTTCTACAATATATTTGGGTATAGGTTACCACAAGCTGGTGCGTTTCTTTGTTTTACATGTGTCGATGCTACACGTATTTTAATGTAGTTACAGGTACATGTACCTGAACCTATACCCACAATTAAACATTCTACACACTAACTGTAAGTATTATGAAAACATACTTGTACAAATCTTTGATTGATATAGTACTACTACTGCTACTACTACTACTACTACAACTGAGTAATAACGAAAAACGTGATGTTGTTTTAACAATACACAATGATAGAGACACAAATACCGACAGTACGGTACCAGTATAGTAACAACGGGGGTCCAAGTATGGAGTAAATTCCAATCAGATACCGTGACGGAAGAGACTTCAATGCACGAAGTCTGCTCGTAAACGCCACAAACACCTTTAATCAGACGAACTGAAACCGTTAAATATGCACCTTTGTATCATTTGGCGAGTATGAATAACAACATTCTAACTAACAACGTTTGGCGTATTTAAGTAGCTCGAAATGTTGATCGAGACCGTTCATCAGCTTTTGGAGTCTGCGCAGTGACCTACTAAACTATATTTGAGCGAATATAAACGATGTACAGGTAAAGGCGACAAAACATCTTGCGCAAATATACCACGGCAAATCGCACGATAGCGATAGATAAACTAAATAAAATGTTTGCTTGAACTGTTTTGCAGAAGCGCAATAGTGTATATAGCAGACACAATGGGTCGCACGGAAATAGATAAACTGCTCGCCGTACTCGGCAATCCAGGACGATATTCGAGGATCCTGTTCCCCTTGTTGTGCCTAAATTACATTCAAGTGGCCTTTAATCATCTAGCTATGTCTATTTACGCCGCTACGCCGCCACATGTCTGCCGTCTACCTGTTGGCGTTCCCGTGGACAATCGGAGCATCCCCACGAAGGGTGGAGTGTTGGATTCGTGTACCCTATATGCTAACTATACGCACACCAGTGGAGAAGCCGTGAAGTGTACAGAATGGCAGTACACACTGAGAGGAAGAGTCTACCATTGTAAATGAGGTACTGTCAACTGTTATCTTAGTAAGAGCTACGTAACTTATAAGAGCTTTTAGTAATGAAATAGTTTCATTTAAACATTCATCAATTAGAATAATAACAACGGTGATGCTGCTGCTGATGATGATAATAATAATCATATGTACGTGTGTCCGTTCCCCATCCTGCCTGTCTAAAGGGTGTTTCATCTGTTTCTTCGACACATTGCATTTGGACGTCGTTCGGTCCATTTAGCCTACCATATATATATATATATATATATATATATATATACACGTGTGTGTGTGTGTGTGTGTAAAAGTATCCGTAAACCAGCGATATTTCACATCTTTATTAAGTTTATATGTGGCCGTTCAACTGGATAAGTATTCTATAGCTAACCACGTAGACTGTTTGTCTTTTTACCGACAGACAAAACTGTCATTTCTAATAATTGTGCGAGTATGGGTATGCATCACAGTTAACACATAACCGTCAGTGGCGTCGTGGTTGGGTTACCGGTGTTCTGAAGAAGAATAAAAAGCATATATATATATATATATATATATATATATATATATATATAGCATTAATTCTAGTCATTTTATATTTTAAGTTGATCAAGCCACCTTTCTTACCAGTAACAGTTGCGTGATGATTTACAGCTGGTTCATCTATGTCCCATTTCCACTTATGTTTACATTTCCTGCATTCTGAGAAGTCATGGGCATAATCCTTACCCCTGATTTCCACTTGTACTGTACGACAAATGCTGTCAAATTCACGTGTCTCAAGCAATCTATAAAACAATTGAATTAGATAACCTCTAATTTAAAAGAAAGGCCAAGAATTTGTACATGTTAACATAAACAACCATAAAAAATCGCTAGTTCGGTGTCCGTGTAACATAAATAGCAATAAAATCGCTAGTTCGGTGTCCGTGTATCAACAACAACCATAAAATCGCTCGTTCAGTGTCTTTGGTTGACATCTGTATTTCTTAAGAAGAAAACACTTCGCGGTTATACGGGGTTTATCCATTGTTAGTTTACCTGTCAGAATTTTGTGACTGAAATTGGATCCAGGCGGCGCTCGCAGCGTTCAACTCGCTAACTTTCGGGCTAGTTGAAACTTCACAAAGGCTAATAGATTTCACAGTTCATTAGTCCTGTGGGCTAATTACTGGAAAGTCTGAACATCTAACCCTGGATCACCCCGTATTATCGGACATACATGGCCATATACATATACGCTTGCCATTTAGTTTGTTCTATCATTCATATGGAAGTATATGACGATGGTCATATGGATACATATTTAACATAAAATATATAAATAAATAATAAAATACCCCTTTAAAGTGTCAATTAAAGAGCAGCTTTCTTGTGAAACGTAAATGACATGATTTATTTCGGGTTAAAGTAAACCGCTGGATCTCAATAAATGGCACTGAGGTTATTATTGTATTTATTATTGAACCTCATACAAATATAACCGATTAAGCAATGCTAATAGACCGTATCAAATAGTATCAAAATCACAATAAATAAATAAATAATAAATAAGCACACATATGATGATGGTGATGATGATGATGATTGATGGCCACTTTGTGCACATGTTAGGCTAAATGGGCCGAGCGACCTCCAAAGGTAATGAAGCGAAGTCAAAGACGAAACAACCTTCTGATCTGCCCACGCCGAGATTCCTCAAACATCACTTTATATTTTAAGTTGATCAAGCCACCTTTCTTACCAGTAACAGTTGCGTGATGATTTACAGCTGGTTCATCTATGTCCCGTTATCCCAAAAGACGAAATTCACCTCGTCCTAACATTCTCGGCTTATTACTCCCAGGGTAGCCAGCCCCATTTTTCAGCTAATGATCCCCGGTGGCTCGACAGAGATCCGTTATCTGAAGTTATTGGTGTAGTAAAAATTATATATATATATATATATATATATATATATATATATATATATTGCAGTGGCATTTAGTCTGTGATGACAGATATTTACCAAATCTAGCCACTTCTATATATTTCGCTGGTGTTATGGTTGGAGGTTTGGTCTGTGGCCATATTGCTGATGTGACTGGACCACGAACTACGATGATATTTACGCTCTATTCCTCGATAATACTCGGCGTGATGCTTTATCTTGTTGAAAGCTTCACCCTCTTCATGTTCATCAGGTTCATCATCGGTTTTATGATGCAGGTAATAAAATCTATGGTAAATACAATAATGGATTGTTTGTCAGACGTTTATACAAGTTCAATTCGATTTGCGCGTGTGCACGAGAGAGGGGGAGAGCGCATTTTTTTCCTTCTAATAAATATTTATATAAGTTATATTTATGACATGTTTAGATAAAATTATATTTATTTAGGTAACTGAACGTGTACATCACATTTTTCTAATCCCGAAAGATAAGCCTCCTTGGTGCATTCATAAACATAATGTCATTAATACTTACCGTAATTATGCTTACATATTGATTGCAATACTATTTCTGAAAGCAGTTCATATTGAAAATGAAACTTGTCACAGAGAGCAAACAAACCCTCAGTATTTCTAATGAGTAAACAGATGTAATTGGCTTTTGTGATACCTGAAAGATTATACACATTACGACATTCTCTCACCTCCCTCCAATCTGACAGGGTTTACAGATTTCGGTGTTCGTCTTGGCAGTGGAACTTTGTGCTACATCCAAGAATCGTGCCCTGACGGCGGCTATATTTGAATCTCACTGGGCTTTTGGGGTGATGATACTGGCGGCCATAGCGTACATCTTTCAGGCCTGGAGGAACATCCAACTGACGATATCATTGCTTATTTTATTGTCGCTAACATTTGTTTGGTAAATTTAAATTTTTTCATTGTAATAACTTAATCTTGGCATTTGTACCCTAGAATGAACTGGCGATCCAAAAAAAAGCACACACACCGAAATAGAGCCAGACATACACACACGCGCATGCATATACATCAAAATAGATATAATCACAGGCATATATATATAGTCGCACTCGCGCGCACTCACATACGCACAGAGAGAGTGATATATATATATATATATATATATATATACACACACACACACACGGAAATATATGCGTATTCTTTCATTCAGGTTTATCCCAGAATCATTACGATGGCTTATCAATCATCAACGTTTCAAGGAATCCCTGGCTTATATGAAGAAAGCGGCAAAAATCAACAAAGTCGTCATTTCTTCAGAAACCGAGGCCGCTCTGCGTCAGGCGTGTGGTGAGGAGAAGAGAGATCGGATGGCTGGCAGTCGTAGATACACTCTGTGGCACGCATTTAAGACACCGAATCTGAGGAAACACACCCTCGTTATGTTTTATGTTTGGTAAGAAACTGCAACCTGGTTAAAGTCATCACGTTTCCAGATAAACAATATATTACTGATATGATCCGTTATGACTGTACTTGGACTATTTTCCGAGTCAAAAGCTTGCTAACATTGTTAGTAACAATCTTTGTTTATATGATTGTTTATGGTATGAATAGGAATCGGGGATTTTTGTTTCAGTAATAACTTGCATCCAGCATATTTTTCGCTATAATAAACCCACTGCATGATGACGTCAAAAAGCAAAACAAACCAGGCGCGCTTTGCATTGTGGGATTTATAGGCGTCCGCTGAGCTATAATACCGTGATAATCCCGCCATTTTAACCTTGAACGTCAATGTTCCGGATCTATTATAATCATGCTAAAAACTAACTCCTGCGTATCGTATTGTCATGCCACTAGTAAGGGATATAAACATTTAAATTGGCATGTGTTGGCCGCGGGATGAAACGCTGAGAAAGCGTTGGGTAGTTTTAATTCGAAATGGCAATCTACGAGTCAAATTTTTATAATTAGTGTCAGTGTAAGGATTAACTGAAACAGTGAAAGGCGCAAATAAAGTGTAATTTACCAATATTATTATCCATCAGATCATAGATAATAATATTGGTAAATAAAGTGTAATTTACCATATTATTATATCCATAAATAATAAATTAAATTTATCAATATACTGAACTCTATTCTTCTTCTTTTCATTAAATATAATTTTAGTGTGATTTACTATGAACACCACATTTTAACAGTCTTTGTTATGTGCAGTGAATATTATTGTGCTATGGTTTACAATGTTGAATACCACACTTTACTATCATTTATAAAGTAGCAATGACGGACAATTAGCATATAGTTATAAGCTGAATTTCAGTTTTGGAATACAATTTTTCAACAGTGCCGGCTTTTTCGGTGTCGAAGCAGAGTTAAACGGTACGCAGCAGTTAGTTTTTGGCATGATTATAACAGATCTGGAACATTGACGTTTAAGGTTAAAATGGCGGGAATATTCTGATATTATCGCTCAGCGGACCCCCTATAAATTCCACAATGCAAGGCGCGGCTGGTTTGTTTTGGTTTGTGACGTCATCATGCTTCGTTTTTCTTACGGCATTTATTTAGGGAAGTGCATTGCACGTATGCATTAAGGACACTGAATGACCTAAATTGTGCCGACGTGCCTGCCGTAAAACAACACTCATCCATCCATCAACGTTTACATTAAGAAACTAAAATTGTTTTTAGCAGATGACTGGGATATGTTATTCTGGATCAAAGAGAACTTACTTCTGGCTCTCTAGAGAATCGGGTTGAGTTCAGATTAGAAGAATGCCAAATTTAGGCTAGTGGTCATTTCAAAGAAAATCGAAATACCAACCTTATTTACTAATGTGACATCACGCGAATTTGCGCTCGTGTGTCCCAAATAGCCACTAAAAGGAGTGAAACAAAATAAGATTTTGTTTTGTGCCGAAATGCCGTTAAACTTTGCTCGAACACTATCTTGTATTTTTAATTACTAGCAGCGTGGGGTGGTCTCCGTGGCCTGAATGGTGTCACAGTTGGTCACATATCTCTAGCACCTGGGTTCACACCCCAGCCGGCCTAGTTTTGAAGGGCGTTTCATCTTTCACGCTATTTCGTTGCCTTTATAGGCCCACTTAGTGACCCATTTAGCCTACAATGTGCGCAAAAGTAACCGCAAAACGTGAACATGGTTAACAGCAGCATGTATGCACACATGCGTGCATGAGAAGGTGCGTGCATACACATTAGTAAAAATATAATCAGTTATAGTCACACTAGTCAACATTTCCGATTAACAGAATTTCGCCAGATATGTAATATAAACACATTGAATAAAAACTTATCATAAGAAGGTGGGGCATGATTTTCCATTAAACGTATAATTCACTATATTATCATGTGATAAGGTTATAAAACCAGATCTAATTATATATCTTATAGGCTGGCTACCTCACTAGGTTACTACGGACTATCTTTACAAGCTTCAAAATTTACGGGAAACAAATATTTAAATTTCTTCATCAACGGAGCCATAGAACTTCCGGCCTATCTTTTAGGCATCTGGATCATAGGATAGTGAGTATGGTTGGTTTCTAACTGCTGGATCTTAACTTCCGGTTAACCCGTAACAAAACAATTCCTGTTTCCGGGATGTTCACAGACGTCACAGCCGGCGAAGACCTAGGCGATTAAAATAAGATCAAGTCGCATATACGCACATCATTGCGTTTCAATGAGAGGTTGTTAAATAACGTATAGACAAAGTGACCGAAGTGACATTTTCTTCCTGGCAAAAGATAGAGCATGCTAGACGACAATTTTGTTTCTAACAGAATCCTGCCGGATCTAAACACGTAACCGGACTCCGGCTTGACGAGAGAGTAATTGAATATAGTTCATGGTACAGCGGCACAAAGATAGGCCTGCATAACATTTGTTACGGCATGACATAATAACGACGGAACATCAAATGCCAATCAATCTGGTTGCTATTGAATAAAAACACTCTCAGCACGAAGTTTTATGTTTCCCGAACTCCACTGCCGAATTAATAAACTGCAATTTTCTCTTGATGTCAATCGCCCCCCCCTCCCCCCACCGGCACCTAATAGCAGAATGTTAATCGGTGTGATTTAAATATATCGATTTTACAGCATTGGCCGTCGTATACCACTCTGTGTGTATTTTATCATTGGCGGCGTGGCTTGTATTTTAGCGGGTACTATACCCAAGCAAACAAGTAAGACAACCTGATGTTATATTAGTTTGATAATTGCATCGATTTTAATAGCTTGTGCAATATCTCGTATTGATAACTCCAATCCAATTATCGAATTTATTATGGGCATTCACTCACTCACTCACTCACTCACGCGCGCACACGCACACACATTAATCCAGTAACTGCGTGTTAGGGTGTTCACGCGCGGGGAGGGTTGTTGGTGTGTGTACGTGTTCGTGTATGTGTGCGTGTGTGTGTGTGTGTGTTCATACGTGCGTGTGCGTGTGTGCGCGCTCATGTAGGAACGCGTGGTGCGTCAGCACGCACCCCAAGTGTGGTCGGCCTGGAGAGCAGTCACGTCTTGGTCAGACTCCACTTTGACGACGTATGATATAATCTCTTGAAGCGAATTCGCTTATTGTTATCACTCATCACGTGCTCGGCAGTAATCATCTTGTATTCATTTATACTATAACAGCTGGTGGCAGAGACATTAGCTGGATATCTACAATGTTGGCATGGATCGGTAAGTTCAGTACCGCCGGATGTTGGAGTGTGCTCTTTTTATACGCCTCGGAAATATTTCCAAGCAGCATCAGGTAAGGGATCGGGATCTCAGCTGCGGGTGATTTGCGAATAAATTATTTGCGATACATCATTATTTGGGGGCTATACGTGCCGTCCGTTTCCGTCATCTAAGAGCCAAGTTCTGCATCCGGACAGGTTTTAAAGAGAACCCTTACGTATTTGTTTCTACGGGATCATTTAGGAGACGTATGTAGGGAAGGTATTATGGCGGCTGGTAATCAATAGGGAGTAATTTAAGTCCGTATTTCTGTAACACGATGTACACAGAAATTCTTTACGGCAGGTCCCCATTTTAGTTTAAAAGACGAGCTCCACGCGGACCTTAAAGCTTGCTCCTGTTGAGGGCCACTGGAGTCTTCGACCCATAGAGGAAAGGTTTAGATGATGAAATAATATAACTTTCGTGAGTAAGCCTCATGGTCCCAATCATAATCCCCAACCAATGTTATATTCACCGTCGTTTAAGACTCTTTTGTCAGAATTATTTGCGAACACACCCACACATTCGTGTGTGTGTGTGTGTGTGTGTGTGTGTGATTAAAACGAAACTTTACTTAAAGCTATAAGAACTGAGATAACACCGAGGAACACCAGTTAGCCGCCATAAAGTGCCGAATGTATATTTCGCGAACACAGACGCACGCATTCGTTTTTATTAACATAAATCATATGTTTAAGAGTTTCATGAACGATTAGTATTAATAGAATTATTTATCATCATGATCATCAGCCAAATATATTTCTTTCATTTACAATTTACTGTAAAACATTTTTGATGAATTCACATGGAAACATACTATCAGCCATTGTTGTTATTAGTTATCGTTATTATAACAGGAATGCCGGGACCGGAGCTTGTACCATTTGGGCTCGCGTCGGTTCCTTCGTAGCACCTCAGATAAACCTGATCGTAAGTAAATTGGTACGAGAGTACCCGTTCAACGGGCGTCGCCATAACCTCATAAGTTGCACCGATAGGGGGCGTGGTTGTTAGCATCCGACTAAATATTCCTTTCCATCTGTGTTATTTCTATTGTTATCGCCGTCCATTGGCTACCAAATGATCTCTCTTCCTCAAGGCTAAGTACTCGCACCATTGGATCCCGTTTGTTGTATTCGGGGCCGTCTCGCTGCTCGGAGGTTTGCTGGCTTTGTTGCTGCCGGAAACGAAAAACGAAAGTCTCCCCGACACGTTCGAAGAGGCGGAAAATATTGGCAAACGTCATGGGAAACATTTTGAAAAAATTCCGCACGAAATTCCCGGCGAAGTTGAGAATCTTGCGGCCGATGTTGAGGATGCGACCAGATTGTAGCCAATTTAAGAGGTCAGGGAGATATATAAAGTGGTACAATAATTGGATTGTTGTTTCGTGAATGAAGAAGAACAGTTACAATTTACTTTGATCTGCTTACGGAAGATTAACAGATGCTATGTGCGTGCACGTCCATGTGTATGTCTGTCTGTCTGTCTGTGTGTGTGTGCGTGTGTGTACATGGATGAATGGATGCATGCAAGCATGTGTTCGTCCGTTATTGTGTGCGTGCTTACGTGCATTACTGCGTCATAGTCGTTTACTCATTGCTGTCTATATTTTTTTTACAAGTGGTTATGCGGTTTTAATAAAGAATATTATTAATAAAGACTGATATTAATGCTTTTTGTTTAGAGCTCGAATCCAATTATCCGGGAAGTTATATTTATGTTGATTGATCCAGATGAGACATCGTTGTGTCGAACTGTAAACTGTTCATTCTGTGATCTGATCCGGACATTTGGTTGGCCTAATAAATGGTGGACAAACTTATCCGGGACAAAGCGAGTAACCTGACCAGTCCGAAATTTATACAAACAAAAGTATGGATTAGAATAGACCAATCCAAAAATACGCCCGCAATCTAGAGAGTGCCACATGAACCCCAGTAGTGCGACTTGTTAGACTTACAGTCACTTGTACGCTGTAATTATTAATAGTGTAATTACTGAATTATTAACCTCACACCCGATATAACGATTCAAACAGAAATCGCATTTTAACTAAGAAGAATATGAAACGAAAATTTTTTGGGCGGAACCCGGGCTGATAACCGTAGAAAACCTTCGAAAAAGTTACGACAAGCAACATTATGACGAACGTATCATAACGTAATAATGGCGATCGATCGTTGTGCCCATTCAGTTGATTTCAGTACAAGACATTAATTATCGGTTATGATATGCCCGCCCGTGTCATCTCAGACAGACAGACTGTCTGTCTGTCTGTCTGTCTGTCTGTCATCGCACCTGTATATTCGAAGCAGCTAAATATTATTTTGTAATATAGATCTACCGCTACCGAATGCAGGCCATTAAAATCGTTAACAACAAACTACGTCACGATATTACTTGGTCATCCCAAGAAGTAAATGATTCTCTTCCGATACAAAAATGACAACAATTAAACCATCATAACAGATGGACGTGTTTCTTCATCTTTACGACAATTAATAAATCAACGCAATCGGAAGCTCGGTGAGTAAGGGAGCGAATGAGTGAGTGTTTGATACAGTCAGTCGGTAGAAAGAGAGAGAGAGACAGACAGACAGACAGACAGACAGACAGACAGACAGACAGACAGACAGACAGACAGACAGAGAAGATTTAACAAAAACAAGGGCACAAAAAGGTTCTTTAATGTCGTCATTGTTTAGTCACCTATTATGAAATACAAGAATCCACAGTGGACAATTTCCATTATTATTATTATTATTATTATTAATCAGTATTGTCTATTACTAACGTTGTTCGTTCTATTAAAACCGGGGAATAAATATCCATTGTTTGACATCTTAAACATCATTGAACAAATTATCACCTTACCCCCGAAGTTATTGCCAACCTTTCGTTTACTACCGTTGCCTAAAAACACGTAAAATATTATATCCTCGCAGCTTTAAAAATAAACATTCTTAAAATGTGTTTCCCAAACGTCTATCTGTGAACAATTTGTTTACAAGTAAATTATTGTGTGACGGGATTATTCGTGTTTTTTTCGTCAGATCTATTAAAAAAAAATGTTTGCATATTTCAGGGAGCCCTTTGTACGAACAACAGCAACATACTATACGCCCGAATATATGTTATTTACGCGCGCGAGCACACACATACACGTGTCATACACAGCAACAAAATCTAATGAAACGGTAGCTAATTTCTTGTGTTTAGACCTAATTAATCGGTGAACGTTTAAATCAACCGTGTCCATTTACTGATTGCGGAGACTTCGCCGAGGTTTTGCTGCAAGAGGCTCACGATTTTTGGAACTGGAGAATCCCTGAAATAATTAAATCGATCAGTGAATTCTACCAGTGCCAAGAAGGGTGATACCATTCTCTGGTGAGTAGGGTCTCCGGATACCACTACCGGCAATGCCAGAGCGGCGTAACTTACCAAGATTAAAGGTCATTATTGATAGAGGTTTACTGCAATATTAATGTGTCCAGCGGAGAACTACTCTCTGATGAGCATCGGCGAGGAAATTCAGCAAAGAAACAAGCCGGTGAAGGCAGCGGATGAAGAAAACCGACTTTACTGATCATTTAAACTCAATAAACATCATTCTTAAGGAGGATAAAAATCTATTTAAATATCCCTCTTTTGTAGAATAGTCGAACGAAGTGAACAAATGGCGTAGACTTGTTTACATCTGTGGGTACAGAATTCCGTAGTCTATCCAAAACCAGTTCGTTGCTATTAATATTTGCGGTATTTTCAAAGCAAGTAATATTTATTTAGCAGTTCTGACGAAGTTTAATTACATATCGTCATAAAAGGTTCATTTCGTGTCACCCCCCCCCCCCACACACACACACACACAGCTATTACTGCGAGGGCGATTAATTATTTGAATACGAGCACGAAATCTTTATATTTTGATTGATGTAAATACGAATACACGAGAACTATGTAATATTCAAATACGAGTAGCACGTAAGTATTTTCGCTTTTACTGAATACGTCGTCAGGAACTGCAGAACCAGACTATACAGTATTCACAATGCCGTGAAATACTGATGTAGGCTTTAGCTGGCTGGCTGGCTGGCTGTTCGAACAAATAGAGCCGTAGCCATTTTGTGACGCCATTCATTGGCTGCTTGGATACGACAACAAATTCGGTTTCGTTTCGAAATCGCAATATCACAGACCGTAACGTCGCCAAACAGTTAAACAGAAGCTGTTAAAAATAATGAAAATTATTTCGTCGAATTCCTGGCTCGTTTTTGATTATCGCTGATAAAAACAACAAACTGGTGTCAGACGATGGAAACGGGAGATTTGGCCGGTTTAAGTGTGCCGTGTCCGGTCACTAACAAGCGGAATGCGAATCTATAAACCATGACAATGACAGCGTTATAGCAGACGACATGGCGGAGCGGTAATGTACCTCGGTCATATAATGCACTCGACATAAATACGACCGGGTCGGGCTGTGCCTCGTAAACCATCCGGCGTACCGAGTTATCCAGCCGACCGCTCAACCAGCTGGACCAGGCAGAGACGGAGACAGATGGAGAGAAACGGACAGACGTACGGACAGCTGTCGTGCAATCCGAACAACTGGCTAGCCAACCAACAACCAGATAAGCCAGCGAGTTCGCTAACACGCGCGCACGCGCACACGCACGCACCGCGCCGCACAATCCAGCCATCACAGAGGTCAACGACTCAACTCAACCAGTTTCACAAACCAGCCATCGCGGCAAGCCAACCAGCCAGCCACCAGACAAGCATCGTCGTGTCGGCTAACCAATCAGTCTGAGCACAAACGACGCAGCCAGGTACACAGAAATCCAGGCTGACGTGGACTCGTCCAGGTTGGTCGGGAGATAAGATGTCTGTAGCCGGTGTGACATTTTTCCCCCTTCATATCAACTAGCATCATAGAAGGAAGTGACAACAAATAAGATGCTATTCTATACGCCAGCTACTTCACGTGGTCGCATCACGACCTTGACAAGTAGACATCGGTCAGCGTAATGATGGGGAATTCGTCGTAAATTGCCGATAACGAATAAATGTTTACGGCTGCGTTGACAGTATATGAGAAGGCGCTGGCTCAGAAAAGAAAACCGGGCTTTCGTGTCTGAACCACTTATCACTCAGAGGTTAATCTTAAGATCATCCGCGTTTCGTAATTGACAATATAGCACGTTAAAGATTCGATAGAGTAGCGTCCTTTTAAACTGTATGTCAAACATGAGATCCTGGATTGGTGATGATGATTGATGATGGTGATGATGATTGATGCTATACGGCCACCTTTGTGCACATGGTATGCTAAACGGGTCGAGCGACCTCCAAATGTAATAAAGCGAACTCAAAGATGAAACACCATTCAAATATGCCTACGCCGAGATTCGAACACGGGTGGTAGTGATCTGTGATCCAACACGCTACCGTTAGACCACGGAGGCGCCATTCCCGGATTGATGAAAATACAATGAATAAAATCCATGTTATGTGCTATAATTATTCTGTACAAATCTTAATAAAATATTTAGTCATATAAATTGGCAACGTTCTTCCTATTCACAAATAAATAACCCAAATGCATACTCAATATATAAATATGTAATTGTGTGTGTGGGGGGGGGAGTGGGGTGCATGCATTATTTATATATTTAATTAATTACTTATCCCCAGAACGTATTCAATATAAACACACGGTGCTTGTGACATTTTCCTCCTCGACAGTGGACCAGGTTAGATTTATCAAACCGATTAACTGTACCCCCGCTGAATAAACGAGCCAATATTTAGATATCAGTCGCCGTATTCGCAGCGAGTATGGGGCGCGCGCGCGCTGGTGTATACGCGCGTGTATGCGCCTCTATTCGTACATACCCGAGTACTGTCGCAAGCCTAGATATCAAACACGACATCCCAGAGCACAACAACAAAAGATGACAGTCCCTGATGCTCGTCCTCAATAACGCCGACACGTAAACAAACATTAACTACACAAACACTATATAAGATAACTAGTCATTGTTTGGATCCGTCTGGATTATTTAGCCATTTTACATATTACGTTATATTCCTCGGATCAACATTTATAATATCCATCAGCCTGATACCGCAGACGTATTGCCTATCAGTCAGGTCACGTGATAAATATTTAATTTTCGGTGTGTGTGTGTGTGTGTGTGTAAATGTAAATTCAGATGCATGTATGTTTACATATATGGGACGTAGTGTAATGCTGTTAGGGTGTTTACGGCCATTATGTATGGATGTGAAAGTTTGCTGTTAAATGCATGTGTACGCGTATCGTTGCCTATGTGTGGGTATGTGTATGTTTGAACATGGTATGGAAATGTGCCCTTGAATAAGCTACGTTATAGGTGGGCAGTTGCATGTATGCAAATAAAGATGTGCTGGTGTGTGTGCGGGTCGGTCAGTCAGTCAGTCAGTCAGTCTGTCTGTCTGTCTCTCCGTTCGTCAGGTTTATGAACCAATGTGTTATCACCTGGCTACATCTAATCAGTCACTCCATACAACAGGTGTCCAGGCTGTCTATTGTTTTGTTAACATTTCGTGACTCTCGCTCACAATACCTTCGCCATTAGATACTTATAATGTCGCTCGTTTATTGTTACGATGATAGTTTGAAGGTCATACGTCATCCTATAAGGTCACACACAACATACACACACGCAGAACTTGCTGGGAGCGTGAAAGGCAGAATATCGACCAATTTTATGGTGTACCTTTGCTGTTATTATTATTATTATTATTATTATTAAGTATAACATAATAAATGTTTCGGTAATTATGCAGGAAGTGAACACAATATTAATATACTTCACTTTGTTATCATCATTACAAAGTCATCAAAAATGTTTCTACCATCAAAGCCCCCCCCCCTCACACACACACACACACACACACACTCTCTCTTGGGTGTGGGGGTTATGGATCAGCAAGTCAGCTATCAAAAAATTATTATACATAATGTCTAGGCTAGTTGGCGTGCCTGCGTGCTTGCGTTCGTTTATCCTTGACCAAAACGGCCCTTAGTCGAATCGGACGCAAAATGCAGATTGTGCACGAACTTACAGTACCGGTAATAAAGGACCGACAAATCCAACACCGACATCAACACCAGCGCCACCTACACCCTACAAAAACACCCCATACGTTCTCAATTCGGTGTATCCATCCTCCTCTTTGACACCAATGGCCATTGTCGGTGTAGGATTACAATTGACATGGTGTAGTGGCATCACTTACGGGTTAATATTACACCTGATCATCATCATCATCACATGACCGACCATAAGAGTACCTAGCAAACTTAACATATATCATGTCGCCTTATGACAACAGGTGTTTGCGGAATAAGGAGACTGACCCGTCGCAAGTGGCTAATTGGCTAAAAACCATAACTTGGCCAGTCGCGCACAACATACACACACACACACACACACACACACAAGAAAATCTTGCCGTCAGCAAGGGCGAAATTAATTCGCCGCTAACCATTTGATAAACGAGCGCCTGGCACGATATGTGCTTTTAATAATTAATTAGCATCTAATTAAAATCGATCGACCTTGCCCGTGCCAACCCGGCAGTGATTTCCTGCCGTTTTACAATCGATGAATTTTGAATGGCGTTTTCGATCAGCTGCGATCCATTAGCTTTGTGCTCGGGCACGCCGCTCGGGTGTAATGGCAGACGATGCCCATTAGATTATAGGTAGTTCGCTCCGTAGCCATTAGGCGTAACGATTTGATCGGCTTGAGATGGAAGCCGAGTGCAGCCTCCCCGTCGCGCATCCGTTGTCCTGTCTTCGCGCCGTCTCTCGTCGCTGATCCCTGACCAGGTACGGTCTAGATCCCGGATGCAGCACCTACCGTCATCACCTGTGTCACGCGGCCTTAGCACCTGTATCGGAAATCTGCTGCGCCTACGGCTTAAAGCTGTGGCATCCATAATAGGAATGGTGAAAACCTATGTTGTTGTTCTATCCAGCCCATGAAGCTCCAGCACCTATCCCACGATAACACTGCACCTGTACTGTGTTATATTGTCAGCTGTGCGGTAATAAATTGTCACCTGTGCGGTAATAAATTGTCACCTGTGCGGTAATAAATTGTCACCTGTGCGGTAATAAATTGTCACCTGTGCGGTAATAAATTGTCACCTGTGCGGTAATAAATTGTCGCCTGTGCGGTAATAAATTGTCGCCTGTGCGGTAATAAATTGTCGCCTGTGCGGTAATAAATTGTCGCCTGTGCGGTAATAAATTGGCGCCTGTGCGGTAATAAATTGTCGCCTGTGCGGTAATAAATTGCGCCTGTGCGGTAATAAATTGGCGCCTGTGCGGTAATAAATTGGCGCCTGTGCGGTAATAAATTGGCGCCTGTGCGGTAATAAATTGGCGCCTGCGCGGTGATAAATTCGCGCCTGCGCAGTGATAAATTGGCGCCTGCGCAGTGATAAATTAGCACCTGCACAGTGATAAATTAGCACCAGCCCTGTGAAGCCGCGGATGTTTTGAAAATTTGGAACCGGCGTCACACTGTCCTACCACAGTCGTACATTGTTACATCTCTGTATTATGACAGTAGGGTACCAATTATGATGTACCGAAAACGATATTGTGCGCCTGTGGCACCTGCGATACGGAACTGTGATGATTCCGTTAGGATAACCTTTTTTTATATATTTAACCTGGGCGCTGGCCGAACATTACCCCTAGGGAAATTGGGTTGATGACGCACAAGATTTTTATTGATGGATGAAAGTTTCTTCAGAAAAAGGCAGCACCGGGATTCGATCTTACTACTATGAGGTCTGCACTGAAAAGTAATCCACCAACAGTTATTACCGTAGTGCCATGAATTAAACATATTATGCGGCCCATTACTTTGAAATCAACAGAATCCTGCGGCATATTACACTGTGGCTATCTATGTTGTCATGCTAACACAACATTATCCTGTGGCCGTCTGCATAATTATCCTGTGGCTATCTGCATCATTATCCTGTGGCCATCTGCATTATTATCCTGTGGCCATCTGCATTATTATCCTGTGGCCATCTGCATCATTATCCTGTGGACATCTATATCATTATCCTGTGGACATCTACATCATTATCCTGTGGACATCTATTAGATCACGATGCCATGCCATATACATTACCCTGTATTCATTTATATTCCTCTGTGACCGTTTAAGTTACCTTGTGACACCTGTAACATCCTATCATGGTTGTATAAATATGTATTAAAACATCAAAATGTAAGTAGAATAATATGTTGTCTTGTAACAGAAAGCTGGTCGGGGGGGGGGGGTGAATTTGGAGGTACGGGGAGAGTTGTGAGTAACCCGCAGTGCTGATTGTCCTAACACTATTTATTTCACAAACGTCCCCCGCCCCCCTACAGCGCTCCGACCATTATTTTTAGACAACACCCACCCGTTTACCCCCCAAACATCAATATTCCGGATCCAGCCGTTTATGCGATAATCGACCAACCGTTTTCGTTTTTAGCGGTCCTTATCAATCGGCATCCAGTCGATACATCAGTGGCCGTTGTACTGTCTAGCCGGCGTCCCCGTCGCTGTACGCGCAGAGTTCACCGAGTCGGCATCAGTAAGAGACTGGCCGGTCACCCGGATGTTGACATTCGGCCGACCATTATTTATTGATAACTTACGACCGCTCAGGAAGGCGCCGAGTTCGCCTTATTATCGTTAACATTAAACACATAAACAACACGACGACAGCCATATTGACTTCTGCTCGCTGAAATGTCCGCGATGACTGACCGATAGGGCGCGTGCGCGTGCCCGACGGTATTTTATCCATGTCCGGGCATGCGCATTTGCGAATTCGTACCGTTCACTTTTCTTGCGAGACAAGACTGAAGAATTATCTATATCTGTGTATCTTTAAGTTGTACCTTTATTGGATAGATGGATGTATGGAATCTTGAATAGATAGCTTGAAGGTAGAATCTAGCACACACACACACACACACACACACACATATATATATATATATATATATCCATGCCTCTATAATTATATTTATTACACGACTGATGTTTTTACCTTCCCAGTTCAAAGCTACCCGATCAACGAGGACTAGTCACGCATTTCTGCACCGGTTTGTGTGATCTATGTTTCCGGTATATTATAAACATGTATAATAAACAGGTCACAACACCCGAAGTATAACGAATGAGTTGATGCAACGATACTCCCAAGGTCAGATTTCGTTATACTGACAACAAAGATGAGTACATATCTAAGATGAAAATATTTCGAATACACATTATATGACACGGTTGAATAAACACGGCCGTGAACTGTATCATTTGTGGAACTGGATTCACACTCTCATACTTGTGATAAGTAATAGAATCATATATATATATATATATATATATATATATATATTGTGCACGTTTAGTGTGTGTGTGTGTGTGTGTGTGTGTGCGCACGCGCGCGTGTGTTACAGTTAATCTGTATAATCAGGTATATTACCTGAAATTTTCAGGTAATGTCTATTAATTCTCAGTTATCATAACACAAATTAACTGAAAATTTCAGGTAATATCCATATTATATAGATTAACTGTAACACACGCGCGCGTGCGCGCACACACACACACATACATATATATGTATAATATATATATATATATATATATATATATATACTGATAACATGTTCCCGAAACACAAGTAATGAAATGGGTAAATCTAACGAGTGCACCACAAGTTCAACCACGAGCGGTCTGCTAGAACACAATAACTAAGTACAATCACATGGTAATTGGACCCGCAACATGACTAATGATAAAACTACATACCGCTTGTTGTCCTTACGAGAACAGTGTCACGCCGTAAAGGCAGATGGCACGGTGACTCTCCTGTATTGTCCAAGCGTTCCCGTGTTCCCTTCATTAGCCGGCCCGACGTACTCTGCGCTGGCGGCAAAGGATATAAATCCCCTCGCAGATCTTTGTATTGCATGGCCGCTACGGTTGCGTACCGCGATGCGTGTACGCGTATATCTGCGTTCCGGATGGTAGACGCCGGTTTAGGCAACTGTGGCAGCGTACAGCGGACTGTTTCGATTATGAGGATGTGGTCCGGTGTACCAGCTACCAGAGGTGTGTCACCGTCTCGCCGACCAGTTTAGCCGTATGTGGAGAGCAGCGCCACGATCCGTTTGGTTCCACTTGGCCAACTCCAAGGCGTCCTCCGTTGTTTCCATCGTAACCTGACTAATATCAGCTGCTTGTACTACCACGACTGTATCGCGGACGACGTGTGGTGTGCAGCCAGACCGGGTCGCCTCATTAAACATTGACGAGTTCAGAGAGAGTGAGAGCGAGCGAGCGAGCGAGCGAGCCGGGCCCCAGAGAGCCAGACCCCTGGCATACGGCGACGGCGGCTCGCTTTCCACATCACTGAGCCGGCGAGTCAGCGGAGTGTGTCGGCGGCAGCGGCACCAGCATCCCGGATAGATACAGACAGTGGCTGGCGTACGACTTGCAGCATCCACACCGTGTCCGGGCACGATTACTGGGCGAACTATCCATTGCTTCCTTCTCCGCCTAACCCCAGTCTGTACACACACACACACACACAGAGAGAGAGAGAGATAACATCGGCTAGAGCTCAATGGATGTTTCTAGCCAATAATGAAATAAGTTACGTCGGCGATAACGCCATCAAATGGCGTGTCCCCGGCTTATACCACACGCTATATTGCCGACGGCGGGCCGCTGTTCGTGTACGATGATGCCAGCATCGAGCCGACAGCGCCCCTGACTGTACGCCATAAAGCTTATCGTAATGATGACTCGCCTCTCCTGCTCGATTCAACAATCGCGGGACCTGGGAGCTTCGAACTGTTGCTGGAAATCGGCAGCTAGCACGCCCAATAGCGTGCTACGTCGACGGAGAGATTAGACAAAGGCCGTGCTATATGTACGGTGTGTGTGGGGGGGGTATAAGGAGGATCTGGTTACCGAGAGGGGTAACAGCGTGTACACGGTGATGGCGAGGTTATGACGTAACAGTTACGGTTGACTTTGTACTGTGATAATTTTGTCGACTGTCGCGGATTATGATCGTTAATTTTCTAATAAGACTACTTAGGATGATGGCTTAATGTAAGAAACGTAAATGTATTAAACCGAATGGAACACGGAACTCGAAAAGGCAGATAGAAAAATGGATAAACTGATTAAATCACGCGCGCACACACACACACACACACACGCACGCACGCCAATAGTCAGACACAGACATGGATACAGATATAAATGTACGATAGCAATAAATAAACCTTCACCATCAATATAATCAACCGTGACACACATTTTTCTTGAGTGAGTGAGTGAGTGAGTGAGTGAGTGAGTGAGTGAGTGAGTGAGTGAGTGAGTGAGTGAGTGAGTGGGTGGGTGGGTGGTGGGTGGTTGGATGGGTGGGTGGCTGAGTGAGTGAGTGAGTATTAGTTAATAATATAGATCTGTACAAAACGGTCTTTTAGTTTCACCTCCATTTGGTTTATCCTTACGACATATAGGAGGACACAACATGACAAACTACAAACAGAGACCCGTATGTAGGCTTAATGGAAACATACTGACACTGTGTACTTAATAAAACATCCACAATCATTAAGACATTCCAGGACGTTGTAGAGAGATTAGGCATAAAACAAAATTATACCAAAACGACACCAATCAAATGCATTTAATTATGTGGGAACGACGCAATCCGCCGCCAGATTATAGGACACACGAAGGTACAAGAACCAAACGCCCATCATCGCGATGATAATGATGATGATGGTGATAATGATAATAATAATAATAATAATAATTCCATGGATACTGCTATAATGGAACAAAATCTGGACTAGTTGTAAAAGTCTTTGTTAGCAAACCGTAAAACATATTTACAGTTCTGCTAACACGCATCAGAATATTGGCGAACAGGTCATTCAATCAGCAATAGCGTAAATTAATAATTCTACTGCATTCTAGCCTCGTAGTTCACACACACACACACACACACACACACAAACCGATAGAGGCTACACTTTAACAAGAGGCAATTACGGTGAAATATTTATGGCGGTGAATATTTCACCGACGCCCGATTCCAATATGGCGACCCCCATATGGCGGTTCCAACATGGCGGACGCGATGACTGCGGTTAGCGTGTCATGGCTGGGCATTGGCGGTTACGAGGTGCCGCTGAATGCGAGCGTGAATATTTGATGAGTCAGCAGATGTAGTGGTATATCGGACGTGGACAAAGGTTTGATGTATGCTGCAGGTATAAGAGTGACTCCGATAATGAGTTCTCTGCTGCGCGTTAATATTAGCACGGGTTATCCGAATCGGGGGGTCACGTGATGCCGAGTGACTGTGGGTGGAAAACGGCTTGTTGTAATAAGGACGGTATAAAAATGGCTTTATTATGAATTCGCGTGCGTGCTTGAACGCCTACTCTCTCTCTCTCTCTCTCTCTCTCCCCCTCTATCTATCTATCTATCTATCTATCTATCTATCCTATCTATCTATCTATCTATCTATCCATCTATGTACCTCTCTATTTATCTATCTATTAATATAATTCTATTAATATATCTATCTATCACACACATCCCTACACAAAACACCACACTTCATAATCAAAATGTTATCCCAATAATGTTGAAGATTATAACTATTATTACATTGATACGATAACACCTTGATATATATAATATATATATATATATATATATATATATATATATATATATACCATAGAGGTAATGACATGTCACAGTATTAACCGCAGTAAAAGCGGCTTTATGGGGATATTAACCCAGATATTTGTACATGTTCCTGGGAGATTGCCCGAACACAAAATGGGCAAATAAGAATGTCCGAGGGTCAGTTCTTTCTTTCTTTCTAGTAGCCCTCGCTACTACAACATATGGAGAAAGACCGTTTCCCCACAACGAATTGTCACACACACAAGGGACTGGTGAGACATTACACATGTCTCAGCAAGAAAAGTCGCCACTCTGGATTCAGTCCCCTGAAGAAACGTCCAGAGTTTGAATTCACGGTTCGAGATTCTCTGTGCCTGTGCCTTATTATACACAGCTAAAAACACACACACACACACACACACACACACACACACACACACACACACACCACCACGCACACGCACACACACACACACACACACACACACACACACACACACACACACAATTACATTTTTAAGTGTAAGCCCATCGATATCGGCTCGCACCATGCTGATGCTACTCTCTGCGCACATGCGCATGCTCTGTGAATATTGTTTATTGTCGACAAAACGAAATACACACAAAAAAGGTTTTAACAACGTGCCTTCCTAAGGTATTTAAAATAAACATTTATATAGCAGGACGTCGACTGTGTTGCATTAGGTATGCCTGTTACGTGGCTTAGATCAATTTGTTTCCCCCTAATACGGATCGGCTTGTAATCATCCCACGGTATGGCGTACTCAGCGATTTTGAACAACCCCTTCAGATCCTATACTCCAGATACGACAACAACAACTCTTGACTAGGTGCTGCTGCCTTACTAGATGAATAATTCCAACATCCCCGAATAGCTGTATCGCGGATGCTAGTTTAGACCGTCTATACCCCCATATCTAGATCGCAGCAGTTATCCGCCACTTTAAGATCAGATGATGATGATGATGATTGGTGTATTACGGCCACTTTTGTGCACAAGGTAGGCTAAATGGGCCGAGCGACCTCCAAAGGTAATAAAGCGAACTCAAAGATGAAACACCCCTCAGATATGCCCACGCCGAGATTCGAACTCAGGTGGTAGTGATCTGTGATCCAACGTGCTATCAATTAGACAATGGAGACGTCCTACTTTAGGATTAGAATTCCGCTTGGTACTGACCGGAAGACGTTTAGACGACGAACTATCAGACTGTTCGTACAATAAACGCTCATTTGGTCATTTAAAGAAGACAACTAAAACTGGGGTCGGACCCATAAGTTAATTTGATTCAATGGCTTTGAAATTTAGACTTAAAGGGATAGTCCACCTTCATTTCAGATTTTCAGGACTAATACAGCTATACTCACAAATATCATAAATAATGTCAAAATGTGTAAACGATCACCCATAATATTAAATAATCCAGGTCAAACTGCTGATTAATAAACTTTTAATGGCCTGTGGGCGCCGCCATTGTGAAGCAAGACAGTGACCGGAAGCTCCTGAATGCTGACGTCACTTCAGTGTATCCGGTTGACCTGAAGTTTGTAGAGCCCGTACAATAGCCTGTAAACAAGTGTGAGCAAAGCATTATTCCAGAACTAAACGGCATTATCTTGTCAAAATTACGTCATGAATGACATACAATGGCTCAGATATTAACGCTCAAGAGAAACTATAATCCGTGTCAGTCTAGAGAGCGCCCGTGTGACTTTAGAGCATTTCAGTTTTCTCATTCCTGCCTTCGAATCTGGCTTCCCGTGCAGCCAAAATGGCGGCCCTCCATTAATTTGGATTATTTCCCTATATCTATTATATCGGGTATATTTCGTGATTAATAGTATGGAATTTTTGGTTACTGTTCTAAACATGATATATTTAACAAATATTTTCTGAGGGTGGACTGTCCCTTTAAAACCTCAGTGTTAGCTTGTTAAAATCGAAATAGTTTGTCTGTACGGCCGGCCGCATCTTTGTTTAATTTCATATTAACGGATAAAATCATTCATCTGGCTCCACGTGTTATATAACAATACCCGTAGAGCAAGGATGTTATTGGCTACATATGTTCCCGTGGAATTTAAGCAAATGCACGGAATTTCCGGCCGTCCACCGATCAAAGTTGTTGCTGAATGACAACGTCGTAACAGTGTGAAATTAGTACCCGTTTATAAATGGGTAATAATTTTTTTATATACATTAAAAACTGGAATTACTTACTTCAAACATACCCCTTTTTATATCACCCTCCCCCTCTTCCCGCGGGTGAGGGATTGAGCAAATTCCATTGTCTTCCTGAATCTTATAAGAGAACACTTAAAGAAGACTATGCCAATCGTCAATGTTTTCCAATGTTCACTTAAACCCTACTGACTGATTGACAGACTGGTTGGTTGACTGACTGACTGACAGACTGGTTGGCTGACTGACTGACTGACAGACTGGTTGGTTGACTGACTGACTGACAGACTGGTTGGCTGACTGACTGACTGACAGACTGGTTGGCTGACTGACTGACTGACAGACTGGTTGGCTGACTGACTGACTGACAGACTGGTTGGCTGACTGACTGACTGACAGACTGGTTGGTTGACTGACTGACTGACAGACTGGTTGGCTGACTGACTGACTGACAGACTGGTTGGCTGACTGACTGACTGACAGACTGGTTGGCTGACTGACTGACTGACAGACTGGTTGGCTGACTGACTGACTGACAGACTGGTTGGCTGACTGACTGACTGACAGACTGGTTGGCTGACTGACTGACTGACAGACTGGTTGGCTGACTGACTGACTGACAGACTGGTTGGCTGACTGACTGACTGACAGACTGGTTGGCTGACTGACTGACTGACAGACTGGTTGGCTGACTGACTGACTGACAGACTGGTTGGCTGACTGACTGACTTACAGACTGGTTGGCTGACTGACTGACTGACAGACTGGTTGGTTGACTGACTGATTGACAGACTGGTTGGCTGACTGACTGACTGACAGACTGGTTGGCTGACTCACTGACAGACTGGTTGGCTGACTGACTGATTGACAGACTGGTTGGCTGACTGACTGACTCACTGACAGACTGGTTGGCTGACTGACTGACTGACAGACTGGTTGGCTGACTGACTGACTGACAGACTGGTTGGCTGGCTGGCTGACTGACAGACTGGTTGACTGACTGACTGACTGACTGATGATGATGGTGGTGGTGGGGAAGGTGATGACGATGATGATGATGATGATCACACCGATTGAGATATTGATAATGATGATAATGATGATGATGGTGAAGATTATATTCCCTAGTGATAACACTACCATTACTTTATATAAACTCAAGTAATTTGGCGGACAATTCCGATAAACATCGGTATTTTCGGATCGTTATGTACGGGCTATGTACGGGCTAATATTTCATCACGTACTTTACATGACAAGTTTAACAAAAGGAAGATGGATGTGAAAAACGCATTATCAGATTAGGTCGTGGATGGATGGATAACTTGATACCAACATTTTGAAAATAATAGATGATTGTAGTAGTGTTTGTTGAGTAAATTGTCAATATTGTGTATTTCAGCAACCACATTACCTGATGCCATTATATATATATATATATATATATATATATATATATATATATATATATATTATTGATATGAAAACTTTACAATATAATTATGGTGAATATCTATCAGAAATACAACATAAATATATAATTTTACAATATCATAATCGAATATATAATTATGACAACATAATATCAAATCATCATGTTACAACACAGTAGAGGCGTTCCCGTAGTCCAGTGGGTAAGGTGTTACGCTGAACACATCTGGTTTGGGGTTCGATTCCCGTTTAGGGGATGTTCTTGTGGGCCACGTGTCCTAGGTGTGACAAGCGCCGAACTGTGTAATACAGTGGTTGTGTAATATCACAGAGTAATATCGCAACAAACAATGATATGCCTCTATATTATGTCATACAACACACCTGCCTCCCCGCCCCCTAAAAAACCAACGCCCTTCCCCACAGACACGTACACTGCGCCAGACTCACTCTGGCTGGTACACCTACATATTAATTTACGACACATATCGAGGCCCCTCCCCTCTAACACCCCGAGGGTGTAGCCTCTAGCCCCGGGGCTCCGCCCCACCCTTGTTCACGCCTCCACCTCGGCGTATCCCATAATAGAGATAACGGAGGAACAGAAGAAGAGAAAAGGGGAGAATTAAAAACATCAACGTCCGTATTAATAGTTTCCCCATAGAAGTCCAACATCGTGGAGATTGGTCAGAGATTAGTTAGTTAACCACTATATGAGTCGATAACAATCAGTCTTTGAGCTTCTGTGTTAACGTATCACTGTTCACGTATAGTGTGTATTGATGAAGCCCAGTTACAGCCAGCCATAAGCAATCAATTATATACAGATACCATTGGAGATTGGGTCTAAATACCTCTATCTGTTGCGACATCTTCTGTTCGATTGGCATGTGCAACGGCCCGCGTGCGTGAGCGCCTGTATGTATGTGTGTGATTATACTTATTTTGCTATATATATATATATATATATATATATATATATGTATGTGTGTGTGTGTGAATTGTGTGTGCGTGTACGCGCGTGCATAGGTGTATGTCTGTGCGTATTTGTGTTGGCAGGTATTTTGGAGTCCCAAGGAAAGTATAGTACCCTTTCACCGAGTACCAGTCATCCATCGATTTTTCCAAGAACGACACAATATGTAACAGACGGTTATAAATCGATGACCCCTGAAACTCTGACACCAGTCATGCGACGGACCGAAGTGAACCCGTGCCAAATTATACACAAAAGACTGAAAAGAAGCCAGAATTAATAGAAATCTGGACAGAGAAGCTACCCAGCTCAGCAACAAAACATAACTCTCCCCGTAAATTAATTCTGAACGAAAAATGGCACACATCGGGCAACTTTAATTAAACCAGTTTATATCTATGCCGAGCTGTAGAACACCGGAATTGTGGGGATAAATGCCTCGATTGCGCCATCTATCTACCGGAGTTCTTTTACTGTAGAATGAAACATCCCTCATACATAGGTAACTCTGGAATATATTGACGGATTCGGAAAAGTATGCGAATTGTATGCTCCCTAATGAGTTGAGATCGGTGCTGGATTGGAACAGGTCTGAGTCGAGGATTGTACTTAAAGCGCCTTAGAGCAACTATCTAGCTGAATAGGTCACATATTATTATATTATTATTATGCCAGGTAACTCTTATCTGTATTTGAATTAATCTACAGGTATTTCTCGCTATATGATGACGGGAAGACGCACAGCGTAGACCCACTTTTGGCTCTTATTGCACATCTAAGAAAACAGAAACGATAACAAATTAATATATAGCTCAGGATACAAATAATAGTTTTCAGGTTGGTCGATAAATGGGTCGAACCGCCGGAAGTTGCTCTTATGTTAGGGAAAGTTTTAATGTTTTTACAAACCTCAACCTATTTAGATAATGCTAACTACTACTACTACTACTATACTACTACTACTACTAATAATAATAATAAGAATAATGGCCGAAATGGCAGTTATTTTACGTGGCTTAGCTACCTCAAATGAGATTTAAAATTGACAAAAGATGGCACATTCGGCGGAGAAAACCTTGCCAGTCGCCTGGTTGGATGAAAAACGCCTCCTACTATAGTGTCACTGCCGGGATTCGAACCTCCGACCCGTCGCACAGCACGACTATGAGTAAGAAAGTCCAACGCTCTCACCCACTAGGCCAGTCAGTCTCATCGTCCGCGATGAAATCCGTATAGCAGCCAATGGCGTTCCTGAATCAGTTGTATGACCTAATAACTGGAAAAAAAATCGTAGTTGGTGGACAATGGTAGGCATATATCCAATACATCATACTATAGTTGTGGGTTTTGTTCAATGTCGATCCATATTACTTCTTTAAGAAGTCAACTTTCCATTCGATTAATACAAAATATAATTGATACCAACAAAGCCGGAAAAATCATGATTTGTTCAAACATTTCAGAACCAATCATGAAAATAAGTTCTTACTACGCTTCAGTCAAAGAAATGCCAATGGTCAAAAGGCTTTGTTGTTGACGTCATTGTAATAACCGTGATCCCATTCCATACTAAAAGAGGCATTCCAGATGTCGATGGCTGTAAAAAAGATTTTATATCCCTTGGATGAGTATCACTTTTTATGAAAATACCACCGAAATGAGGTCGAATATGGCAACGCGACCCGGCTTTAATTTGTTCTCGGAGAGAATGACCGATGCAGACATTAAGCGGTCAAGGTCAACAGTGAGTCTTCCGTAAGCCGTTAAGATAATAATGATGGATGATAAGTAAAGTCCAAGGATTACGTTGGTAACGTGTTGTCTTTTCTGGCTCTGACAGGCAACTGGATTGACAAATTGTGTTTGATAGACTGGTAGTGAGATAGTAGGCGACGTGTTATGTCGCTAACAACAGATCACCTGGTAGGTCTTCTCTCGGACATCACGGTAGAGCACTTGCAACAACACCTCCACACACACACACACACGTGCACGCGCGTGTGTGAACACCTTCCGCACACAATTAACTCCTCTCTCTCTCTCTCTCTCTCTCTCTCTCTGTGTGTGTTTGTGTGTGTGTTACATATGTGTGTGTGTGTCCACCTTTGTGCATTTGTCTGTCAGCTTGTTGGCTCCTCCTCCCCCACACACCATTGTGACATCAGCTCTTGAAAGAATACTCCACGAGCATATCATTACCTAATGTCGACACCATAAAGGTGTGCTGGCAATAAAAAAATACAATAACAACAAACTGTCACTGTTTTGTTATCATGCTGTCGTCTGCCGCCATGACAGGCTAGATGGCGCCATCAGCAGGCGCCATGATGGATGGCCGGTACATATCTATGCACTACAAACACGAAATGGTCGCTCACTCGTCAGTAGATGAACGTGCTTAATGAACGGCTCTGATTGGTAGTAACCATGACAACTATCGCATTGTGGTGACACGTGATTTAACGATACAGCGAAGCGAAACTGCGATTCATTTACGTATCACGTGACCTCATCATCCAGGAACTGGCGCCGATAAACATTAAATTTATTGATGTGATATATATATATATATATATATATATATATACGGAGGATTTTTACTAATATGCACATTCATACACTCAGAAACACACGTATACCCCTTAATGAAACTGTTCCTTTATTTAGGTCAGGTAGTAGTTTTTAGTTACATATTAGTTATAGTATTTTATTGATGTATCTATTTTACTTCTGATACAGCTTCATTACCTATACAAGAGCTTTATTCTCCTGTCTTTCTCCACGGACACACGCAATGCACATTATAGTGATCCATAAAGATATATTTGTATTTCTAGAAAAACTGAATGAAATGCTAGAGCAGAATTATTTTCACAAACATAATTATTACCATCGGTAATAATAATAATAATTATATTTGTGTTGTTGTTGCTGCTGCTGCTGTTGTTTACAGGCAACACAAATGCAATTGATGTTTGAATTTTGCTGCTTCCGCATGTAGGTAATGTACGCAACAAGATTTTGTCATGTGTTCTTGGTTGACACACAGAGAGCCTTTTCACGTTGATTTAAACAACATATTGCGACGCCGGATGTGTCGGATCTCTATTCTATCCGTGCGATTGCTATAGGTAGGATGTGTTTAGTTAATCGAACCCAGATTGAAGTTGCGGGTCAACATCTATGGTGTCGAAATGTTCTTATCTCCTTCTTCGTGCTTTTACTGCTGAATGTAACCGATGGTGTCAAAGTAGTTCTCTTGTACATGTCTATTAACTTCCCATTAAAAATACGGACGAGTTGTTTACTGCGAATTGTGGTAACAAATGGTACCCTGCGCTGGCGCGCACGCACATATACGCGCATTCACACACCTTACAACAGACACGCGCGCACATGTATTTGTATTGAGGCCCCGCAGCGGATTTGCTTCTAGGCCCTTCATCTTTTTCTAGGAACTAGTCTGTGTCTGGTTTCACCCCTTTTCCAATGATGGTAGTTATAGTTGTTTTATGTATATATATATATATATAATTAAATATTCCGGGTGATGGTTTAGCCATTTTGTCTGTAGTTAATGAATATTTTCTCAATAAATCTAGGTATATTCTGTTAGTTTCAGTTATTAGATTTCCTATTTGTAGTCCGTCTACCTTAAAATAGTTCTTTCAATATTTCGTTTTGGTGACACGCCATTAAGTGGTGGGCCAACGTATCAAGTTCTGGGTCGTATTTCGAACCATTGTATCTGAATAATAACAATGTAAGAACCAAATAATATATTATAAAATGGCTTCTGTAATTCGGTAATTTCTGAAGTTCCGTGTACTTTTAATGGCCGCGCCTCTTCTTCTCTTATTCCGGTCGTGTTTATGTCTGCTGTAATGATGTTTCACGGAGATGATAGAGATGCAGGGCTGGTAAAAATACAACAATTATCGAACTTTTTAAGCAAAAGGGTTTGGATTTTCAATAAATTGTGTAAACCTTGCTATGGTGATGTTGTTTTAGATAGATATCTGTGTCTTTGGGATGTTTCCCGGTCGGTTAGAAGCTCCCTCGGCCGTACGTTCTACTCACTCACTCATTCAAATAATCAATCACAATCTCCCACTCAATCAATTAATCAATCACTAAACCACTCAATCACTCACTCAATCAATCATTCACTCAAACAAACAATCAATCAATCATTCACTCACTCACTCACTCACTCAGTCCAGCGTTCCGATGGCGCTGCAAACATACATTATTTGTGTATGTTGAAAAAGATTATCGCCACGGCAGCGAATTATAACTTAATAAAAAAGATTTGATATTTTTTATTTTGTTTATAATCGCCTATTTCAGTACACATTTAAAAAAGAATACAAGATACTACTACTACTAATAATAATGTATATTTAATATTTTATTTTAATATACTTAATAATAATAATGTATATTTAATAAAGCGCCCTTACTAGCAGGAGCCATTCAAAGGCGCTGTACAAATAATATGTAATATAATAATACCACAAATAATGTCTGTAAAAACCCTGTAATGATTTAAAAGATAATAATTATTTATCTGTGAAAGCGACCTTAAATAGGTGTGTTTTTAGAAGAGACTTAAAATTTCCAAGAGTCGACGCATTTCTAATATTTGCCGGCAACTTATTCCACAAATTGGGGGCTGCAACACTAAACGCACAATCACTATATGACTTGAGCCGAGACACTGGCACCTGCAATAGTATCTGACTGGATGACCTGAGTTTTCGGATGACTTTCTAAGGAAACCAGTTCACACAGGTTTTTCTGGCGCCATATCATTAATAGATTTATAAGTTATTAACAGAATCTTAAATGGATACGCTGTCTAACAGGTAGCCAATGTAGTTTTTGAAGAATTGGGAAAATGATATATTTTCTAGTATTTGTTACAATGCGAGGTGACTATTCTGAATTCGCTGAAGGCGATTAATGTTATAATCAGATATGCCATATAACAGGAGTTACAATAGTCTATACGAGTGTAACAAAGGCATGAACTACAGTTAAAAGTGATTCTTGTGTCAAGAATGCTTTTAAACAGTGGATGTTCTTAAGATGGTAGTAGGCAGCTCGGCATACTGATGTGACATGTTCATACATGTTAATACATTGGTCAAAAATAACCCCTAGATTTTTTACTGACCCATTAAGGGTAATCGAAGATGCACCCATTTGTAATGCTGGTGTCTTTAGGGATTTAACACAATGTCAAATATAAAATATTTGTTTTATTATCATTTAGTTTTAGAAGATTTTGAGTCATCCATAGCCGAATATCAGCAATACAATGTTCTAAATTCTTCAAGGAAGAGGAGAAATTTAACTCATTGTCAGGATCCAGTGATATATACAGCTGTGTGTCATCAGCATACAAATGATATTTAACCCCATATCGCTGCGCAATGATCCCAAAAGGACGGGTATACATTGTGAAAACCAGAGGAACAAGAACTGAACCCTGTGGTACACCAAATAACAGAAACTGAATGTCAGATAAAATACCATGAACAGACACTCTCTGGGAGCGTTGTTCCAGATAGGATCTAAACCATTCAAGTACTCTACCTGACAGACCAAACATGTCTTTTAACCTAGAGAAAAGTACATTATGGTCAACTGTATCAAATGCAGCAGACAGGTCCAGAAGAACAAGTATTACTGGCTTACCTTGATCAATTGACATATAATATCATTTTTCACTCGAACCAAGGCTGTTTCAGTGCTGTGACCACTTTTATAGGCAGACTGTAGTGATTCATTAAGGTTATTATTGATTAAATATTTGTTTAGATGGAAAGCAACTGCCTTTTCTATAACTTTAGATAAAAATGTAAGATTTGAAACAGGTCTGTAATTGTTTAGAGTATTACAGTCCATAATGTGTTTTTTTATTAATGGTTTTACAAGGGCAGCTTTCATGGATCTTGGGAAAACACCCAGAGATAATGATTTATTAACTATATTTGTAATTGGGTTTATCAGAACATCCAGACAATCTTTCACAAGCCATGTAGGCATAGGGTCAACTGCACAGAAAGCATTAGATGACTTTTTCAGCAACTGTCTGATATCGGTCTCTGTAAAAGGCTCAACTGTATCCATCATGGATATGCAGGACTCTTCTACCCAAAGGCTTACCCTGGATAAGGTGCTGGGCTGGGAAACCCCCTATGATATTTAATATTTTTTGACAGAAGAATTTTTAAAAACAAGGGTTTTTTTTTTA